>OZ017742.1:238416309-238748466 GCA_963969285.1 Odontomyia ornata
GAATATCCAATATTAAAATTTTTACTACGTTTTATTAATCTAATACTATTTTCATATTTATTCACATAAAATAAAGAACAACAAAAAGGAAAGAAACAGAAATATGCTGCTAAGGCTATTAGATTTTATTGATTAATGAATATTATTAGGTTCAAAATTACTGAGGAGATATCAAATTAAAACTGATTGATTAATTGAATTGAATAAAAATGGTTAAAAGGAATAATAATTAAAAATATGATCATGGGTTGCTAACTTAATATGGTTTTTTCTTTTCAGCAAACCCGTTCTCTTTCAGAAGGTTATGCAGTCGAAAGGTGAGCATGTCGCCGAGGCGGTAGGGCTTCGGTAATCTGCGAATGGTCAATTTCGTGTTGCGGTCGGTACGCGGTGCCATATTTTGAGTTTTGCGTTTTCGGTTAGAGTAAATTGTTTCGGTTTTGCATTCGTTATTTCGGGCACCGCGTTTGTGAATGTTCAGGAGCACGCACTGGGTACAGTGCGTTATCACGTTCCAAGACCACGTCCGTCTACAACCGATGTGAGGTCGGTTTAGATTTGCTACGGGAAATCTCGAACGAACGAAACGAGATCAAAACCATTACACTTGTGCAAATGCTCACATAGTGTTGAGGATAAGATTTGTACATATGATCAATGCCCCCTCATACAGGCCTTATTTGACGCATGACGTCACAATGGGTACAAGGCTTTTAGACTTATGAGACAGTTGTTGTAGACCAATTGATCAGATGTTGAAATTTAAACATTTCTTTGATTGTGTAGTTCCACTAAAAAAACGGTTTCTCTATTGAATTGAAACCTATGCCTAATTAATTTGATATTAACAAACAAAATTCAACGTAGCAATAATGAGCTAAAACTCAAAAGACTAGGTAACGAAAAAAACAAAACCGAAAATAAGCACGAATAATTTAGACATTGTCATTCAGCCACCAGTACTTAGATTGCTTCGTCTCAGCTCGGCCAGCCTCAGCGGATCTAGCAAATGAGTATCTCTATTGGAATTGTTAGTCCGAAAAACTCAAATTCGAAGGATATTTTATCTTTTTATCGGTGGCCCGTTTATGTATGTGATATATAATTTGGACGAAGTCGAAACCAAAACCATATCGATTCATGTCCAAATACACGAATGCTTTTGGAGTAACGAAGCCAGTAGCGAGACAAGTCGCAATATACCCGTCTTTAGAGTGGAACGGCTGTGAGATCCAGGGGTTTTAACTCACAATTACAGATCTTGCGATATGGTTCCGAAGAAGTTTCAATATGACGATATCTAATCTCGTCACAGTTTGATAAATTCTTCTATTCGATATAAAGTGTTTCCAATCCGTCTCAGGCTTTCTGTATAAATCAGTACATGCATAAAGACATTTCCTTTCAAAAACTCTTAATCTTTTCATAGCACAAGTACTCTGGTTGTACCAAATCGGACATCCATATGCCAAAAATGGTCTAACCAGGGTCTTGTAACAGATAACTTTGACCTTCTGATCAATGCGTTAAAGCGCCATGACTAGTTTTTTCGCTTTACTGAGCATGATTTTGACATGTTTAGTATAGTACAGATATTGATCGAGAACGCCAAGGTATTGAGCACAGGATTTATGTGGATCGAATGGAATTAAGTTTCGAATTTTAATTGGCCCACTGCAGCGTTGTCCTAAACAAAATTGTTTCGCACTTCTCCGCATTGATTTTCATTCGCCAATTGTCGGTGTTGAGCTGGATATTATCAAACATTTTTTGAAGATTCCTCAGAACTATTGTAGCTTTTGAGTCTACCGTAAAGATGATCAGATCATCAGCAAACGCTACCAATAATCGTGTGGGCGAGATGTTAAAATCAAAGCCATACAATAACTTGCGAATAAATATTGAGCAGCAGAGGTGCAGTAACTGTTCCCTGCTGTAGACCATTCAAGACCTTGATGTCGTGCATTATCGCTAGATTTCCATCAGTTACAACAAATTATTTCCCGCATAACATATTGCACATCGTGGCGGCAGCTGTCTGGGGAACCTGTCCTGAATGAGTTTAAAAATTAGTCCAACTAACCACACTGTATCGAATCAGCTGTTGATGGTTTCTCCGGTGACATCACATAGCATAATTGCTTTCCTTCTGGGTCTGAATAAGCAAGTGTTGATACAATGCTCTCTCACACAGGCCCAAAAGCAGATGCATGACGTCACAATAGGTATCATCCTTTAGACCTATTGGCCTGTTCTTATCAGGGTTTTGTACTAAAATACAAAACCCTATTGCAATCACGACCTGTGTCCGTCTGCCCGTCTGTCCGTCCGTCCGTCCGTCCGTCCGTCCGTCTGTATGTCACAGCACTTTTTCTCCGAAACTATTGAGGCTACAGCCATGAAACTTTGTAGAAAGGTCAGAAGTGGTGACCTCTTGAAAGTTCAAGGATGGAAAATTTTTTCAAAGGCGTTTAAGGGGTTTCTCCCCATATAGGGAGGTGACCCCTCAAAAAAAAATTTTCACCATTGGTAGTCGAGTAGGGTGTCGTTGGAAAGGTCTCAATAAGAGCTTTTCAAAACAAGTTTTAAAATTGCCTTATAAGTACCGAGGGGGGCAGGGGAAGGGGAAATGTACGAACTTTTCGCGTACCCCCCCCCCCCTCGCGATTGGACACCTTCCACCCGAAAAATCTGAAAAAAATCATGAATGTAGGCCTTAATGAGTACAACAACAACAAATACATGAGAAATCGAAATTCACTCAACTTTGTTAGTAATAGTATGATTTATCGATTTTGTGTTTTCTTGAATAAAATCTAAACGGTACCTTCAAACTCAATTAAATTTTGGAAAGAGATGACTATTTATAAGATTGATCTTTTCTGAAAGTTTCATAATGATTGAATGGTATTTGACGAAGTTATAGCGATTTGAATTTTCGTGTATTACTATGGAGCAATATGCCCTGTATTACTATGGAAACATATGGCTATGGAGCCATATGCGCTTTTTACCGACTTAGACACTACAGCTTTGCTAGAATTTGCATGAAAATTTCAGGAGTGATAGGTATCATGAAGATGAGTATATACAATTGAAACAAGTCGAAGAGGCAGGAGAGAGCTCCTAGCTAAAGGGCTTTGTAACCATTCTAGGATTTGAAAAAATAGGCCATGAATCGATGATTACAGTACGGAAGAATGGCCCCTGAAAAAAATTTCATGAAAGGTAGCCGATATGAGTATCAATTGAAAGTTCTCTGTGAGAGCTTTTCAAAATAGTTCTTAAACTGACAGTTTTTGCTTCAGTGGGGGCACAGGGGGGGAAATACATGAAGAATGTGTTTCCTCCCTCGCGAATGGACACCCGTGATCGAAAAAATCTGAAAAAATTATCAAAGGAGATATTTATGGGTATAACTATAACAAATACCTCAGAAGTCAAAATTCGTTCAACTTTGTTAATAATAGTATGATCCTCGAATTTAACATTTTCTCCAATAAAATCGTCTTTGACATGTTGCATGATTTTATTCGTTGCTGGTTACTGCATTTTGTAAAGTACAAAACCTGTTTACCCAACTTGTATTATATATTTGTAATCGAATTCATTTTCGCCTTCACAAAATATTCCAACTGAAAATAGAAAAAGACAGCTTCCTTTTAATTTTGTGTATTTTATTTATTTTTATTCTCGAAATCGATTTTCGACCGTAATCGTTCGGTCTTCTTCAGCGATTAATTTATTTTTACTCACATTCCTGCTTATATACTAGCTATGTTTAAGGAAATTTACTCTAGATCACTAAAAAGTAATTAGGGAAATTTGCTTAAGCTAATAAAAGGTAGGAAAGGTAATTTACAAAAGGGGTAGTTATAAAAATATTATTTTTACATTATTATTTAATTAATTTAAATAGCCATGATCTGCAGTTTCCGTCATCCTGATTCATCAACTTTTTCCTTTCCCGGGTAATTGCCAGGCTTTCCATCACATCCAATTCACGTGTATCTCTAGCTTCCTTAATGACTACAGCGTCCTCCATTGTTATCTCGTGTCCCTTCGTGATAATATGTTCCGCTACCGCTGACTTGAAATTCGAAGTTCTTTCTTTCTTTCTTGCTGCTGCTGCTTCGCCTAGATGCTCCTAGATTCGCGTGCCGATGAGCCTCCTCGTTTGACCTATGTACACTTCTTCACAAGTGGGACATTCGATGCGATAGATACCAGATTTCTCGTGTGCTTCGCGCTTGTCTTTCGTTGATCCGAGAACGTTTTTGAGCTGGTTCTTGCTGCTTGATTCGATTAACCGTACAGAATTGAGCTGATTTATTCGCCGCTTGATCCGATTGCTGATGCCTTCGTGATAAGTTAGAGCCTTCCAGTACGTTCTTTCGATATTCGCATTTGATAATGTTGATCGTCCCTGACGCTGTCTAATAATCTGGATCTTCTGTGCCATTCTTCTAATCGTCGAGCCCTTGAAGCCGTTTAGTTTAGCTGTCTCAACAATGTACCTCATCTCCTTTTCCTTAGCTTCCTTGCTTAGCGGCAAATCGAGCATCCTGTGGATCATGGCTCTGTACGGAGAAACCTTGATTTGCTGCGAATGATTTGATGTATTTGGAATCGTTCTTTGTGTGTGAGTTGCTTTCCGGTATACATCGAAAGTTATATTTGTTTGAGTCCTCCTTACTACTATATCTAGGAACGATAGTTTACCGTCTTTCTCTTCCTCCATCGTGAATACTATATTTTTGTGGGCTCCATTCAGGTCAGCAAGGACCTTCTCCACGTCACTCCTTTTCACATATGCAAACACATCGTCCACATATCGGACCCAATGTTTTGGTAACTGGCCTTTCTCCTGCAGTCCGTCTTCTAGTTTCGTCATAAATATCTCGCTGAAAAATGGTGAAAGTGGATTTCCCATCGCAACTCCGCCTTTCGTCTTATAAAATTTCCCCCCGAAAGGTGAAATAATTTTCGATCATGCAAAGTCTCGCAAGTTGGATATACTGCCTAGTTTTTATTTTCCAAGATAATGAGTTTTCTTGGTGGGAAAGCCATTCTTCTATATATCCCAGTGTCTCCATCACCGGAATACTCGGGAATAGAGCTTTCACGTCGAAAGACACCATAATTTCGTCTTGCGCTGGTGGGCCAAACTTCAGGATTTTCTCGGAGAATTCTTTGCTGTTTTTTACAGATCTACCATTCATTTGGGCCATTCCCTTAAATTCGTTCACCAACCATCTTGCCAGTTTTTGGGTCGGTGCATTCACGGCCGAAATAATCTCACGCATTTCGTTCCCCTCTTTGTGTATTTTTGGCAAACACTTGATCCTAGGCAAAGTAGGGTTGCTCACTCTTACCTTCGTCAATTCGCCAATTAATGACTCACAACTTTTAATTGTCCTTTCGAATCTTTTCATTGATTCCTCTAACGGGCTCCGGCGTAGCTCGAAGAAATTACCGCTGCTTAGCTTTTGTATGACCGCCTCATCTTGCTTTTATCCATCACTACCACTGTGTTTCCTTTATCGGCCTTGACAAAGTGAACAGGTT
This sequence comes from Odontomyia ornata, assembly GCA_963969285.1. Classification (NCBI taxonomy): domain Eukaryota; kingdom Metazoa; phylum Arthropoda; class Insecta; order Diptera; family Stratiomyidae; genus Odontomyia; species Odontomyia ornata. The sequence continues at coordinate 238,421,878 of OZ017742.1, forward strand.
TCTTCTTCAGTTCAGCAGCTATGCTCGCCTCTTCACTGTTTACCGCCTTTTTCGCTCCCCTTATCGCCTCGGCTATATCATTCTTTGCCATCGTTTTTTGTGCTTCCGGTAGTCTGCTCATTGCTGCTTCCGTTTCTACGATGATCTCCTCTATAGGTATTTTTGATGGTTTTATGGCGTAATTTAATCCCATGTTGAGTAAACGCATTTCCTTTTCACTAAAAACTATACTCGATTTGTTGACAACCAGTCCGGGGATTTCTTGAACTTCTACGAATTGTTTAACTGGTTTGGCCGCTTCTTCCAATCGATTCAACTTTTTCCGATGTAATTCCCTTTTCTTTTCTTTTTCGCATTGATATGCTAAGTCCGCTTTTTCCAGTAAGTCCTCCATATAACCTTTACCACAGTGTTGAGATTCTCGCATAAGCTCCAGATGCTTCTCGTAAGTCTTGAGAGTCGTATCGTTCAATTTCGTGTACAGCTGCTTGATGCTGATCTTCATTAAATTTCGTTCCACTACTATTTTTTGGCTAACCGCGTTTTTCAGGCCACAGCATATCTTCACCAAATGGCTCTTCGGAGTCAGTCTTCTCTCAAGACACGTTTTCAAAAAGTTTATGTCTTCCCTGATCCTAGCTATCGATTTTTTGTACTTCGTAAACCTAAATCGATTTCGAGAATAAAAATAAATAAAATACACAAAATTAAAAGGAAGCTGTCTTTTTCTATTTTCAGCTGTTCTTATAGACAATTTGAACACCTTTTGACAGTTTTGACGGTGATTTTATGTACGTTAATTGCTTTCCATCTGGGCCTGAGTAAGCAGGCGTTGTTTGATATGATTTAAGGTCAAATTACACCGGAAAGTATTTAGAATTTTCAAACCAAGCACACAACGCCTTAAAATCTTTACGATAATTATTTCTGGCAGGAAAATTTGGCTCTAAAAACTCTTTTCAATTACTTTTACATAATTATCATTTTATCTTCAGTCCTACAATCCTCTATCAAATAACATTTTGTGGTAAATAACATTGTACGGATGGTGCAAACTACATATGAATTTAACCAACCCAGCATAAACTATGAGTTGCGTGATTTTGATGCAACTAGGAGCATAATCTCAAATCAAATTGTGATTGTTTGCAGGCTGCAAACTCTCAAAGCTTGCCAAATGTAATAAAAACTTGGCTTTATGAGTTTGCATTATAAATTTCTTTGACTAATGTGCATATCGAGAGTAAAACACGACGGGATCATTATGTATATCCAGATAGCACAATGAAAATAAATAGACGCCTAAAAGCCATCAGGTTGTAGATACCTTAGAAGTCCGTGTTTGCCGTTGTTTCCACATTTCTCGAATATTGGCACATCGTAGAAAGAATCTTATGATGGAAAAAATGCAAGCCTGTAGTAATCGAGCAGTTAAAGGGTTAAAGAAAAATTCAAGCATAAAATGTCCCAGATCAATTGAAACGATCGAACCGGTACGATTGCAGATTGAATTGGAACAATTTCCGATTGAACTAGAACAATTTGCGATCGAACCGGTACAATTTGAGATTGATCTGGTACGATGAAATACCTTTGACAGGGCAGCTGTCATTGAGTGAAGGAGACTTGAGAAGAAACCCACGTGTGGGAATTGGTGCGGTGCTGGTGATATTTCAGGTAATGATTTCCATCATTTAAATTACACTAACGCTCACATCTACTGCAACACCCAAACAGGAACATAGTTGCCCATAATCGGAGCAGTTCGGACCCAAATCCATGGGATTTTCCGATACACTCACGGCAGAGTCAGGCAAATCAATCGGACGACACGAGTGGAAGCGGTTCTTTGAACGGGATTAAAATCAGTTGGACCAACATTCATCGCCGTAAAACGGAGTTTAATCGCCAATTGAGTGCCCCGATTGGCTCGACTGCGTCTCCGCGGCAACGCCCCAACAGCAATAGTCCCACAAACACACTGCATCACCAAAATTTCTCGTCGTCAAAACAATCCGCCTCGTCGTCGTGTTGCGTCTCATATAATAATAGGAAACGGCACCAGTTAGCGTTTGGACAGAAAGGGTTTTTGGTGACATGTAATTTCAAAGAAAAAGAGTGCATCCGTGAATCTTACAACATTCTAAATGGACAATTGGCGGAAGCATGTCAACCAGCTACAGAACCTATGATATCTGAAATGGACATTACCGACTGCTTGAGACGAGAGATAGACCTAGAGCTATTGAAAAAGCATAGCATTACAAACTTTCAGGCTGCGGATACAGGAGTGAAAAATTGTATAGTTATCAAAACCGCATTTGAAGATCCGATTGAGATTGGAGTTGAGCTTATTAAAAAAGATTTATCAAGAAAATTCTCCTGCCACTAGATACGTACTCAGGTTTATACAGTACCAATCGTTAGCCGCGCTAACGTTGTGGACATAGTTTTTGCTTGCAGTTCTTTAATCGATAAATATTTTGTTTCTAGTGCTGGAAGCTTTTCAATTGTTATCAACAAGCGATTCAACAATAAAGTTGATCGAGACTTGTTAATAGGGAAAATAGCTGAGTTAGTTACTGCTAAAAATTCTGCCTATAAGTTAGATTTGAGAAATCCGGATTTGTGTATTCTAGTAGAAGTGATAAAAGGAATTTGTTGCCTCAGTGTTTTACCAGACTACTACAAGTATAAGAATTACAATTTGATGGAAGTTATAGCTTCTAAAATAGATGTTACAGAATCGGAATCACAGGACCATCTGCATCGTCGTCGAGCGCTCGGAGGACCATGCGGGTGAGTACCCTTTTATAGTGTTATTTATATATATTTTTTTGCATGTTCAATTGCTACGATCACGATGATAAGATAAAGCATAAAAATAATGGTAAATTGGATATTTTTTGGATACGAGTGCATTATTGTTTGTCATCTTGGCTTTTTTTTGTGGATGCATCCCAAAAATAAAGCAAATAGCGAATGTAAAAATAGAAATTGTGAAAAACGACCAGCTCATGTCCAAATAGTGATTCATACCACTTAAATTTTCCAACATTTCTAGATTACTGTGCATTTGAATTTGCCGGCTTTTATACATTAGTCATTATGTTGTTTGATACTGTTCAAAGCATTTTCAGTTTGAATTCCATATGTTGTGAATGTAGCTAGTTCGGTCAGTCCGCCAAAGCTCCTCGGGTAATGTTGAATACTATAAAAGACCACAGATAAAATATTTTTATAGATTAGCATATGCTAGAAAATTACAAACCTCGTTGGATTATATGTACTTTACGTAAAGATATTTATGTGCTTTAGTTTATATGCAAGCATATCCATTTACTTATGCTGCTCATTCACCTTTTTCCTATTTAAAGAAATTCGGACACAATGCACAATACGTCGCGGTTAACAGACATAGAGATGAGTGTACATATGCATAAGAGAGAACTGATTTTCTAGATATTTTTATTATACACGAAGAGTTTGATAAAAGTGTACGTTACGGACAAATATACTATTAAAGCGAAAGAAATTTTCATATTATCACGCCCAAAATTAACTAGCTAAATCGCTAATCAAACAATATGCTATGTCCTCACGAAACTAGAAAACGATATCCCCTAATAATTGTTTACATACTGATAGTATCAGTCCGCTTCAAAACGAACTAAATAAAAAAATCCATTACAACTCATATTTTCTGCTTCAAATTATCTTTTATGAATGATTGATCTTTTTGCTGATTTTGCAATTTTTGGTTTGAGGTTTTTGTTTTTTTTTTGATTAAACACCAGTTACTGTACGTATTGTGTTATTTCTCTAAGCAATAAGTGGAAACATTGTCATTATTCGTATTATTTCCAAAAAAAAAACACATCAGGCTCTTGCTTTGAAATAAGAAAACAAAGAAAAAAACAAAATTTATTTATAATTCTAATCAACTTAATGCAATCAAGAAAATTGCAAATGCGATGATAAATTATATCAAAAAAAAAACTAAATAAATTGTTATGTATTTATTGCACGTTTACATCGTTAGTTCTTGCATACAGAGTGCTTAACTTGTGAATAAATAGATCTGTATGCTTCATAATTATGATGTTTATGTTTAAATATATTTTGCGAAAGAATAAAATGAATAATCTAATGAAGTGCTAATTTTCCCACAAAATCGGTCTTTCCTTTCTCCCGACTCTAACCGGGTATAGGACCCGGTACGGTGGCAGGCTTCCACCTCAAGACATGAGCCAGCCGCCGGGTACTTAAACAATACTTCTCGTTTCAGGTGATATCGCGGGTTGAGTGGCCCAAGCAGAGTGCCTCTTTATGGCATAGAGTTATGCAATCAAATTGTATAATTCTATGGCATAAATTGGTCACCGGGGTACTCCCCTTCTGATGGGAAAGTTCATGCGATTCAAGTTGTATGAGTTTTCCACTCAGAAGAGGAATACCTGGCCACTGCAACAAAATATATATGGATTTATTCCGGTTGGGTGGGTGCGAAGGGGCTCCACCATCACCCGGTTGCCCCTCTTTCATTTGTGGGCCATGAACTTCGTCGGGTAATGACGAGGTTACCCCAAGTCCGCCTTTCATTTCAGGTTCCACTTGTTCTCGTAACAAGTTATATCTCCCTCGGTGTAGTTATCTACAATTTTTGCGACTTCGGTCGCCTCTTGATCTGCAATCAAATTCGTGAGTGCGAAATTTTTTGTAGTGGGTCCTCGTGCTGGGGAAATGAACCCGCCCCACGACACCGCAATGCTAGCCTGCCAGCGCATTCACGCGTCTCCAGACGAGGGCATTCTCGGCAGGTACCGACACCTTCTTCTGCCGAGGCAGCAGACCATCGCTGCAGTCCTTCACGGACATTTTTTGAACATCTAATTCACTACAAATGGCGCCCAACGTGGGGCCCGAAAAGCCCGGCTGTATCATCAGTCGTGAGCACGAGACAGTCCATCGTCTCTAGGTATCCCCACAAGGTGTTAGGATTATTGGCGGGTAGGTAACTCACGAGGGTTTTGGCACTGATCGTGCCCCAGCAACTAGTAACTTCCGGACGTGTGTTGTCTTTGGACATCAATATCGTTTGGTCCTGCTTTTGATTTATACTTTGGTGGTTTAACACCATTGTATAACTAGTAAGGCCAAATTATATTAGAGTCCCTATTTGTGTTTGGAAGTTATTACCTCAACATCCATTTTGCGGAGGATCCTGATCCGCTCCCCAAACCAGCGGTGCCTGGGTGTCTTAAATTACATGGATTTTGATTTCATGTGATTGGCTGATTAGCTAATCCATGACTATCCATGACAAGACACGCGCTGCTTGTGGATCAGAATTCAACCCTGGGCTGACAAGTGGTAGCTTGAAAAACTTGCGGATGAGGGATCACTTCTGAACACTGATTCTTATGGTGCCGCAAGAGAGTTGTCCCTGAAACACTACAGTAGAAAGGTGCCATTGGTGTCCTTGCTTGCGAAGAAGGACAAAAGGGAAAGACCGATTATTTTGTTTGATAACTTTTGATTACGTCAATAATGCCTTAGTAAAATTTCCTCATACTTTTTTTTGAGGTTCGATTATAGTTCGCCACTAACGGCCACTTAGGAATTATATATATTTCACGTCATTTTTCACGGTTTCCTTACATATTCATTTTGACAGGCGAAGTTATATATTAGTAGTATTAAGTTTTCTATTCCAAAAATCAATTGTTTCAGCAATGGCTACCAAACGCACGCCAGACAAGCGCAGGTTGCGTTCGGAAGCAGGGCCAACGGCACTATGCGTCATCTGCCAGCAGGCGCGAAATGATGGAACGTCCGTATAAACGTTGGCGTGCGGACATGAATTTCATGAAGCCTGTGTGACCCAGCATTTATTAGTTAGCCGTACTTGCCCTTTATGCCGACAACCAGCCACCTCAGCGGATCGACCTTCCAGCCACCTAGAGCTTCCAGCTGCTCAAGGGGCGGTGCCCAAACCAAAGGACCGGCGGGAGCAGGTTCCAACAGCGGCTGATGAGCCTGACTTAATGGGCCGAGCCGAAGCCGTGCCGCTTGCGGAAGAGCCGAGACCCACTGTGGCTGTGGAGGCGACAGTCCTACAGGATTTAATGGCACTCATGCAGGATCTGGCCACCCGGGTAGCCTCGCTGGAAAGCCAGAAGGAGAATCCAGTACCACCTCGGCCAAGAACGCCTCCGATGTGGGATTCGGACCCAAATCCGTGGGATTTTTCGATAGACTCGCGGCGCGATCACGAACGAATTCGGCTCGGTGCGGCAATGAATCCGTTGGCTCCAGTGTACCGGCCCCGACTGAGCCAAGCACCGCCACCAACTCAGGCTCCAGTGATTCCGCCGGACCAACGCATCCATCCACACGCTACGTATCGGCTGAAGCCGACGCAGATCCCCAGCATCGTCCAGGGCTGGAATCTGCATTTCAGCGGGGAACCCAACACCATAACTGTGGAGGTTTTCATTGGTCGGGTGGAGTCGCTGATTGAGCAAATGCTAGCTGCAGATCACACGGCGCTCGCAGGATATTTGCCAATGCTGCTTAGGGGAGCAGCACTTGAGTCATATTGGCGAATACATTCGGCCCCACCATCAATACGCTGGTCACGGTTGAAGGAGGTACTCCGCATGGAATACCCTACGGTAGACATGGACGAATTAGTACTGGACAAGATTCATGCTAGATGGCAGCGTCCGGACGAGTCTTTCCATCAATATCGAGCCGACATTCTTCGGCTGAATGACCAGTTGTCAGAGCCGATGTCTTCTACCCAATTGCTGCGGTTGCTAGAGCGTAATCTAAGATCGGAGCTCCGTCGCCATATCGTGAACTCCGATCCACAGAGTATGGAGGCACTGCTAAGAACGGTGCGTCGCCTAGAAGGATTTGAGGAAGACCTCCGGGACCAGCCCTACTTACTAGCTAGGACGGGTCCTCGACGAGGAATCGCAGAATTGGCCCCAGATTATACCACCATGGATCTGGAGGAAGATTTGGACCAGGACCAGCTTGCTGTAGCAGCAGTGGGAAGTCTTACGACCTGCTGGAATTGCAATCAAACCGGACACCGGTTCATTTCATGCCGAGCAGAGCGTAGGGTTTTCTGCTACGGTTGCGGCAAGCCGGACACTTACTTCCCGGACTGCTCTGAATGTGCCGCGCGAAAAAACGGCCGAAAGAGTACCCGACCACCTCAGCGGTACTCGAAGCTCCCGCAGTAGCTCCTCAGCCAGCTGCTCACCCCTACCAACCTGACGTTAACCCACCAGCCATGACCACTATGACTGCGGATGTTCACTCTCTTCCGGAGACCTCGCCAACGACAATATTGAAGCGACCACCACAGTCACTGCCAGAAGAACCCCGGCAGCCTCAAATACGCACTCTAAAACCTTATCATGTTCGACTGCAGGAATATCGGGTGGCTCGAGAGCGAATATTTGCTTCCGAAGTAGTCACTTCCCGCCCGCGCAAGACAAAATGGTCAACCCGTCGTTGGCGGAATTTCCGCAAGAGAGTGCGCACCTGCCGTCACATCCTAAACTCTTGTAACATCGCGGAGGTTGCTGAGAATGAGATCAGACTTTATCATCCAATTAAAGTGTTGGGCGAAACCGTGTTTGCATTGATCGACACGGGTGCCAGTATCAGTTGTCTTGCCTCGAGCTTTGGCTCGAAGGTGCTCCAAGAATATTCGACCTTGATTAAATCCTGGCGCACTGAAATCAGTACAGCTGATGGCACCAAACACCCTATACGAGGTAAACTAACCACACCCGTGACGTTCAGGGGTCAGACGAAGGATATTACTTTCTACATTATCCCGTCTTTGACTCAGAATGTGTACCTTGGCGTCGATTTCGTCCTTCGCTTTGGATTGGCCTCCGATTTATTCACAGATTTGTCTTTAAATACCAGATATGTCAACGAAATCACTTCTATTCCCGATAGGCATGACCTGACGCCTAACCAACGGCAACGCCTGGAAGCATCCATCGCTGCTTTCCCATCTTACGCTACCCAAGGCCTTGGCCGCACCACCCTAGTCCCACACGCCATCGACGTTGGCGACAGCAAGCCGATTAAGCAGAGACACTATGCCATCTCACCGGCCATGGAGAAGTTGGTGTATGCTGAACTGGATAGGATGCTCAAGTTGGGGGTCATAGAGGAGTCCCAAAGTGCCTGGTCATCACCGGTAACCTTGGTGGTGAAGCCAGGTAAAGTCCGCCTCTGTCTTGATGCCCATAAGGTAAACGCGGTTACCATCAAGGACGCGTACCCTCTTCCACTCATCGATGGAATACTAGGGAGACTGCCGAAAGCCAATTATATCACCAGTCTCCACCTAAAAGACGCCTTCTGGCAAATTCCACTCGATGAGGGGTCGAGGGACAAGACCGCCTTCTCAGTGCCTGGACGACCATTATATCAGTTCGTCACAATGCCCTTTGGCCTGTGTAACGCGCCGCAAACGATGACTCGGCTGATGGACAAGGTCATCCCACCTCACCTGAAACACCATGTGTTCGTGTACCTGGATGATCTGTTACTCATCACGGAAACGTTCGATCAACACCTCCTACTCTTACAAGAAGTAGCCCTGCACATCAGTAAGGCGGGACTCACCATCAAAGTACAGAAAAGTAAGTTTGTCATGAGAGAAGTCCGATACCTAGGACATGTCATAGGACATGGCACTATCAAAACGGATCCAGACAAAACTCGTGCGATTGATGAGTTCCCCTTACCAAAAACAGTTAAGCAGCTACGACGTTTCCTAGGTGTGTGAGGTTGGTACCGAAGGTTTGTTCGGAATTACGTAACAGTTTCAGCGCCCCTGTCAGACATGCTGCGGAAAGGGAAGTTCATTTGGACCGAACTCAGCCGAAAGGCATTTGAAGAGCTAAAACAAGCCCTCACATCGGCCCCGGTCTTGCACAGCCCCGACTTCACGAAGCCCTTCTCCGTTCATTGTGACACAAGTCAACATGGAGTAGGAGCCTGCTGGTGCAATTGACCGATGAGGGAGAGGAAGCTCCCATCGCCTTCATGTCCAATAAGCTGAATTCGGCCCAAAGAAACTATACCGTGTGCGAGCAGGAATGTTTGGCAGCGGTAATGGCTGTGAAGAAATTTCGAGCTTATATCGAGGGCCACCAATTCGAGATCATCACGGACCACGCTTCACTACAATGGTTGATGAACCAGGCAGATTCACATGGACGCCTAGCAAGATGGGCTCTTAAACTGCAAGGGTTCAAGTTTTCCATCAAACATCGGAAAGGGACCCAGAACATCGTACCCGACACTCTCTCACGAATGTTTTCCCCAGAGGGAGCCGAATTGACAATAAATGACGAGGACCCCATCGAGATAGATTTGGACAGCCCACATTTCGAATCAGACAGCTACAAAGAGTTGAGGCAAACCATCGCGACCCAACAATCGCAGCTGCCTGATTTGAAGGTAATAGACGGCTACGTGTATAGACGAAATGAATACGCCACTGGTGATCCATGGCAGGAAGAAGAGTCCTGGAAACTCTGGGTACCGGAGGAAATGACACAACATCTGATCCTCCGCGCACATGACCATCCTTTAAGTGCCCACGGAGGTTACGGTCGGACGTTACGGCGACTCAAGAAATATTTCTTTTGGCCTAAAATGGCATCGCAGGTCAAAGACTACGTAAGCGCCTGTGAGACCTGTAAAGGCGCCAAAGCGCCCAACCAGCCTCTTTGACCTCCTATGGGTCAACTCAACGTCCCAGAACGTGTATTCCAACGTCTATACATCGATCTACTCGGTCCATATCCTCGGTCTTCCATGGGACACATCGGAGCTATAGTTGTTCTAGACCAGCTTTCGAAATTCCCACTGGTGGAACCTATCCGTAAATTCACAACTCCATCTATCGTGAAATTCTTAGAGAACCGGGTATTCCATGTGTTTGGGGTTCCAGAGAGTGTGTACTCAGACGGAGTACAGTTCCGGTCTCGGCAGTTTAAGGGCCTACTCGAGCAGTATGGCGTTGAACACCAACTGACGCCCATATACTCTCCTCAGTCTAACGCATCAGAACGGTTGAACCGCACCCTATTGGCCACGATCCGTTCCTACTTCCATCCATCTCAAAAAGATTGGGACCGGCGACTGTCTGCCATCACATGCGCCCTGCGATCCTCGTATCATTCCGTCACTGGTGTCGCCCCTTACTTTGCCGCCTTTGGACAGCACATGATTTGCCACGGTAAATCATACCGGCTGTTACGGCAATTAAAGTGTTTGGGAGACCCCGTCGTTGCGCTGGAGCCCCACGAACGTCTAGGAGACCTCCGCCAACAAATCGGACGGAAGATTAAGGCCGCAGGAAGTGCAAATGAGACGCAGTACAATCTCAGGTCACGAGCTGCTAATTTCAAAGAAGGAGATGAAGTTTTCCGGCGAAATTTCCGGCAAAGTGACGCCGCGGGGCATTACAACGCCAAGCTGGACAGGCGATTCTTGAAAAGCCGCATAAAGAAGGTAATGGGACCTAACCGTTACCTGATAACGGACCCATCGGGAAAAGAAGTGGGGATATACCACGCAAAAGACTTGCGCCGATAGATAATTAGTCACGTCTGTTTTGTCCGTCCGCATATATTTCCAAAAACGCGCAAGGGTTGTATACTTCCGGCCAAACATAAACATAAGTCAGTCCGTCCGTCTGTCAATTGTGTTTTTCTTTTATTGTTCGCCACTTCGTGTCCCGACGGCGAAGACAACCCATGGTACCCTGAAAGATCCTTCAGCTCCTTTTTCGCAATCCGCATCGCCTTGGGATTGCGAGAAAATTAGCTGCCCTGTAGTAATCGAGCAGTTAAAGGGTTAAAGAAAAATTCAAACATAAAATGTCCCAGATCAATTGAAACGATCGAACCGGTACGATTACAGACTGAATTGGAACAATTTCCGATTGAACTAGAACAATTTGCGATCGAACCGGTATGATTTGAGATTGATCTGGTACGATGAAATACCTTTGACAGGGCAGTTGCCATTGAGTGAAGGAGGCTTGAGAAGAAACCCACGTGTGGGAATTGGTGCGGTGCTGGTGATATTTCAGGTAATGATTTCCATCATTTAAATTACACTAACGCTCACATCTACTGCAACACCCAAACAGGAACATAGTTGGCCATAATCGGAGCAGTTCGGACCCAAATCCATGGGATTTTCCGATACACTCACGGCAGAGTCAGGCGAATCAATCGGACGACACGAGTGGAAGCGGTTCTTTGAACGGGATTAAAATCAGTAAGACCAACATCCATCGCCGTAAAACGGAGTTTAATCGCCAATTGAGTGCCCCGATTGGCTCGACTGCGTCTCTGCGGCAACGCCCCAACAGCAATAGTCCCACAAACACACTGCATCACCAAAATTTCTCGTCGTCAAAACAATCCGCCTCGTCGTCGTGTTGCGTCTCATATAATAATAGGAAACGGCACCAGTTAGCGTTTGGACAGAAAGGGTTTTTGGTGACATGTAATTTCAAAGAAAAAGAGTGCATCCGTGAATCTTACAACATTCTAAATGGACAATTGGCGGAAGCATGTCAACCAGCTACAGAACCTATGATATCTGAAATGGACATTACCGACTGCTTGAGACGAGAGATAGACCTAGAGCTATTGAAAAAGCATAGCATTACAAACTTTCAGGCTGCGGATACAGGAGTGAAAAATTGTATAGTTATCAAAACCGCATTTGAAGATCCGATTGAGATTGGAGTTGAGCTTATTAAAAAAGATTTATCAAGAAAATTCTCCTGCCACTAGATACGTACTCAGGTTTATACAGTACCAATCGTTAGCCGCGCTAACGTTGTGGACATAGTTTTTGCTTGCAGTTCTTTAATCGATAAATATTTTGTTTCTAGTGCTGGAAGCTTTTCAATTGTTATCAACAAGCGATTCAACAATAAAGTTGATCGAGACTTGTTAATAGGGAAAATAGCTGAGTTAGTTACTGCTAAAAATTCTGCCTATAAGTTAGATTTGAGAAATCCGGATTTGTGTATTCTAGTAGAAGTGATAAAAGGAATTTGTTGCCTCAGTGTTTTACCAGACTACTACAAGTATAAGAATTACAATTTGATGGAAGTTATAGCTTCTAAAATAGATGTTACAGAATCGGAATCACAGGACCATCTGCATCGTCGTCGAGCGCTCGGAGGACCATGCGGGTGAGTACCCTTTTATAGTGTTATTTATATATATTTTTTTGCATGTTCAATTGCTACGATCACGATGATAAGATAAAGCATAAAAATAATGGTAAATTGGATATTTTTTGGATACGAGAGCATTATTGTTTGTCATCTTGGCTTTTTTTTGTGGATGCATCCCAAAAATAAAGCAAATAGCGAATGTAAAAATAGAAATTGTGAAAAACGACCAGCTCATGTCCAAATAGTGATTCATACCACTTAAATCTTCCAACATTTCTAGATTACTGTGCATTTGAATTTGCCGGCTTTTATATATTAGTCATTATGTTGTTTGATACTGTTCAAAGCATTTTCAGTTTGAATTTCATATGTTGTGAATGTAGCTAGTTCGGTCAGTCCGCCAAAGCTCCTCGGGTAATGTTGAATACTATAAAAGACCACAGATAAAATATTTTTATAGATTAGCATATGCTAGAAAATTACAAACCTCGTTGGATTATATGTACTTTACGTAAAGATATTTATGTGCTTTAGTTTATATGCAAGCATATCCATTTACTTATGCTGCTCATTCACCTTTTTCCTATTTAAAGAAATTCGGACACAATGCACAATACGTCGCGGTTAACAGACATAGAGATGAGTGTACATATGCATAAGAGAGAACTGATTTTCTAGATATTTTTATTATACACGAAGAGTTTGATAAAAGTGTACGTTACGGACAAATATACTATTAAAGCGAAAGAAATTTTCATATTATCACGCCCAAAATTAACTAGCTAAATCGCTAATCAAACAATATGCTATGTCCTCACGAAACTAGAAAACGATATCCCCTAATAATTGTTTACATACTGATAGTATCAGTCCGCTTCAAAACGAACTAAATAAAAAAATCCATTACAACTCATATTTTCTGCTTCAAATTATCTTTTATGAATGATTGATCTTTTTGCTGATTTTGCAATTTTTGGTTTGAGGTTTTTGTTTTTTTTTGATATCGCGGGTTGAGTGGCCCAAGCAGAGTGCCTCTTTATGGCATAGAGTTATGCAATCAAATTGTATAATTCTATGGCATAAATTGGTCACCGGGGTACTCCCCTTCTGATGGGAAAGTTCATGCGATTCAAGTTGTATGAGTTTTCCACTCAGAAGAGGAATACCTGGCCACTGCAACAAAATATATATGGATTTATTCCGGTTGGGTGGGTGCGAAGGGGCTCCACCATCACCCGGTTGCCCCTCTTTCATTTGTGGGCCATGAACTTCGTCGGGTAATGACGAGGTTACCCCAAGTCCGCCTTTCATTTCAGGTTCCACTTGTTCTCGTAACAAGTTATATCTCCCTCGGTGTAGTTATCTACAATTTTTGCGACTTCGGTCGCCTCTTGATCTGCAATCAAATTCGTGAGTGCGAAATTTTTTGTAGTGGGTCCTCGTGCTGGGGAAATGAACCCGCCCCACGACACCGCAATGCTTGCCTGCCAGCGCATTCACGCGTCTCCAGACGAGGGCATTCTCGGCAGATACCGACACCTTCTTCTGCCGAGGCAGCATACCATCGCTGCAGTCATTCACGGACATTTTTTGAACATCAAATTCACTACAAGCCCACTAAATGCTCTGCTTATGAAAATTTCTCGTTTCTTCTCAGGTGCTACCTTTAAGATAAGAGTCCGCAGTAATGCTGTAATTAGAGAAAAATGTTGTACAATAAAAAAGTTGTAAGCCCGGAAGTTGTGTTAGTAGTTTTTGCAGTATATCGTACAAACGGTGTGTCGTAGCGAACATTATGTTTGATAGCCCAGTCATATTAGGAAAAAAAAAGGGGTCAACCTCGGAATGAAAGATAATAAGCTGCAAATTGGTATGAACCTTTGTTTTGTCATTCTAAATGTTGTCTCAAAAGTCTAAATCGTTATCGTGTTCGCGTCTCAAGATATTCAAGGTCAAAGGTCACAAAAATCGGTTTTTCGCGAATATCTGGCTTCCTATCGGTTAAATGAGATTTGCATTTATTATAAAAGTTGTAGGCTATAAAATTCCCTACAACTTTTGTTTAAACTTTTTTTTCATACGACCAACCGTTTTGAAGGTAGAGCGCGAAGAGTGCACATCGTACAGTCATATACGGCCTAATGCAAGGTCAAGCGTGAGTTATGGTTATCAGTACGTTATAAAGTCAATTATTTACTTGGAAATTATAATTATTAAACAATGCCTATTATTTATGTACTAACTATTAATTATTTATATTTAATTAAAGTAAGTAACTCTACTAAAAGTTTTGACCAATATCCTCGTACTAAAAAGCACATTTTATTTTTACACGCATTCAGTGGCTGTGACACGACTTCTGCGCTATTTAAAAAAGGAAAAAAAACTGTTACTAGAGCATTGGAAAAAATTCCTGATTTAGATAAACTGGTGGAAGTATTTCAACAAGAAAACTGCCCAAAACAAACATTATTAGAAAATGGAGTGCGCATCTTGTTGGCATTATATAATGCTCCAAAATCTGAGGACAACATTGATCATTTCCGCTACACGCAATTCATCAAATTTACAAAACTAAATAAACCTGTACAACTGTCAACACTTCCACCAACAAGTGTAGCAGCTCATCAACACATAAAACGTGTCTACTACCAGATTCAAACGTGGTTAGGGAAGGACTTAGAACCTAAAGAATGGGGCTGGATGCTTGAAAATGAAATCCTGGAGCCCATACGAACGTTATTACCTCCAGCACCAGCCGAACTACTAAACGTAATATTTTGCAATTGCAAAAATGGTTGTGGTTCCCGCTGTGGATGCAGAAAATCAGGGCTACAATGTTCTGCGGCCAGTGCAACGGACAAGCTTGCCTCAACGCTTCACTGTATCCAAGTAATCCCGATGAAGAAAATACATATGATCCCGATATTCTGGAAGGTTTGGAGATGAACATGACAGATAATGAGGATGATGACAATGAATCGAACATTTTTGAGCGACAAGAAGAAGAAGACGACGAACAAGAAGAAGATAATTAGCTTCCATTTCCAATTTCATTACAATTAAAATCAACAAAGATACTTTTGATATTTGAACTCACATTTTGATAAATGTATATTATGCCGTATTTAATAATAAATAAAAATATGTGTAAAATATATACTCTTACTATCATTTTAACTTAAAATAAAACTAAAATATATAATCCAGAATTAATAATATTTTATACTTAAATAGTTAAATATGAATAATTATATATAAATAATCAAGTTACTTACTTTAATTAAATATAAATAATTAATAGTTAGTACATAAATAATAGGCATTGTTTAATAATTATAATTTCCAAGTAAATAATTGACTTTATAACGTACTGATAACCATAACTCACGCTTGACCTTGCATTAGGCCGTATATGACTGTACGATGTGCACTCTTCGCGCTCTACCTTCAAAACGGTTGGTCGTATGAAAAAAAAGTTTAAACAAAAGTTGTAGGGAATTTTATAGCCTACAACTTTTATAATAAATGCAAATCTCATTTAACCGATAGGAAGCCAGATATTCGCGAAAAACCGATTTTTGTGACCTTTGACCTTGAATATCTTGAGACGCGAACACGATAATGATTTAGACTTTTGAGACAACATTTAGAATGACAAAACAAAGGTTCATACCAATTTGCAGCTTATTATCTTTCATTCCGAGGTGAAAGCCCTAATATGACTGGGCTATGAATTAATATTAAATTTTATCAAATAGACTGCAAACTTAAATTTCACAATTATATACGTATATTTGGCAGTACAGAATACGTTCTTTTAAGTGATCAATATATATTTGAAACTTTGGAGTAGCACTATTCCGACGAGTCCGACAAACTTTTTATCTACTATTTTTTCAAAACTGCAACTTTCTCAAGTGTGCAGATCTAAAATACGTCACATTTCAGACTTTTTGTTTTGCGATGAATATATTCTTCATTTTAGTTCATTTGTGAGATGTTTTGATAAGAAATTCGAAAAACATTTTGTCCGACAAAAATACTACTGCAATGAGCTACCTCAAAGTCAAAGTTAAAAGCGCTTATCTAATACGAATCGTTACAAATTTTAAAAGAACATAAAACGAGTTCCAAACAATCAAAATACAAAAACCTAATTGCCCAAATGGCTCTCTAAATTTATACGTTATCAATGAAACACATTTCATGAGAAAAAAAACAAAAGCAAACTCAAATTAATCAAAATTATTACATATTTTCTGATTCAATTGGAAAAAGGAGGAAAAACCAACCAACGCTACTTCGACAGCCCGAACATGTAGAATTTACGGGATTATGTTTTCTCATGCAGATACAATTCATTTTTGCACAATTAATTCCTTGCAACGTTTTACAAAAACAGCCTTAATATGACATTTTGACAAGGTTATGTTTTGTGATTAATACATGTTGGACAAATTAACCATGTGATGGATTTCAAACAATGATAGCATACAAGTAACATGCAATTGTCCGATAATAATGGTGATTCTTAGAGGCAGTCCGACAAAAATAAGGTATAAATAATGTAAAATAAAGGCTTAATTCAATGTTTTCCCCTGCATACCAAGGTATTATTTTTGAAAACTTGTGTTGAGGCACTGATATTTAGTGTTAAATTACCTAATGAACTTTGTTTTGTGGTCGCCATAATGAAATTTTCCGCGAAAAAATTTCAAAAATCAATAAAAATTCGATAACTATCAGATAATTTCTTTGAAATAAAAATTTAACTTTCAATGAAAAATTGGTTTATTAATCAACAAAAAATATGATGGTAAAATGTAATAAGTTAGTAAAATATATTTTGTAAGCGTAAATGAGATTTTTTTTTGCTATAAATTCCTACAAGATACATCGTAATAATTATGAATTAGAATTGCAGAAACTTAATTCAACATCAAAACGACATAGCCGAAACTTTATTAACCCTTCATTGGTCGCATGGGATCACGCAAATTAAAAAATAGATAAAAGTGGTACGTACGTCAAAACTGGTGCCATGTCAAATGTTGCAGGCCAAAAACGATTTTATTTTTTTGTGTTGGGATACGAATGCTATTTACGCACTGAGTGTGGGGCTCCCATGCTCGTAAATGACTGGACTACCCACTAAAAATCTCCCCAGTCAATCTGAATGCCCATTTAGTGCATTACTTCGGGCAAGGTCTCGTTTTGTTACGCCATGTGGTGTCTTCAAGCTGGGGGATCCCTCTTTTAGTGGTGATTGCCAGACAAGCAATCGCTCAGCCCCAACGTCCCCGACTACTGTGAGTCCCTTTAATCTTTTGGGACTGCCCGAACATAAAGTGACAAATGGTTCCATTTGTCAACCGATCCAAGGATCGCGGCGACTATACTATCCGGAGTGAGCTCTCCCGTCTCGCTGTAGAGGTTTAGTCACACACTGTGCATAAAAATGAGTGGCAGGCATCATCTTCCTCTTCTGGGCAAAACCGACAATCGGGGAACCTTGTACCAATCTTGTACAGGTCAGACTGAAAACACCCATGCCCGCTCAAAAGCTGGTTCAGAAAGAAGTCCGTCTCACCATGTCTTCGATTTAGCCGCGGTCTTCCCTTCGTGCGGTTAACCCAAGATTGCTACCAATCGTTGGGTGAGCACTGTCTCTCCTCGCGGGCAACCGTCTCTTCTGCGTCCTTTTCCATTGCGCCCTAACACTTCAAGGTGTTTAAGAGAAATTTTCTCATATAGGCGAGTGAACCTTGAAATTTTTTTTACCAAAGGTAGCCAATATGGGCATAAAATGAAAGGTTTTGAAGGGAACTTTTCAAAACAGGTCTCAAACTAGTAGGATTTGCATGGAGGTCAGCAGAGTGAGAGGAAATGTACGAAAAATGTGTTTCTCCCTCGCGATTGGAAATCTTTGCACAGAAAAATCTAAAAAATCATGGAAGTAGGTCTTAATGCGTACAAGACCAACAAATACCTCAGAAGTCAAAACTCCGTCAAATTTGTTAATAATAGTGCATGCTACGAATTTTAAGTTTTGATCTATAAAATTTAAAGGTCACCCTTAAATCTATTCAAATTTTCCTGAAAGTTTCATACGAATCGAGCTATAAACCGCGAAGTTACGGATGACTGAAAATTTATCATTTAAAAATTTATATACATATTTAAATACACTTTTTCAATGTACACAAACACTATACACGAGTAACGATTTTGATGAAAATTTTAGAAATATTTTTTTTAACATAACTATGTTATCATGACTACTCAGACATTAAGGTCAGCACACTGAAAATAAAATGGCGGCAAATCAAAATACATAATAACCATTTATTAGTTTTTTAAGCTCAATTCATGGAATATATGTATGAGCCAAGTTTTTTGATATTCAGGAGACATTGTTTGAATTTCGAATTATTTTACAATACCCTTCTGGCGGCAGCAACCTTCTGCTTCCTTCGCTTGTTTTTATCAACTGTGTCTAGATCTGTTAAAGTCGATTGATTCTAAAAACGGTAATCGTAAAGTAATCAAAGCAAACTCGCTCGATAATACATCAAATTTTTATTCAATTCAATGTTTTACCCGATATACGAGTACCTTACAAATGACCACATTTTCTAAATAGCACCCCACAATCGAGGCTAACAAAGATTTTACCAAAATTTGTAATCAATTATAGTGTCCCATTTTTGGCAAACATATACGAGTATTGAAAACATGCACACTTGCAAAACTATTCGCTTTTCACAGTTAGTTGAAATATAAACAAATTCCGTTAAAAACATAAGCAAACTCCAAATATTTTATGTACGAGTGTGTTATGTCCTCCTCAAAATGTTCAGAGTATTACATATTCCCAGCTACTTTGAATTTGTTGGCATTGTAAATGTTTTAAATATAATTTCAAAGACCAACATATGAAACACTTTTACATTATGTACAAAACACATCATTTCGCTTTGAACACGTTCCAAGATATTTTCAGATTCAACAGTTTTGATGACCTACTAAAAGCTATATTTTAAAACAGGAGACTGGGTCTCTGTTACAAAATACATAACAGAGCTTCTTACTAAGCACAAACAAGATGGGAGGAAAATTAAAGGGATGGCGACCTTGTCTTTTGAATTTTCCGTCAAGGTCGTTGTCAGTGGTGTCCGTCATTTAAATTTTCGTGAGTATGAGTATTTTACAATGTCGTATGGGAGAAACCGTTTTGAGTGGTTTTATTTTTAGCATTGTTTTGTTGAAAGTGTGAAAATTTCCGTTTTAAGCTCATTTGAGTGACTTTTAAGTTCATTTTAAATATTCATAAAGCATAGCACTGTAATGCTAATTGACGGACGCTTTTGCCCAAAATGTCTGTAAAAATTAATGATAAAAACAAGGAAACTGAATAATCTTCAGTTTTATAGAACTTCGTGCAACATAAAAGAAACTGATGGATTAACAAGTAACATTTGACCAAATTGAGAGCGACAATGCGTTGTGCAATGCAATTTATCTTGATAATTATCATTTGAAATGCTCATTAATATTCATTTCCTTCAAATGTACATATATTTCATTCATATGCAGCTTTAATGTTTTGATTATTGCAACCATGTTTATATCTAAATTCCAAACATTTCCCCATATGTGTGCTGTGATCAGTAGTCTCATCTTCCATATGATCTCTACTAATTCAATGAACATTTTAGATGAATATTCTTGCAACATCTACATATATTCGTATGTGGTAATTGCTTCAGTATGAACTTAAACAATTTTCATAGAAACTTTAAGCATAAGCCGCGTTAAATACAAATACATATAGTACAAATTTGATATACCTAGTAGACTTAAGAGTAATAGCATGTGTGAATATATAGTACGAATACATCATATGTAGCTCGTTAGTGATTTTATAACAAAACAGAACCTGTTGGAAATTTTCATTTTTCTTTGTTGTATTCATGCATGAATAGTTAGTAGGAGAACGTGCTCAAAGCGCACTTGTAGCTTGTTTTTAGGATTTATTAGTAAACAAAAGCTCCGATTAAGCCAACAATTATCACGCCTAATGTGGTAGCTAGGAAAACTTCAGTAAAACATTGTTCACTTATTATTTTATGATTGATATTCCAGTAATTTTCAGAAGTATATCCTTACAAGGAAAGAGTTACGAAAGAATACCTTTGCATTGTGCAAATGATTTAAAAAATTGGTAAATGTTTTTCTAGTATTTAATAATATAAATAGAATATTTTTTTTCAAACTTGTGCTCGAAACTCCCCCTTAAGTTTGTTGGAAGCTACAAAATTACTTTGATGATAGTTCTAACAGTAAGAAATGAAAATTTCCAGCGTGTTTGGCGGTCTTCACAATTTACAACTGATTGGTATCTTTTATTGGCTTCATAATTGAGCTTTGAAAGCTATGAAGGTCATTTTGCAAACTACCTGATTCTCGACTACCATTGAAAAGCAATTTTATTTGCACAATGGTTGTTTTGTTGAAAATGCCCAATGAAATTTTTCGCTTGGAGACAAGTTTATTTATTCTGAAAATGGTTTACTTTTATATGGCTGGACTGAATCAATGATTCTTCAGGTAACGAAGAGCTACTGGATGAAAATAATACATTTTAATATTTACTTTAAAGGTACTTTTGATTTGAGATAGGAAACCCACATTTTTTACCACTTGAGCCTAAATCAGTGACAAAGCATCAATTTTAAATGGTTCTCTTTTGATATATAACCCAATCGTGGTAAAATACGTAAATTGAAATTAAGTGACTAAGGCAAATAACCTGATCAAGACTAAGTTCAATGAATCGGTTAGGATTGGGATCTTAGGAGATCTAACATCTTGTTACGTTTCTGCACTAATCTAGTCTTCGATTTTTAGTAAGTTATTGACCTAAGACAACAAACCTTATTCAAATAAATCTTCAAAAAAATTCTTAAGGTAGATATTTACCTATACGCATTGATTATCCATTATACAACGGTTATATTTAATTATCCAGACAAATTCACGCTTGGTCGTTGGTGGCTTGTAAATGGAGATGGCCGAGTTAACGCTTTTCCTCGTTTTGAACGGATGCCTAACAGCGTGATGATGGCGACCCTTGTGCAGCAAAAAAAAAAGGAAAGATTCGTAAAATACCTCCATCGTATCCGAAAAACGCATATATATATATGTATATATATATATATATATATATATATATATATATATATATATATATATATATATATTTATATATATGTATATAGGGTGGTCCAACCATAATGCACGATGTTAATTGTGCATCACACCTTAACGACAAATTTTTCGCCCAATTTAATTTGATATTTCTTTGTTTCAGTATTTGAAAAATTCAACCATGGAGAGGTACACAATTAAGCGGTGCGTTAAAGTGGTTGAAGCCTTGTACGAAAATGGGCGTTCAAATCAAAATGCATTTCGTGCCCTTCGCAATTTTTTGGGTCAGTATAATCGACCAAATGTGTCCACAATCGGGAGAATCGTGCGCAAATTTCAGCAAACAGGGTCTGTAAGAAATGTGAAATTACCTGTGCATGCTCGCCTAGTTCATTCTGCGGAAAACATTGCTGTTGTTCGTGATAGTATGGCAAAAGAGCCGTCAACCTCGACTCTTCGTCGTACCCAACAATTGAACATCTCACGAACATCACTGATGCGAATTTTGCATAAAGATTTAAATTTACACGCTTCCAAGGTTCCATTGACTCAAGAACTGAAGCCTGCTAACCATTTCAAGCGTCGACAATACTCCGAATGGTTGGTTGAACAGACAGAAGGGAATGGTGAGTTTACAAAGAAAATCATCTTCAGCGACGAGGCACACTTTCACCTCAGTGGATTCGTTAACAAGCAGAATTCCCGCATTTGGGCAAATGAGAATCCACGAGAGATTGTTGAAAAGTCGGTGCATCCACAAAGAGTGGCTGTTTGGTGCGGTTTATGGGCTGGCGGCGTCATCGGGCCATACTTCTTCAAAAATTAGGACGGCCAAGCAGTTCGCTATTGCGAGATGATAACGGACTTCTTGTGGTCAGAAATTGAGATTATGGACCTGGACGATATGTGGTTTCAACAGGATGGTGCCACTTGCGACACAGCCAACGAAACAATGGCTCTTTCGCATGATAAATTCAATGGCCGTGTTATCTCCATTGTGACGATGTTAATTGGCCACCACGATCATGTGATTTGACACTATTGGACTTCTTTCTCTGGGGATATTTAAAAGAAAAAATGTACGTCAATAAGCCAAGAGCAATTCAAGGGCTCAATTATGTCTCAGAGTCATTGAAAATATGGACCATCGGAAAGAAGTATGCTACCGTGGCCGTGGCGAGCATTTGGGCGATATTTTGTTTCATACATAATTGTCATAGATCCTTCTATTATAAAAAAAAATATTAATATCATCCTCCGAAAACTTTTTGTTATATTCACAACTAACATCGTGCGTTTTGGTTGGACCACCCTTTAGTTTGAAGATGAATGACTATTCGAAAGATAATGATCTTATGTGATAGACGGGTCCTGAGGTGAATAATCGGAGCGAAGCTAGATGAGGACCAATGGTATCCGTACATGACAATATTAATTTGAAATATTCAAATATCTTATCACATTTTCTTCTTCTTCTTAGCACTACAGCTCCTCTCGGGCCTTCGCTTCGTGCAAATAGTGCTTCCAAATGTCTCGGTCCATTGACCGCGGCCCCCCGATTTGAAATCCGAGCAGCGAAGAACTGTCTTCGTCGACCGAGTGAGACCAGCGTTTGCTCGCTTTCCCGACTGGTCTCCGGCCTTCAGTTCTCCCAACGAATACCTTTTTGGGTATCCGTTGTTCGTCCATACGGTTCATGTGGCCAGCCCATTGCAGCTTCTTCAGTCTTACAATCATACAAAAAATTCATACAGCTCATGGTTGTATCGAATTCGCCATTGGTCAATATATTTGCGGATGCTTGGTTTAGGGTCCATGCTTCACACTCATAGCATAACACAGGTCTTATCACACTACTTTATATATATGATTACAAACCAGGGCTTAATAACTTGTCGGATAACCTTTTCTCTTAAGGACCTCCTTAAGTCGGTTTACTATGGAGTGAACCAATTTGGCTGTGTCCTGCCTGGTAATTTTGTCCCATTCGTCGATGATGACGTTTTTTGATTGGGATCATGATCTTGCTGGAACCAGAAATCATCACCAAGGCTCAACTGCTGAATGCTTTGCTTCAGATTCGCCTGCAAAATATTAAGGTAACCGGATTGATCAATAGTTGATTCTATAAACACAAGTTGGCCAACTCCTTCTGCCGCCATACACCCCCTGACCACCATACCACCTCCACCATGTTTCACAGTGGGTACGAAATTTGCTTTTTCGAGGGCAGTACTGCTCTCGTTAAAACCTTTAATGCCAAATATGCGAAATTTGCTTTCGTCAGAGAATAGGACCTACTCCCAAAACTCTGGTGGCTTTTTTATATATTTTTTTGCGAATCCACACGTTTCTTCCTGTTCACTTCCGAAATGTATGGCTTCTAACGTGCGATGCGTGAGCGATATTTATCTCTCTTTAGTATTTTTCATATGGAATCTTCATGGAGAACCTTGCCAAAAGAGTCTTTTATATTTGTAACAATTTGGGAAGCAGTTACTCGAAAATTCTTTTTAACTGCCTTCAAAACGTTTCTTTTTTGGCGTTCAGTCAGTATGGAGGGTCGACCATAATGAGGCTTTGACATAATCGAACCAGTAATATTACATTTTTTCACCACGCACTGGACAGTGGAATGAGTTCTGCTTACTATTTGACCATTTTTGCGGTGTTTTCCCTTCACTCTTAAGTTTCAGTATAATTTTCCTCAAAGTCAAAGTCAAAAGCGCTTTATTTAATACTAATCGTTATAAATTTTAAACGAATATAAAGCAAATTCCAAACAATAACAATAAAAAACGTAATGGCTCAAATGGCTCTCTAAATTTATACGTTATCCATTAATCACATTTTAAAAAAAAACTATATCAAATTAAAATCAATGAGGCTTATTACATATTATTATGTATTCTAGTGCACAAAAAATTAAAAAAAAAAAAATTGCACTCACTTTTAAACCTATCACAACTTAAAGTAGAACTATTATCGGACTGGTCTCCACTCCTCAGTTCTCCCAAGGAATACCTTCTCGGGTATCCATTGTTTATCCATACGACTCACGTGGCCAGCCCATTGCAGCTTTCGTGGTCTTACAATCGTTGAGACCTCCGGCTCATCAAAAATTTCATACAGTTGATGGTTGTATCGAATTCACCATTGGTCCCCGTCTAGCTTTACTCCGATTACTCACCTCAGGATCCGTTGCTCAAAGGCGTTCAATATGTTTGTGGATGCTTGAGTTAGGGTCCATGTTTCACACCGATAGCATAACACAGGTCTTATCCCAGATTTGTATACTTGGAGGTTCGCTTTCATGTCGATGCAAGATCGTCAATACTGAATAAAATATTTTATTGGCGAGCTGTATTCTTCGGCGTATTTCGTCTTTTTCATTACCGGTTCTCGTTATTTTGGCAGCTAAATACACAAATTTGCTCATATTTTCGAAACTGTATTCACCAAATGTGATATTTTGTTTGCTTGGGGTATTTTTCCTCGACTGCGTCATGAGCTTTGTTTCATTTTCATTGATTCGTAGCCTTACGAGTTTTACTTCTCTGTCGAGTTTCACGAAAAGTTCTTTGGCAGTTGTTAATGACCGTTACAATATGTTGATGTCATCCGAATAGGCTACCACTTGGCTCGACTTATATAGTAATGTTCTCGTGTTTTGACAGTGTTGTAATCGAGTAGGTAAGGCTCAAAAAGCCAGCGTGCGAGAGTTCTATGGAAACCAAACTGAATTTGGCAAAATCATTCCTTTGATATGCTTCCATCCGATACATGATTTTGGTAGCTTATTCTATTAGTAAAGACGTGAAAATATGGGACTGGCGAACGAATCGGCTGTTATACAATTTGGAAGGGAAATCAAGAACCAGGCTCATGAAATTCAATCCTCTAAGCAATATGCTCATTACTATACAATCCTATCAACAGTATAGTACAATGAATTGCGAGAGTTTTGAATGAAAATAAAATAATCTGTACCTCTTCCTAACATAATGAAATCGTCTTTCATTCTGTGTAGTTCACTGTTTCGTGTTCCAGGGTTTTAATTGTTTAGAATTAGAGAAAAAATGACTATTGTTGCCGATTTGTTACGTCAGAGAATTCTGCAAATAATTTATCAGACGATCAAATTCCGTTTGATGCAATTATTCGCAGTATTATCACTTCGCGAGCTAAGGATGGAGCGACAATAGAGGATATCCGCAATGATTATTACGAATATACCGGTGAAACATTTCCTTACATCGAAGACGTATGCGACACATTGCTGAAAATTCTCGGCGTTGCAGGCTATAAAAACCAAAATGGCACATTTATATTTAACATGTTTTACACCAACCCTAAATCCCAGCATATCCTCAATATGGTACGAAATCAAAAACCCAATCAAAAGGCAGAACATAAAAAAAAACATGATTTCATATTCCAAAAATCTACAAATCATACTATTATTAACAAAGTTGAACGAATTTCGATTTCTAAGGTATTTGTTGCCCTTGTACTCATAAAGACCTACGTTCGTGATAATTTTCAGATTTTTCGGCTGAAAGGTGTCCAATCGCGAGGGGGGGGACACAAATTTTGCCTACATTTTGCCTTCCCCTGGACCCCCTAATTCATAAAATTTTTAAGGGCTAATTCGTTATTAGGGGGGACCCCCCTTAAACATTTTTTAAATTTTTGTAAAGACCTTAACTTTTGAGAGACTATCACTTCTGACCTTTTCACAAAGTTTGAGCATTCTAGCTTCTATAGTTTCTGGGGAAATCAGCTGTGACGCACGGACAGACGGACAGACGGACGGACAGACGGACAGACAGGTCGCGAAACTAGTAGGTCTTTGTAAAAAATTTTTTTACAAAGACCTAAAAATGATATGTGTTTCTTGAAAGATTATCATTATTTGAATAAAAACAATAAAAAAAAGAGAGAAACAGATTATTACTGCAATTAAGTTAGAAAAAAAAAAGAAAACGGAAAAGTTGAGGAAAACATTTTTTTTTTTTGCGTGAAGTGCGATACAGTTTGTGGAAAGCCGTTAGGTTAGAGAAAATGTAAGATAAACGCGATATTGCAGAGCTGGAATGCTTGCTTAATCAGACAAGTTAGACCCCTGTGAAATAATAATTCAATTTTTGTGGCAAAGTTGTGAAATTGGATGACACGTCGTTTTGCCAATTGATGAGTTTTGAATAAAAGATCAGTGCAACAGCCGGGAAATCGGAAGCAGTGTGAGACTCCTCAATTAGCCACCGAGCGCCTTTCCCCAGACATAACTGAAGGAAACTCGCGATAGTTTGCGTGCGGTGCAAGATTCGCTCCCGCTTGCACAGTGGCCATTTTCCGCCGACTGGCCAATTGAATTGTCGCGTATCCCATCTTTCTGTAGGAATTTACTGCACACCGGATGGGAACGAGATTTTATATGACTTTTGACGGAATCAGCAGAACGCCCGTACTCCAAAGAGCTCATTTGTCTCCACCGATAAGACGGAAGTTAGCTAGGTCACGTATGAATTCACATAGGCAATAATTGAGTCATAGGACTTCAAAATTTTCTAGTAATAGACATCGGAAACTTCAGCCGTTCAGGGAAACGTGAGGCAATCATTGCTTGCATTCGATTAGGCGCCCGTTATTTTTTTTTAATTTATTGAAGTTTGTGAAAGTAATAATTACTGCTAAATTTTTTTTTTTTATAACGAGTTATAATTAAATGAAACCAGTTAGTGCGAGTGGATTTTGTTTTCGGCTATACAACATTTACAGGCCTTACCCGCCCCGAACACGAGCGCTCGTAGGAGGAGGTTTAGGGTAAGTACACTTTATTTTGCTCTAAATTTTCTTTGTTTTTTTTGCATGTCATATTATATTAAATATATATATATATCATGATGGCCCCACGCAATACGTGAGTGAGGTCGTATTAAGTACCTTTTTGAAGTATCATTCCAAAAGTAACTGCTGCTCGTTTTAATAATTTTCTTTTGCCGCCTTCGCCAAGCGCAAGCACAAAAATAGAAAAATCCTAATTGAAAAAGATTGCGGGTAGTATAGATTTCCGAAAAGAGAGTCGATTCAGGACGACATTGGTTCTAAAAGGAGGGAATCTTGTAAAAAGATAAATAGAATGTCTAGATAAATAACGATTGTTAATTTGCATAGAAAAATATTGTAGATATCATCGGGTGAAGTCAAGAAAAGGAGAATCTAATGTGAAAACAATATCGTTTGCATTATATAATTGTTTGTTATTTATTTAAAAAAAAAAAAAAGAAATCTATTGAGGTGAATTATATCAATTTGCTAGACTAATTTGTTTCCTTTCACTTTTAATTACAGTAAATTAGTTACTTTACAATTTTTATGAAACTTTTCGTAATGAGATTGCGTAATAAAACGGACGAAATGTCAAGTTAAGAGAATACTCTTCGGTCTTTCCTTTCTTACGATTCTGACCGGGTATCGGGCCCGGTACGGTGGCAGGCTTCCACCTCAAAACATAATCCTTCCTTTTGTTTCAGGTGACGTCGCGGGTTGAGTGGCCCAAGCAGAGTGCCTCTTTATGGCATAGAGTTATGCAATCGAATTGCATAATTCTATGGCATAAAGTGGTCACCGGGGTACTCCCCTTCTGATGGGAAAGTTTATACGAGTCAAGTTGTATGAGTTTTCCACTCAGAAGAGGAATACCTGGCCACTGCAACAAAATCTGGATTTAAATCCGGTTGGGTGGGTGCGAAGGGGCTCCATCACCACCCGGTTGCCCTTTTCTCATTTGTGGGCCCTGAGCTTCGTCGGGTAACGACGAAGTTGCCCTAAGTCCGCCCCTTTTTACATGTTCCACTTGTTCTCGGAACAAGTCCTTTTTCTCTCGGTGTAGTTACCTACACTTTTTGCAACTTCGGTCGCCCCGTGTTAAATTGACCACAAGAGATTCGTGAGTGCGAAATTTTTTGTAGTGGGTCCTCGTGCTGGGGAAATGAACCCGCCCCACGACACCGCAATGCTAGCCTAACAGCGCATTCACGCATCCCCAGACGAGGGCATTCTCGGCAGATACCTTCATCTTCTTCTGCCGAGGCAGCAGAACATCGCTGCAGTCCTTTACGGACTTTTGAAAGTTGATTATTCACTACAACAAGTAGCTTTCTTATAACGTACTCCAGAGCCAAATTGAATAGCAATGGGGCCAGCCCATCTCCCTGCTTTAGTCCGATATTTGTGTCAAAGGCGTGGTTATTGATGCAGACTTGGGAGGTGGTCGACGTCATTATCATTTTGGTAAGACGGACTGATTTGGGTGGGATGCCAAAGCCAAGCATTAGTTAGTACAGTACATTATGTTATGATCAATACTGTCGTATGCTTGCTTAAAGTCGACGAAAATCTGGTGCGCCTCTATGTTGAACTCCCAGCATTTTTCAAGTACTTGCTTGACTGTGGACAATTGGTCTATTGTCGATCTACTCCCCAATAATACTGTTAGCGTATGATCCGATTTTATTTTCTTAGACTTTTGCAAATATTTTGAATATCGTACAAAACAGTGATATGCCTCTATATTTTTCGCACTGTAACTTGTCACCTTTTTTGTGGATAGGGAATATAATTGATTGGCTCCACTCTTTCGGCATACATATGTGCTTGTTGTCAAATGTGCTGGATGACCACTGCTGCCACCATATTTGAGGAGCTCCACTGGAATCTCATCGATTGCCGGGGCTTTATTATTCTTTTGGGCTTTAGTGATGGAAGAAACTTCATCCAGAGTTGGTGGGGCCAATGGAAGCTCTCCGGAAACATCTAGAGCTGTGCGGAGTATGAAGGAGGTTCTTGAAATATGATACCCATCTTTCCTTAATCTTGGTTTCATCAGCGATGATATTGCCGATGTCATCACGACAGAGCGTGGTTTCGGGCTGGTAATCACGTTTCAGGCTTTTCACTACTTTGTATGCTTGTCTTGTGTTGTTGCTCGCTAGACTTACATCGATAATTAACTTCGATAAACATTTTTGGCTTTTAGAAACTTCTAAAATCGTTCTATTTCGTATTTTGGCTTTCATCAAATTCATAAATGAAGTAACTCATTCAACAAAAGCTACGAAACGTATTGTAATATCTTTTTTGCAATATTTCTATTCCTTCTTCAGTTACTTACAATAAACTTGTTTCCTGGGAACGCATTTGTTATGGAAATATAAGAAGTTTTGTTATCAAAACAAGGCGCCAGGAAAGAAAAAAAAGATAGCCCAATAGGCGCTAAAGCGCCCAACCTGGCCACAGTTACATATCATACAGTTATTTTCAATGGAAATTTGGTGCAATTCCTTGTATAAACATACTCATAAGTACATAATACGGATTTGTTCACGGATATGGTTGAACTTCTTTCAACATTTAATCCTTTATGTTTGTCGTTCAGAATGAAATTCGAATCTTAGAAACATTGATACGTATGCTTACGAACGTTGAAAAGTTTTACATTAAGGAGAGTTATGTACGTTCATGGTGTATTTTTCGTAAAGTTGACTCAGAATGGGTTACCCTCACAATCTTTATACTTGTCGTATGTAATATTTGACAAATTTACCAAAATATTCAGATAAAAGCTACAAGTCACTCACATGCGTAAAGATTCATATGTATGACATGCGTGCAAAGAGAGAATCATATGTTACCTCAAGATGAGATCAGCGCGCCTTGAAGATCCGCATTTGCACCCCAACTTGACGCTACACCAAGTCTAGAAAGCGTGGGCTTGAAAAACGTTGCGACCATTTCTTAGCCACCAGACAAAACAAAGAAGCTAACGTTTTCTACTTCAAAAAGAAGATTCTAACATACATACGCAAAGATGGGAAGAAACAAGTGTCTGTTGTTCGATTAAGCTCCATTCCACCAAGGCTTGAGATATCAATAAGAGAAAAACAAATGATTCCTTCAAGACACGACACGTTCTCCGTATCAAAAAGCGGCTTTCAAGACGCATGTACTTGCAAATAACTGCGCAGAAACAACTTTTGTCAGCTGTTAATTTACAAGCAAATATATTTTTGAAAAAAATTTCCCGCACGTTTACATATGTATGCGACTGGACAAAGATGGAAGGGGATACTACGTCGCGTGCTCACATATAATATACACATTTAAGTGTGATTTCTTATTGGAATGGTGTTGGTTGGAAGTTAAAGTTTACTGGAGCTTTTTCTTGTTTATGGATTTTATTATTGTTTGTTTTTATGGCGCACATGCGAAGTAGACGCTATGTCGGTCAGCTGATTGTTGAAAACATGGAAAATAGTGTGTGGGAGAGCGAGTTAGCTGAAAGAAAGACCAGACAGAGAAGTCGGGGGAAAACTCGGAATGTTTATTGAAGGAAGGTGGACTGGGTTAAATGAGAAAAATGACTAATGGCCAAGACGGCCGTTGGTTTTCTTTGTAATGCAAATGCATGATGATCTTAAGTGCATTAAGTTTATTTACAAATCGTGTATTCTTCAAGTGGAGGTTGTTGATCCTGAAGGCATGACCTGATTTAATGGAAAATAGTAAAAATCCCAATTAATCTTATTCATATATCCAAGGAAAATAATACTTTCAAAGTGTCCATAGTTGAAATTTGATGCTAGTATCCCATTTTTAAGGGTTTTGTGAAAAAATATATTACAATTCCCTATTAAAATCGTTACCTGTCCGTCCGTCCGTCGATGCGCCACAGCAAGTTTTCGCAGAAACTACAGAAGCTATCATCAAATTTTGTGAATAGCGCAGAAGTTTCTGGTTAATGAAATAAATACTTCAAGAGCTTTTAAGGTGGGTCTTTTCATATAAGAAGGTGACCCCTTAACTTTTTTCCACCGAAGATAGTCGAGTAGGGCGTCAAACGAAATATGGATTACTTTTTAAGGTAGCGGGGAGAACAGGAAAATTATATCCCCTCTCGTGATTGAACACCTGTGGCCCGAAAAATCTGAAAAAAATCATGGAGATAACTCTCCATGAGTTCAACAAAGACAAATAACTCAGAAGTTGAAATTCGCTAAAATATGTTAATATGATTTATGAGTTTTGAAATTCAGATAGCTATTTAGAAGACTAATCCATTATGAAAATAGTTTTTCATGATGTTATTGTGGTTCAAATTTTCAGTATTACAATAACAACAATACATGGCTATGGAACAATATGCATTCCAATCGACTCAGGTGCTACGGGCTTATTAGGATTTGCATGAAAACTACAGGAAGAATATGAATGCCTATCATTGAGAACCCATTTAATCGTAAAACAAAATCGGCATCTGTTTTAAATGAGAATATTGAGTAAATTTGTGTTATTTCTCCCCAAAGTCAGCATTTGTACTGCAATAAGAGTATATTAATTCTATGTATGAAAATAACAAATATCTTCTTCTTCTTAGCACTACAGCCCCTCTCGAGGCTTTGCTTCCTGCAACAAGCGCCGCCAACTGTCTCGGTCAACTGACCGATTTGAAGTCCAAGCAGCGATGAACTGTCTTCGTCGACCGAGTGAGACCAGCGTTTCCTCGGTTTCCCCATGTTCTCCGCCCTTCAGTCCTCCCAACGAATACTTTTTCGGGTATCCGTTGTTCGTCCATACGATTTAAATGGCCAGCCCATTGCAGCTTCTGCAGTCTTACAATCATTGAGACCTCCGGCTCATCACAAATTTCATACAGCTCATGGTTGTAACGAATTCGCCATTGGTTCCCGTCTAGCTTCGCTCCGATTACCCGCCCCAGGGCCCGTCTTTCGAAGGCGTTCAAAATGTTTGCGGATGCGTGGGTTAGGGTCCATGATTCGCACCCATAGCATAACATTGGTCTTATCAAAGATTTGTATACTTGAAGCTGTCTTTGTCTTCAAGATCGTCAAAACTGAATAAAAAATTTTATTTGCGAGCTTATTCTTCGGCGTATTTCGCCTCTTTCATTAGCGGTTCTCGTTATTTTGGCGCCTAAATACACAAATGTCTTAAAAGTTAAAATGCATTCAGTTTCATCAATAATAGCAGAATTTGTAAGCATTACATTTATTCCAGTAAATTCGTATAGTTATAATTAAATTTAAGTAGATAATAGAAAGGTGCTAATGCTCCGTTAGTTCCAATAGTCAAATAGTATTTACGAAAGTAATAGCCACACTTGAACCTAAAAATTAAACAGAGTTCCAATTATACATAAATTTTGTTTATTACTCATAACATACTACCAAAAAGCAAAAAACTGTTCAAAGTGACCCCTTTTCACACATTTTTTGAACGCTCTGGCCATTCATCTATCACTCTACGTACGCCTTCAATCGGACGTTTCGCTGTTATCCACTAAATCTGCTTTTAAATG
Source organism: Odontomyia ornata (assembly GCA_963969285.1). Classification (NCBI taxonomy): domain Eukaryota; kingdom Metazoa; phylum Arthropoda; class Insecta; order Diptera; family Stratiomyidae; genus Odontomyia; species Odontomyia ornata. Next base: position 238,454,724 of record OZ017742.1, read on the forward strand.
CTTAATATGTCGATTTGGCCTAGCACAGGCCTTCTCCTCTAACATATTTTCAAAAAATGGAAAAATGTGGGCTTCCTTATGACAGATGGACCAGGCTGAACGCAGTTGCAAACCTATTTAAGACCTTTTTCAACAAGCAGGATAGCTGAACCCTGTCTTAGAACTTCACGGTCCAACATAAGACCTATGCTCATTTTCTATACGATACATATTTTGACACTATGTATGTATGTATTACTGAGCCCGATTCATTGCCAGCTGTCCACAAGTGTACACGAGAAGCTCACAGGATATGTGCGAGTAACCAGTTTCATCCTGAAACCAAAAACGCATTTCCTATCTCCCATACGAGATTCTTCCCCTCCAGCTATCGACAGATGAATGGGCTAAGCTAGACGTAGTCGGAAAGAGGATTGCGACCTATTTCAACATTCATCTTGGCTGAACCCTGTCTTAGGTCTATACGGTTCAACATTGTGCTCATGCTCATTTTCTGTACAATAAACTTTTTTTAATGTATGTGTATCACTGAGTCCATTTCATTGTCATCGGTTTACAAGTGAACACGAGTAACATACATGGGATGTGCTCCCTATACGGTTTCATACTGAGGCCAAGAACGGATTTCTAATCTTCCATACGAGGTCTTTCCCCTTGAGCTATCGATAGATGAATGATTGTACGCATTTGTTGCAGTGTGTGTCGCCAAGGTCGTTAGAAAATGACCAGGACTCATGCATCTTGTTTTCTTCCTCTCAATGTCTCGTCTTTCTCATCTAAGAAGTTACCTGTTTCAGGACGGCAGTAAGCTGAAGCGTATAGTCTCGCGCAATGGCTGCTTTGAGACTCAGGAAAATTTCTGAGGCACAGTTGATGGGTATGCATTTGTTATGCGTCCTGCTCTCTTTCTCTCGACGTCACTTATTTTGTTTTTGGTTCCTTTGATGCTTATAGGGCCTTCCGTGCACCCTTAAACCACAATTGGTAAAACTATCATATATCGGAGGAGTGTGGGAGGGACTCATATATTGTTTTAAATGTGCTCTCTGTGCCATTATGAAGGACAGACATCAGGCGGACGAAGTTTCAATGTCTGTTTTTACTGAAGCGGAATACATCAACAGTCGACCTTTAATAGACGTATCGAATCGTTCACAAGATTTATGTAGCATCATACTTAAGAATTTTCTGCAGGTCAGAGCTAGCAATATTGCAATTCCAGGAAAGTTTACAGAACGAGATACATTATTAAAACGCCAATGTCGTACCGCCCACTATTTCATAAACTTATTTTGGAAAAGATGGCTGCCAGAATATGTTTCGACATTACTTAACGGGTCCAAATGGCAAGAAAATAACCTCAATCTAAAGACTGGCGAAATAGTAGGTTTAAGTGAACATGACTTCCCAAGGGGGCAATGGTCGATCAGAATAATCACACGAACGTACTCAGGTCAAGCCAATGATGTCCGAGCGGTTGATATCATAATGTCAAATGGAGCGTACCACAGAACAGCAAACAAGATTGGTTGACTTGATCTTCGTTCTGGAAAAGGAGTTGGTACTGGAGTGCGGATTGTCACCAAATAGATATAGATGAGTGACTAACAAATACAATAGTGAATAGAATAGATGGGTGTGACTAACGATTTTTTGACATTTGGAGTCAGTCAAGTTTAAGACATAATTGTGATAATTTGTATCATCCCTCACAAATGAAAGGCTTTAAATGATATTTATTTTGTTTAGAAGCTGTTGTATATTACTATAATGAGCTTAAAAATGTCTATGAAATGTCAAATAGTAGAACTAGATATAAAAGTATTTTATTACCTAAAATTTATAAAACTGTTAGCAATAAAAACAGTTACATTGTCGCAATAAAGCTATTTAATAACTTACCAAATGAATTGAAGGTTTTAAGTGGAAAATCAAATAATAAGCATAGAAAGAGTAAAATAAGATCTTGTATTGTAGAAAATATTTAATTAAACAAAAGTATTATTCATGCCGATAATATTATTATATTTCTGATTTTTTTGATTAAAAATAATGCAAAGTTTAATTTCCTTTTATTTTTTGTAATTTATAGTTTATAAGACTAGCATGTAAGATACCAGTTCCTACGTACAGATGTCTTCATATCTCTGTAGGATTTACTGAAGTATTTTGTAATACATTATGTAAATTTTTTACTGGTTTGAATAAATAAATAAATAAATAAAAATAGTTTACTTCATTTCCGGTGACTTAAAATACAGAAGTATCAAATGAAAGGTCATGATTACAACTTTTGGAATCTGAAATAAAAGCCATTTTGTGCATGAGGTAGTCCAGGGAGAAGCAGAATATATGATAGATTTGGACTCCTTTGAGCCGAAAAACCGGAAAAAATCACCAAGTTAAGTCTTTATGAATACAAGGGCAACAAATTCCTCAGATATAAAAATTCACTTAACTTTGTTAGTGATTGTATAGCTTGTGAATTTTACAGTTTGCTCCATCAAATCGAGATAGTACCATTAAACTTCTTCAATTTCCTGATTGTGTAGATTAACATAAAACCTTTGCGCCCACAAAATTTCACTGAAATTAAATTATTGAGATATTGTCATTTTAATTACATGGAAATTTAACAACATGTAATGGTGAATGGTATATATTTCAATTTGACCCCGTAACTATAATTTTCTTTGGATATTCATTAAATGTGTTTTATTTGAACATGTTCGATTGGCCGATTATTCAGAAATTTTATTTAACATGAGACAAAATGGCGACTGTTTTGTGTTTATGAAAAAAATACCCGATCTTTCGTTTAAAATTGAACGATTTCTTGTATGTTAAATGGATTCATAGTGCAAGTCATTGATTCATGTCTTCAGAAGTCTTGTTTCGAACCCTGGGATGGTTACAAAGCCTTTCTGATTGGAGTACTCTCCTGCCTACTCAACTGATTTTATCTATGTTCTCGCACAAGTTTTGAATAAGGATGCATTCTCAAATCCAGGCCTTCGCCACCGGTAGTAGTAGCCTCCAATCGTTGCGGTTTTGCGATTTAGTTTACCAATTGGAAATCCCAAGCTGCCAGCATCAACAAGTTTTATCAAATCTGTTTTGACTACTGTCTATTCAGTGGAATATCGATCAATCGACAGACTCTGAAGATATTAACAGTAACTTTGCATTTATGAAAAAAAAAAATTAAATTTTAGCTCAGTTTCATACAGCAGGAGCAGAGAAAGAAGACAAAGCGAGGATGCACCAAAACTTTGAGGATGATATTTAATTTGCTGATTTCAAACCAAGTGAGGTTAGAGATTTATAATTAAAACTTTAGTAATTATGATTTGATGCATCAGCATTTGGTGTACAATCAATATTTTAGAAGCTTGGTGCCAATAAATCAGAAATCAAATATAAAGAGGATTTTTGTTCTGCAACATTTATACGGCATTCGGTCGATAAGGGTTCGAGTCTAGCACTCATCGAGGTGGCACGCATCTAGCAGTTTATGTTTTTCTGGGGGTTGTGTTTGGAACTTGGAATTTTGCAGGAGTTTTAGGGAGTTTTTTGTAACATACGGAGTTGCTTGAAATTTGTGGAGAAAGAATGAAGTTAAGTCTGAAAATAAAGAAGTAAAATGTCTGAAAAAGAAAGCAGTAAAACTTCTACGAATCTGTGGTTATGGGGGAAAATAGCGAGTATGGGGAGCTTTCCGTCGCAAAACTAAGCTTCACGCGGAAAGCCAAGAAAAATTTACCACGTTTCTGTGAAAAGTTTGGGGGGGGGACGTGAAAGAAGAGTTTATTTTGGACTTGCTGGCTAGTTGTAAGATGCAACTGCACATTCCGGAGAATTGCAGCGATATCGAAATAGACGAAGAAGGCAGTTCCACGGACAATTCGGACGATAAAGAGACTCTGTACAACAGAAAACGAAGCGAGAAAGAGGTCAATAAGGTCTCCAACTCAGAAGCCTACTTCAAAGGTGTCTAAGGCCCTTGAAGCGAGCGAGCGGGACTCTCCCCAGCTCAGAAAGGTAGCAATAGTAGCTTCCGCCAGTTTTTCAGGGACCATAACCAAGCCGAGTGTAATGCTAAACCTTGAGGGTAACAAAGCTAAATCTAACCCCTGCCGCCAAGAGGGGTTATTACCAAAAAAGACAGGTAGCCTCCTAAAGTGTGCTATAAGCTTGATCTGAGCACTTTCAGGGATAGTGGAAAAAGGGCATTCACAAGAAAAACTGCAAAGGAGCCAAAGTTCAACGCAACGATGAACAGCTCGTCACGAACTTCGCTCCACCCTAAAATGGTTGAGGAGCATGCCAGTCTATTTAATTTTCTAAACTGTGCTTTTCCAGGAGAGAAAAATTTATTATCATGCATAACTTTACACCATTCTAAGCGTTAATGATGCCCTTAAAAGTAAAGATAAGGCACACAAATTGTGGAAATCATGTGGAAAAATTAATTCTCGTCAAGAATTTATTAGGCTCTGGTCAGTTGCTAATATTGGGGTTCTGAGACCCAAGCCGGCGTATTGTAATAATATAGAAGATTCTTTCACTCTCTGCAAAGTACTTTTGTTAAAGCCCAAAGATATTCAAGTGCACTTCATGAATCCATTCAATGAAGTAGTATCGCTGCGTCTTCTTGTTTCTAACTTATTTGTCCTCTAAGTATAACAAGATTACCATACCTTCCCCTCTTTTTCCATTCCTTCCTCCTATTGTTTCCTCAATAGTCACAAACACTCCAAGTTGAAACGTTTATCAGCTCTATTGATCCTAACATTAGATCTGGGCCGAATTTCATCCCTGAATATGCCGATCCCTGGTAGAATGATAACATTATTCCTATAGACAAAGGTGGAGGCCTAGCTATGGTGGAGAATTACCGCCCTATTTCAAAACGTTCACCTTTGTCAAAAAAAAATTTTCAAACGGATTGTCCCAAATAGCTTCCAAGCAACATGCTTTGGTTTCAAGTCGCTCCACCAAAACCAATCTCTTAGAATCTACTGATATTGTCGCACCAGCTCTAAATGACTGTCTCCTATTTTCACAAATTTTCTTAAAGCACTCAACACTATCAATCATGAGATTCTTATTAGCGGATCGCAACATTAAGGGTGCCTGGCTCCATTTTGCTATGGCCAACTTCCTACCTTGCTTCTAGACCATGCCAAGTACTAGTGGAAGATATGGTTTCTACATTTCATTCCCGCTCTGAAATACCTTAAAGTTCTATCTTAGTTCTGTTGCTTTGAATGATGCTTATAAATGATCTCTCCTCAGCGCCAACCTCCTCTCGTCCCTTATTTGTGAATAATTTGAAGATCTCACTCACTCACATTCTTCAAACTGATCTATTCTCTTTGTTTCCTTGGTGTAAGACCAGCTATTTATATTCAAATGTATCAAAATACTTCAAAATGTCGTTCTCATTGAATATGTCGTTGATAACTCATCTCTACGTACTGAATATAAGTCCTTTTGTGAGCTTTTAATTTTGTATAATCTATATTATGTACTTCCCCATTTGCATTTTTTTTTTTGGTAGGGAGGTGAATGCCCATTTACGCAAAGAGTGTGGGAGTCCCATGCTTGCAAGAAGGCAACTGGACTTCCCACTAAACACCTCCCCTATCAACCTGAGAATCTAGCCTGGGACCGTTTGACACTTCGTACTTCGCGCCAAGTCTCGTTTTGTTACGCCGTGAGGCGCCTTCAAGCTGGGAGATCCCTCTTTTAGCGGGAGGAGAGAGGGGAAGAGGAAGTGTTAGACAAGTAATTCCCCAGCCCCAACACTCCTGGCTGCTGTGAGTCCCTTTTATCTTTTAGGACTGCCCGAACATAATGTGCCACCTGGTTCCATTTGCCAACCGATTCGAGCATCCCCGCGACCATTTGCTTTGAAGATTCCTCAGTTAATGGCATGGCATAATAAATAAGCATAATTCAACTCCGGAATACTATCGAATGTTTTCTTAAAACCTATTCTTGAAAGAAATCATGCATTTCGTATGAGTAATCGCTTTGAGGTGTTCCTCTTGGAGCGTTAATTACATTAATCTTCACTTTGATCACCACATTTCTAGAATGATTGGCTTTATTCTGAGGTTTGCAAGGACTTCATGAATATTTTCTATTGTATTTTCTATTCCTTTACATAGTTTATAGTTAAATAGAGTTTTTACTCAAATATGGAGTCCAGCGCTCCTTAATTAATGCTCTGAAGTAATCGCAAGTTCGCCCATTCACTACTATTTAAATTTCATATTCCATCTTGCTCTTACAGTGATTGTCTGAAATTATTAAATTTACCTATCCTAAAATTTCGAAAACTATTCTTGGGTGGATGCTTTTCATTTAATCTTCATCACAAATTTCTTCTTCCACCTTTTGTGTGTACTGGAATATCAGTGTACCCGAGGTTTTAGCTGATGTCTTTCAAATGATGTGGTCCAGCGCAATATCAAAGACCATTGGAGCAAGTCTATCTGCTTATTTTAAGTCTGGTTCCATTATAGAGCTGTCCATCAGTTCACCGTTTACCTTGCCCTGGGATTCTGTGTTTAAGATCCGTGACCTTAACTATGCGAACTTGTGTTTTTGGGACGCCAAAGTTGAGCATTATTTTATACAGCGCATTTCTGTCGACACTGTTGTATGCTTGCTAGAAGTCTGCAAAGAGTTGGAGTACATTTATGTTATATTCCCTGCTTTTTTCGAGCACCAACTTTACTGAGAATATTTGGTTTGTTGAAGACCGTTCCCTTATAAAGCCTCCCTAATACTCTCCTATAATACTTTCATAGTATGGCTTTAATTTTCTTTCTATGATTTTGGAGAACACTTTATAAGACGTGCACAGTGGAGGGATGCCTCTATATTTTTCACACCTTAATGTGACCCCCTTCCTGTATACAGGACATATTATACTTTTTCGCCAGTCTTCTGCTTACTAATCATCTGACCATGTTCTGCATATTATTCTATACAGAAGGTTATCTAGATGGAGACCCCGCTCTGGAGTAGTTCTGCTGGTATTCCATCTATTCCAGTCGCCTTATTTTTTCTGAGGTCCCGTAGTGTTGCCTGTACTTTGTCTTTGGTTGGTGGTGAGACTTGGACCTTTCGCTTTGTTTCAGGAATGTTCACAGCTTCAGCCGTTGCTGGAGACGGTGTGAATAGCTTCTAGAAATATTCCAGTCATCTGTTTTTAATTTCGACTGGGTTCCGTATGATTGCTCCTTGTGTACTTTTGTAAAAACTTGCTTGTGGATTGAAGCCATCTCTTAGTTGCTTAATAGAGGGATATGCCAATCTGACTTTATATTGGGTCATGCTTTCGGCTATCTGTTGGATCTTGGTGGTGATGGTCCGCCGTTTCTTTCTTCGGTCCAATTTTTTGTCTTGACGTCGAAGGGTTTTATATTGTTCTTCTTTGGCCTAAGTTAGTCGCTGTACGTACTGTACCAAAGAATGCTTTGCTTTGGCATCCCAGCCAAATTAGTCCGTGTTACCAAAACGACAATGACGTCGAGGACCTTTGACACAAATATCAGACTAAAGCAGGGAGATGGGCTGGCCCCATTGCTATTCAATTTGGCTCTAGAGTACGTCATAAGGAAGCTACCTGTCGATACGTGAGGTACATTACTATACAAGTCCAGCCAAGTGGTAGCCTATGCGGATGACATCAACATTTTGTCACGGTCATTAACAACTGCCAAAGAACTCTTCCTAAAATTCGACAGCGAAGAAAAACTAGTAGGGCTACAAATCAATGAAAATAAAACAAAGCTCATGATGCAGTCGAGGAAAAATACCTCAAGTACACAAAACATCACACTTTGCGAATAATGTATCGAAAATATTAGCGAATTTGTGTATTAAGGTGCCAAAATAACGAAAACAGACAATCAAAAAGACGAAATACGCCGAAGAATACAGCTCGCAAATAAAATATTCTATTCAGTATTGACGATCTTGAAGACCAGCTGCAAACACAGGACAACAAAGCTCCAAGTATACAAATCTGTGATAAGACCTGTGTTATGCTATGGGTGTGAAACATGGACCCTAACTCAAGCATCCGTGAATATATCGAACGCTTTTGAGCGACGGGTCCTGAGGCGAATAATCGGAGCGAAGCTAGACGGGTACCAATGGCGAATTCGATACAACCATGAGCTGTATGAAATTTTTGATGACCCGGAGGTCTCAACGATTATAAGACTGCGGAAGCTGCAATGGGCTGGCCAGATGAATCGTATGGACGAACACCGGATACCCAAGAAGGTATTCGTTGGAAGAACTGAAGGCCGGAGACAAGTGGGGAAACCGAGGAAAAGCTGGTCTGACTCGGTCGACGAAGACAGTTCATCGCTGCTCGGATTTCGAAATTGGAGGACGCGGTCAATGGACCGAGACAGTTGGAGGCACTATTTGCAGGAAGCGAAGGAAGAAGAAGGAAGAAGAAGAACAAAAACAAGACGCTGGATGTATTTCTTGGTACCTGGTTCCTTTTTTGCATTCTTCGTCGTTCTTTGGCTAGTGCCCAAAGTCCTTCTCGGTTGCTTCTGTTACTGCATGTATTACTGTCTTCCACATGGTTTTGATGTCATCATTACTTTTTCTCGCCTGTAGGGATATGTTTATGTGATTTCCGATCGCTGATATGTATGTGGACGTTATTGAGTTATCATTTTGCTAGTGTATCTAGTATCTTGGAGTAGCTGGTACTCCTTGTTTACAGCTTTTGGTGACATGGCATCAGAACTTGACCCTTATAAGGTAGTGGTCCGAGTCACAAATAGCGCCGCAGGACGAGCACATATCGAGAATGCTGGTGGCCACTCGTTTTCGTATGTGAACATGGTCGATCTGGTTGAATGTGCGAACGTCTAGAGATGCCCATGTTCTTTTATGGATGCCTTACTGTAAAGCCTCATCTAGTAAGAACGTCTATCAGGTATTGTCCATTGTGGCCGGTCTCTGCATGGAGGCTGTGTTCTCTGCTTGTTCCGTCTTGTGCCGTTTCTCGGCCGAGTTTTGCATTGAAGTCAACCAAAACAATTTTAATGTCATTTGATGGAAATACATCGATGCTGCATTCCAGGGTGCTGTAAAATTTGTCCTTGATTGCCTCTTTCTTGTCTTCTGTGGGTACGTAACAATTAACCAGCCAAAGATTTAAAAAATTGGTCTTGATCCACATCACATGGAACACAGTGTGCGTTCGTATGTCAAATATGTCTTCAGCATGCCATCAGGTTTCTCGCACTGCGAGGATGTTGATTTTGTAATTGTTTATTTCATCCAGAAGTTGTCGCAGTGCAATTGGTCTATTCAACCATCCAAGATTCCAAGCTCCAAAAAATAGGCCTTTATACGGTTCGATAGCCACTACCATTTATTTAATCCGATCCGAGGATTTTGTCCTGGTTCTATGACAAGTAAATACTGAGTGGAGTGTTGTCAGCGCTTCGACTTAGTCGGTTTTGGTCCACAAGTTATATTTTATTTTCCACATACCTGCCGGCTAGCCGATTAGGGCACCCTCTATCCGTTACTTGAGGACACGTCCGATGGAGGACCAAAGGCCACACGGATTTTACTTAACTTATTTTCCACCTAAATTGGGCCTGTTTAGTTTATTTATTATTCATATCTATAGTATAATTGATTTTTTCATGTATACATAAATAAAGAACTTAAATATATAAATAAAATTTTAGAGTCGTTTGTGCATTGTTATAATTTTCCTGTTAGATTTTGCTTCGCTCATAAGAACCATTATCAGTACATACATTTGCTTGTGAATCATGAAATGAAATTTTTATAGAAATCTTGTCAATTGATTGTTCTTTTTCAAAAGAAAAAAAAACTCATTTCATGCACTACAGACTCCTTTCGGTGGCGAATATTGGTGCTCATCCTCCATTTCCGATTTCATGGGTTATTGATGCTATGCTTGAAAAACAAGAATATGCTATATAAATTCCTTCCTTTAAGCCCTGATAAGTGAAAGGAATTTCCATTGCTTAATATGAAGAAGTAGTCCACGGAGTGTAGTGATTAGAGTACTTACTGCGTAGCCCGAAGGTCCCTGTTGGTAACAACGAGATTTGTTTCGGATGATTCTTTGGACGGACTATAAGCCCGGTCAGTTATGATACGTAGTGGTTTAAAATCAGAACATATCGCAGCTGGGCGGACGGACATATACCCAAAGATAGGTACTGACCATATCACCTCCTCGAGTGCCGATACATTCGATCAAGATAATAAAATACTCTAAATTTCCCTCAGCAATGGCCGGAAAGGGGCTGTAGTGCTAAAGCAAAAAAAAAGTTTCTAAGGATTCCATTTGGGTGCTTCGAAATAGATTATTGATATTTTGTCTTAAATCCTAGTAAGCAAAACATGAAAAATATCCTGGATTGAGTTCAATATTTCACATTCAAGTAAACAATGCTCCGCCTCTTAAATGTTTTAAAGGATAAAATGCTTACCTCTATTTAAGGTAATGAATTTTAGTAACATGCATTAGGTTGAATTTATTAAGCCTACCATTTATAAAATGAGGATTCTTTAAGAAATTTTTTGATAGCTACCTTCACACTGAACAACCAATTCCAAAAATTAGAGGACAAGTTAGTTCCTCTCTCGAAAGTAGAGTAGAACCACCAAATGTCTTTTTCACTCCACTCTCCTCTACATTCAAATCCCCAAAGAGATGCAAACTAGTAGAAGTCATTCATCTGAAAAAATAAGAAACCAAAAACAATCCAACAATGTTATGACGCACAAATTGTAACAAAACTCTAACCAAAAAACATTTCCTTTACGAGTACCCTCTTTGTAGCATCCTGCAACGTGGAGTTTGCTCACATCTCCCTGGCAGCTTTTCTACCTTCACAAATTACCCCTTTTCAATTTATAGCACTTACACCATTGCATCCATCTGTAATACGAGTATACAAACATTCAGCTCTCTAGTTGTGTTTCTACACGGAAAACTTCCCTGGGTTTTCTTGAGGAACGTACAAGGAAGGCATACACGCGTGCAAAGGGAAGTTTGTGCTATAATACAATATTTCCAATAGGAAAACGAATAGGAACTGGATTCAATGGTTGGATATCTGAAAGATATAAATTGCCAGAGGGAGCTGTATTGAACATGTTTTTTTAATTGTCTCATACACTCGCCTTATCTCGAACCACTGTATGGAATAGATGAGTATCTTTTCGTTTTTTCGCACTATACACTTCCCTCAAGTGTGTGTTTGATGCTGTTTGAATTGAATTCAATTTTCCCTCAGTCCATTCAAGACTCCCATTGGATTTAGACGCGGCCTATCCAATAGATCGGACGTATCGTGCGTGAGTGCAATAGATAATGAGTGCTTCTATAGGTAAACACATAATTTTCCATTGTCTTCAAAGTATCTTACAGGCGATATAAACCAGTTTACTAATGAATGTTAAGTGGTTTTTATTGCGTCAGTTTTTATTTATTCAATCGAAATATATTCGAGTGGATTTCGTTTCGTGAAAACTACCATCGATTATTAAAGGTCGAAAATTTTATTGATTTTTTCCTTGTCCGGGAAAATATTACATGCAGACGTGAAAACTGGTGGTAGAGACAGGTTTTTGTTGAACCGTGAGGCGTCTCGTGATGGAGTTTTCCTGTAATGCGCTCAATGTAATAATGTGGTGTTTGATTCATGTAACATAGTTGCAAAAGAAGTGGATTGGCGCGACTCGATTAACAGATGCATCGCACAGTGCATAGAACTTGCACACAAGGGATAGTGCATGCTGAACGAATGGTGCATAAGTGACAAGGTGGTGGATTAGTGGGTCAGCAATTAGTACATTTATATCAAACGAACTCGGTGAGCATTGTCCGTTTCTAATCGCCTTAAGTGTGTCGTCTTCGTTGTTACGTCCGTATCAATCGTTTCGAGGGCATGAATGCTGCTCGTTGTCATTAGCAAAAAGTGCAACAAGTTTGTCCCACAACTCTATAATAAAAATAGAAAGGAAAATTGTGCATAAATTGGTGCCGTTCCGTTTGCTCTAATTTTACATAGTAATATATCGTGTGGGGGTATGTAGTTAATCGCCAACGCACTATAATAGTCTATAAACACAAATCGTATTGTCGGGAAAAATTTCCATTGAAAAAGTTCAGTAGTTTATATATTGGTGCTAATAAAGATATTGCGTGAATGTTAAAAGAAAAACTACGTCATTGCATTACCGTCTCGGTCTAATGTGCATTTGTTCAATTATGCAATAATGCGATCATTACGACTTTGAGTGGTAAAAAATTGTTATTGTTCAAGAAAAAAAAGTAGTGTACTGAACTAAAAGACTGAGCAAAAGCCGTGAATTTGAATGTGACTTGGACAACAATAGAACATTTCACTCAAATTTTTTTCAAGCAGAGATTTGAGTGGAAAATATTGGTGTGAGTGTGAAAAGACGCGAAGGGAGAGAACGATCAGGTGTTTGTGAATGTTGAAAAGCTAGTCGCCGTGCTATATTTAATTATATGTATTTCGTGATTTCGTAAATAATTTATCACCAAGTGACGAAGACTGAAATGGTTTGTGATTAGCTTAACTTGGGTCAAAATCGATTATATGAAAACCGCAGATGAAGGCGTGTTTTAAAAGTGATAAACATCGCCTTATTGTGGATACCTATTAGTTGTAGCATCAGGAAAACATTCATAATTGGAACGTTGTTGAGGTCGTGCTCATTCTTTGGAAAGTTGCCTGATTGCGGGAGGATTAACCTTTTTGTCGAATTATTTTTCCTCAGGTAAATGCTTTTAAACAGTTACCAACACTTATTTTGTTATATTCATCAAATATAGAATATATTTTGAAGCTATTTTATCGCAGAATATTTATGAGTAGTCACTGTAATTCAATGCAATTTGTTTTGTTTTTAAGATGAGACACAATTTCTTTGTTTTTAAAGTTTTAATAAATTATGAAATTTCTTTCGGTAAATTTCTGTGTAGTGTTTAAAACTTTAAAACAAGTAAGAAATTATCATTTAGAATATAACTTCAGTATCTAGTGGAATCTTTATGGTCTAGATGGATGAAATCCTGCCTTTGAGTCAGACACATTGCATTTTATTTTTAAGGTTTTTAAAATAATTCCATAAAAGCCCATTAAAATCGCGAAATTTCTGCCCTTCCGGCTATCCATGAACCATAGCATGTTCTCAGAAACAACAATAGGTACAAGCTCAAAATTTTGTGGACAGGTCAACAGCAATCACATCACCAAAATTTTACAAGATTTAAGGGAGGCCCACCGAACATGGAAGTGGCTGTTAATTTTTTTTTATCCCGAGTCAAAAACCTCAAAAATCGTTGTCGAAACATGGCCCTAACATGCCCTAATATTTTATAAAAATATTGAAAAAAAATGGTAGCACTAGAGCCCCGTTCAGGCCTTCGCTTAGAGATGGAGTATCTCATTATCATGATCGAATCTGTCTGCACTCCACAAGGTGATATGGTCTGTATCACGTTTTAGCCGTGTATTCGTCCACCCAGCTGCGATACGATCTGAAACCAGCACGTGTAATAACCGAACGGGCGTATTCTCCGACCGGTACATCACTCAAACTAAAACTCGTTGCCACCAACGAAAGTCGAACCAGGGACCTTCGGCTTACGGGATGAGTGCTCTAACCACTACACCACGCGGCCTACTTATAAAAAGATTGGAGGACACTTTTTCCAGTCCTTGATTCCTAATGGACAATTTCCCCGAAGTACGCTTTTTCCAATGTACATGTATCTCAAAATAAATCATTCAATATATATAAGAGTAAATTTTATAAAACGAATTCACGGGTAATAGATCAACTGTCAATTAGTTCTTCGCTTTTGTTCATAGAGGTATAAGATTGCAGAGAGGACAATCAACAAATTTTCTGTCCCACCTTTTTCTAATTTCACTCATGCTACAAGGTTTCATTAAAATTATCAGTATTTTGCTAGGGTAAAGTTTACATTAACTAAATGCAAAGAGGTTCTGCAGATTTAGACATTATATAGCCAATGTATACTTCCCCCAATAAATATGTACATATATACATAAATATATATATATATATATATATATATATATATATATATATATATATATATATATATATATATATATACATATACATATATTGGTTATTCTAAAAAGTATTGAGCCTTTTTTGTCACTAGATGGTGTTTGTTGTCATATATCGGGCAATACTAATCAGATTGAGTAAAACCGACATGCGTATGCAAGGTGACATTCCAGTCTACAATTTTCATATAGACAATTTTGTATTTCGTCATTCGTGTCAAAAGTTGTATTCATTTAAAAATGAGTGACATTTCTGAAAAAAATTCGTTAAATTTTATCATATCAATACGATCAAGGAGAGAATGCATCGCAGGCTCGTGAAAAAATTGGTGGTGTCTACGGTCAAGATACTTTATCAAAAGCCACAGCCAAGAGATGATTCGCTCGCTTTCGTTCTGGAAATATTGATGTCAAAGATGCACCTCGCTCAGGTCGACCAATAACTCAAAAGTCGATGAAATCTTACAAAAAGTTGAAGAAGACCGACACATAAGCAGCCATGACATTGCTAAAGAACTGAATATCCATCGGAAAATAGTTTTGAACCATTTCCGTAAGGCTGGATATACAAAGAAACTCGAAGTTTGGGTGCAAAAAATTTGATCGACCGAGTTTCCATTTGCGAAATGCTAATAAAACGCAACGAAATCGAGGCAAATTTGAAGCAAATCATTACGGGCGATGAAAACTGGGTAAAATATAAGAATGTCGTTCGAAAAAGATCCTGGTCAAAAAAAGGTGAATCATCACAAACGACTTCAAAGCAAAGATTGCACCAAATAAGGTTATGCTGTGTGTATGATGGGATTGGATGGGATTGTTTATTATGAGGTGCTAGAACCTGGCCAAACACTCAATTCGACTCTGCCCTGTCAGCAACTAATCAGACTGCAACAAGCAATTCAATAAAACCGGCCAGAATCGATCAATAGAAAGAGCGTTGTCTTCCTTCGTGACAATGCCAGTCCACACACATCTATGATGACCCGGCAAGAATTGACAGAGTTTGGCTGGGAAGTTTTGATGCTTCCACCGTATAGTCCAGACCTAGTACCATCAGACTACCATCTGTTTCGGTCTCTGCAAAACTTCCTTAATGAAAAGAAATTCACTTCAAAAAGGGACTGTGAAAATCACTTGGCCAAGTTTTTTGCCGACAAACCAAAGAAGTTCTACATAGATGGAATAATGGCTCTAGCCAAAAAATGGCAAAAGGTCATCGATAAGTATGGACAATATATACTTAAATAAAATCCATTTTAAATAAAAGAAATATTCAAACAAAAAATGACAAAAAAGACAATACTTTTTAGACTTACCAATATATAAACATATGCTTCTAAAATTTTTCAATAAGTTGCCGTAGAATTTCTCAAAACTAAAAAGGTCTAAGATCTTGTATGGCATTTATACAATTTTTGCGCAATTTTACACAATTTGAAGGACAATAAATTATTTTTTTACAGCACGGCCGTTCTTAATATACGAGTATGCAACCTTCTTTCCTTTCCCCTCAAGCGATGATAGGCCTGAAACATTTGGGCTTGGAAAATTAGTTTGTTATATTCGTATGTTAGCCAGTAGATTGACGGTGCAATACACTTTGGTATGCTTTTTGAAAATAATACGTTTTAACTTGTGAAATTGTGATATTTTCAAAAGTGTTTAAAATTACACGATATATGCGTTAATTTGGCATACTTACAATTTCCAGTGTACCTAAGTGACTAGTGTCAAATTAGAACCTGCCCTCATACGGGAACATTTTCAAAATAAATACTTTTACAATACGATTTGTTCTCGAAGAATGATTTGAGATTGGGTATCATCTAAAGGTACTTAACATATAGCAATGATCGCGCAACTGGTCAGGCTTCATATGTATGGGATTTTAAACTGATTTTGAATCAGTAAACATTAGAGCTGGGTCGGGTCATAATTAGATAGAAGAACCGCTGAAGCGAATTACCAGATTTAAATTCGAAAACCCACTGTACAAGAGGTAAACTCCCGCGAACTTTATGATCAGCGACAACAACTTTTCAAAGCAAGAATCCATCTAATAACGAAAATATTAAAATGCATCGCAACGCCATGCAAATTTAACAATAGAATTTTAAAACTTGACAGCAATACGGAAAATAATGATATACGAGCCGTATTTAACACATTCGAAAATGCAGGCAATGAGCAAGAGATCGAAAACGCTGGGTTCAATATTTTAAACACTTTCTGAATCCGGATAAGGTACTAGCACCATCTAACGCTAGCATCTCGGACGACCCAAACGAAGAACACACGCCAATACCATCTCTTGATGAAGTGAACGCAGCAATCTTAGTCCTCAAGTTGATTGAAGCACTCGGCGGATTAATTGTAGGCAGGAGAAAGTAGTTTTCACACGTGCATCAACTCATTAAAAAAACATGTGTCTAGAAACAATTTCAAGAAGATTGGAGAAAAAATTTAATTCAATCATGTCAAAAGGGTTTTGTATTTAACATATGATATGTAGACATATGAATGACTCAATTACGAAAATATATTCTTGGATTGAAAAAAATTAAAGTGGCCAACAATATGCTGTGATATTTCTAGAATCTTTATAAAGAGAAAGATAATTTGTTTCCTCAACCATTTAATTTTTATTCTCAATGTATATACCAGTACGCATT
This sequence comes from Odontomyia ornata, assembly GCA_963969285.1. Taxonomy (NCBI): domain Eukaryota; kingdom Metazoa; phylum Arthropoda; class Insecta; order Diptera; family Stratiomyidae; genus Odontomyia; species Odontomyia ornata. The sequence goes on from OZ017742.1 coordinate 238,471,570, forward strand.
TCGAGGCTCCCTCAGCCTCTTCCTCAGTACAAACTTATACGGTTAAAAAATTTTCTTTCTCTTTATAAAAGGACCGTATGAAAACAAAAGATAACATTTTTAAGTAAAAAAATTTTCAGGATAGATTAACATCATGAATAACCATTTGTGTATCAAATTACATTGTACCCTTACAATTCTAACTAAGCAAATCTTAAATTGATGATTCGTACTACAAAGCTGAATCAAATATAAACGGAATTTTTTTTATACACTTTTTGAATAATATTACATACAAACCATATCATCAGCATTTCTCGATGTAGATTGTTGCGCTGTCTGTAAACTTTTACCACCGTATTGGAAGCTTAAATTTTGCTTGTTCGTAAAAAGTTTTAGGACGATTTGTCAGCCAATTGGCACGTGCTCCGTGATTTCTTCATTGCTTTTGAATCGATTTCTTCCTAGAAGTTCTTTCAGGGACGCGAACAAAAAGTATTCGCAGGGGGATAAGTCTGAACGATAAGGAGGGTGTTCGATATTTCCCAGCCCATTTTTTCCAGTTTATCCCTTGTCAAAGCCGTAGTGTGCGATCTAGCGTTGGCATACCTCGTCTATTGTTTCGGGAGATGGTTTTCGCTGACTGTAAAAACTGGTTTTTGAAGCAGTAAACCGCCGATCATGTTAATAAGCTTTCGAACGGCATGGGTGTTATTATCTGTAAGTCTTTTCCTTGGACGTCGATCATAACTTCTGTTTTCGACACCTTCTTGCCCGCCCTTCAATTCCCTGGCCCACGCATACATTTGATTTTGGGACAATTTATGGTCCCAAAACTGCACCTTTAAACGAGTAAAAATTTCCGACTTTCTGATGACGCGTTGCTCGACTGACGGATGTACCTCTTGCTCAGTCGTGGCTGTTATATTAGAGCCGAGCGTGGCCGCTAACTAAGCTGGTTCCTCTACTCTTTATAGATGAAACACCACCCGCCATACTATATCATCTAATTTAGAGGTGTGTGCTAAGCAGAATAGTTAAATAACCGTTTAAATCATTACAAAGTAGAGTGTATTTAAATTTCTGACACATTTGCTGTTGTTATACTCGTAAAGGCCTATATCCATGATTTTTTCAGATTTTTCGGATGAAAGATGTCCAATCGCGAGGGGTGGGGGCTAGGCAAACATTTTGTATGTTTTCCCATCTCCTGCTTCTCTCGACATTGATGAGGTAGTTTTAAAACCTGTTTAGAAAAGATATCACTAAGGCCTTTCATATGACGCCCCTTTTGACTACCTTTGACGAAAAACCCCCTTAAAACTCTCTAAAAATTTCTTTGACCCCAACACTTTCAAGAAATCACTTCTGATCTTTCCAAAAAGTTTCATGGCTGTATGTTCTATAGTTTTAGAGAAAAACTGCTGTGATATACAGACGGGTACAAGTCGGAGTTTCAATATAGTTTTGTATTTTAGTATAAAACCCTAAAAAAGGAGATAAACTTAGTTGTTAAAAACAATAGAGGGATTTTCTTACTGTGCATGTCATAAACAATGTTAACCAAATTCATCAAAGGCCGGTTAAAAATTTACATTGAGAATATAATTTGAGAATAACAAGGCGGTTTTAGAACTAGAGTCTCATTATGTGGAGCTGTTTTTAATTCATGGGACCCGGAAAAATACAAAATTTCACTAGTCTAGCCGGTTCAGAGAAAATATTCGCCTTCAAAATAGATGAAATAAGCACACTTACTCGTATATATAAAAGTGCTATTCTTCCAAATTTTTATTGATTGTTTTCTCTTATTGATAAAAAAATTCTGCTTTAGGCTAAATCTGACCTTAAACAAAAGTTTTTACTTGTGTTCGTACTGAATAAAAATCTCTATAAATAATGAAATAGTAATCCTAAGTGATTGCTGTAAATTAGTTAAGCTGAAACCATTATTTCTTAATTTTTTTCTTTTTCGACGATTACAGATTCTTTTTAACGGTTAATTTATTTAAGCGGTATTTTGGGATAGGAATGAGCCAGCAACATTTACTATAACTTAACTTTTTTTTGCTATCTCGGTGGAACAAAATAAGCTAGGAATATCACGACCAAGGGAGCAGCTGTTTATCCCCAATACCTTATTAGATTACCAAAGTCAAGAAACATCAGCCGTGACAATACTTAGATAGTCTGGGGGCCTGTAAGTGTGTGGAACATGCTGATTCTATAACTGCTCTCTGAACGCGTCATCACCATGGGCCCTAGCATGCCTATATGGGATTATCTATCTTAAAGCGATATACGAATGTGAAAGCCATAATATTATACATTTTTAGGACTTCGAAAAGTAATTTTACAAAACCCGATTACTCTAAAACCCTACCAAAATTTTGATTCGTTTGTTCGTCTCCCTGTCCATTTGTGAGTCACAGCAACTTTTCTCACGAACCAAATGAGCTAAGAATATGAAAGTTCATCAGTAGATCAAAAGTGATGAAGTTTCCGTATAAACTAAAAAAATGTATCACGTGTTTAAGGAAAGTTTCCCCATAAAGGGGGGGTGAATCTTGAAAAAAAATTTCATTAAAGGTGGCTGATTTAGGTATCAAATAAAATGTCTTGATGTGAACTTTCGAAAACAGGCTTTAAAGAGATACTTATTACTTCGAAAAGTGTAAGGAGAAAAACATATGTCCCGCTCACAATTAGACATCTTTGATTCAAAAAATCTTGAGAAAAAATCATGGTAGTAGGCCTTCATGAGTACAAGGCCAGCAAATACCTCAGAACATAAAATTTTAAAAACTTTATTGACAATAGTACGTTTTATGAATTTTCTTTTTTGCCAATAAATATAATTTGCCAAAACTACGTTCTTAGTAATAGATGTATGTGACCTGTAAGTTTAATTTCACACAGATCGAGCTACAACCGATTGAATACTTAACAATTATAACAATAATAACACGTGATGCTGGGGAAACACGTAATGCTGGATCGAACCTAAATACTACATGTATCTAAGAATTCTGATAAAAATTTTAGAAATGATTTGTAGCATTGATATCTTGTCATGACCGCAAACAATGAAATCAACACACTCAAAACAAAATGGTGGCGAATTTAAATACATTATAACATGTTTAACTATGCCGTAGACGGTCGAAAACCCGGTTGAGAAAGGAGGAGGGATCGCTTTGTTTTCCCCATCCCCAGCTTCCATGATTTCATCCTAAATCCCATGACCAAATAGTAGTAAATGGTCTCGGGGTCGCACATAGGGTTTACTTGTTCCCGAATCATGGGACACTAAATGCCAATAACTGCATACACCTGAATCTCTGCTACTAAATCCTACTTACACGTCCTTTGTGGTGACGTAAGAGGGTGAAGGCGAGTCTTCCGCGCCTGATAATGGGATTGAAAGTAATAACCATGCTATCGAAATGGAGGTTGGGCGGCGGGCTAGCTCTCCATCTCTGCAAAACCCTACATTGTTTCGAACCCGTCAACAGAGCCTCGGAATATATTGGATCGGGCATGACATCGCAACCGAAGAAAAGACTACGAAATCAGATCATGGCGCTGTTAGTGACCTTTTACAACAGGCCAGTCAATATAAATTAAACATACTGGCAATCCAGGAAACGAGTTTGACTGGAAGTGATATTCATGATATGAGATCCCACACAATATTCAAAAGTGGGAAGCCTGCTGGAAAGCGAGAATTCGGAGTGGCCATCATTGTGCATAGAGAGTTCAAAATCACACGCTATTGATTTCAAGGCAATCTATGAACGGTTATGTATAAAAGCAAAATTCTTCACAATTTGGCTGATAAACGTACTCGCCTCAACCGAAGAAAAGGACGAAGAAAAGAATCAAACGTTCTACAATCACCTGGGAAGACTAGTTGACTCATTGCCTACAAACGGCACAAAAATAATTTTGGGTGATTTCAACGGTATGGTTGGCAATGAGCGATCTCATCCAAACAACTGGATGATCCTCCACGTTGGAACAAATGACAATGGCCAGCGTCTGATTGACGTTGCATGTAGCAAAAATCTAGTCATTCGATCGACTTGCTTCCCACATTGACGCATACATAGAATGATCTGGGTGTCATCGGATGGCAGCACACAAAACCAGATCGCCCATATTCTAATCCAACAACGTTGGGCCTCGAGCATACTTAAAGAGAGAACATTATAAAAATTAGCTACGATCTCAGATCAAGAATGACGCGCACAGTCTCGTCTTCGCTTTGTGCTTTTCATTTAGTGAGCGTTGTCTCTCCCCATGGGTAACTCGCTCCCTTGTGTTTTCGTTCCGATGCAGATAGATAGTACCGTACTCTCTAGCAAGGAGGGTGATGACTAACCCTGCCGAATTAGAGACTGTCGGATATGAAGATGCAATACTCAGTGCGCTTCTTCCCTGTAACCGTGCTAAGCGTTTTCGGTACGGCTACTTGCTAAAAATATCGCCCCATTTTTCTCTACGGTACTCATCAAAAGTCATCTTCTTGATGGGCTGGGTCCCCCTACTTAGCCATAAGTCAACTAAGAGCCGACACGCCCGAAGTAGCTTTATCAGCCGTTGCTCTGATTTGTTCGAAAAAACCTCATCTTCGAGCCATTCAGCAACCCCTGTGAACTTTACTGATGTTTTCTATTCCACTAGTACTTCCTAATAAGACCTAATAAGACCTGTGTTACGTTCTGGGTAAAAACATGGACCCTAACCCGAGCATCTGCAAATATACTGAACGCCTTCGAAAGACGAGTCTTCAGGCGAATAATCGGAGCGAAGCTGAATGGAAAATTCGATACAACCATGAGCTGCATGAAATTTTTGACAAGCCGAAGGAGGAGCGTAAGACTGCAGAAGCTACAATGGGCTGGCCACGTGAATCGTATAGATGAACAATGAATACCCAAAAAGGTATTCGTTGGGAGAACTGAAGGATGGAGACCAGTGGCAAAACCGAGGAAACGCTGGTCTGACTCGTTCGACGAAGACAGTTCATCGCTGCTCGGGTCTCGAAATCGGAGGACGCGGTCAATGGACCGAGACAGTTGGAGGCGGGGGCTGCGAAGAAGAAAAAGAAGTACTTCCCCAATACTGATCATCCTTACTCTGGGAATTATCTTCTTTGTCAGGATGGTCATTTCGATTTTCCCCAGTGCTAGGCTGAACCATCGAGCAATCATCCAGTCTCTCACCCTATGCATTAGTATGCCTAGTCTACGTGGCGCCTGTCCGATGGTGCGTCCAGCAACTAGCGCCGCAGTATACGCACAGTCGATCAGATGTGACTCATCTGGCGGCTCTAGTCTCAGTAGCCCGTCATACGATATGTTCCAAAAGTCTGGACCAAGGATATATAGCCGTGCATTGTATCATAAAGCAGGCTTCGGTCCTTCAGATAGTCTCTCAAAAGCCGCATAAGATATCTGAGACTTGAAAGGGGTTTTCAATGTACTCGTATCATTCACCTCCCTACCACAAGAAAAAAATAAAAAATGAAGGTACTCGTATCCAGAACACCCACCCATGTAGAGGAGTTAAAGGTGTACATAAAATATTGAAAAGCACCTAAAAAATATTCAAGGGTATATCATATACCGTTACTAAGAACTCAGACACAATCAATGTTTTGTAATTCCTAACAGCTTCATCAGGTTTAATTGAACTGAAATGGCAGAATAACGTGTACAGACTGGCAATTTCATTATGTGTACAAAAAGCTTTAAACACGCGTATGTTCTGGTGGCGACTCAATTGTCGTTTTGGTGGAAAAGGCAAGTGGACATATATTCTGACTGGCCATATTCGACACAGGTACCTCAGCATATTACAGTTTATTGTTGGTGTAATTTAAGTGATGAAACGATTATAACACTCGTGGCCACAACAAAGAATTTGAGGATCAAGTTATAGAAAAATGGGCACCAAATTATACAGGGATAATCATCTACACCATTTCGTTGTGAACCCATTGGGTTGCGTGATGAAACGGTAAAACATCTCAATTTCTAAATTTATCGATTATTAGTTTATAACATCTTATTTTTCCGTTGAAAGCAGCATATTTAGGGATCGAGTATTTGTTGAATTTCTAGGTGACCTTTTGTTTCAATTTTTGCATTCGAATGTTTAATTAAATATGTAAAGCAAGTTAAACAATAGAGGCATTAAAAAACTACTCGTGATTCGGGTTCTAAAAAACATGTGAAAAATGTGGAATAAATTTCAATCAATGTTCAAATATCCTACGAAATATGACTGAATCAGAACATAGCAATGCTGAATTCAAAAGTGAGCTTATTAGGGGCAGAACGTTCGTTAAATCTTTCGATGCTGTCTTTATGGCTATGAAGTATTTATTATTTATTCAGTATTTCTACGTGACAATTTTTTAAATTTCTGAACAGCAGGTAAATATCTTGTGTAGCGAGGTGTGTGTCAAAATACCCCATGAAATTTTTTATGACTACTTGTTTAATTAATTTTTGCCACATACATATTTCTCCTACACTACCAAGATCGCTTTATATGTTTGCAAATCAGAGGCAGTTGAAGTTTTTTGAAATAGCTGTACTCTAATTGGAATACCACCCACAATTTTTATTTGATTTTTTTAATCTTCCTTGTATGTTCCGCAACTGAATGTGAAACAAGTGCCGATTTCATGAATGCAAAATAATGAATATTTTTATATGGATACGCACGTAGGTTATGAACATTTGTAAATTAAACATATTGGATATTAGCATGAGTTGGAGTATGCTTGCGTTTATACATTTTCACAGGCTTACGCTTCGCGTGAGCTGCGTCCACGTAATGCGATAATGAAAACAATCGTGAAATATGATACAATGCAATCGTTAAAGCCATACAATTGTCAGCTTGTAATAAAACCATAAGCGTAAGCTTTTGTTGCTCTAGTTTATTTTGTGTGGTTTATTTTTTTTTTGTTTACCAATTTAACTTGTTAATGGATAAAATTTTCGCTGAACAGTTTTAAGTGTCGCTTCAGAATAGCGCGAGGGATGTAACTTTCGCGAGTATCCTTGAATTATAGCGTCGGGTCTATACTTATCGAAGAATGGACAGATGATGTTAAGAGAAGAGGGATAGGTTTTATTTAGATGTGATGCAAACATTCAACTTACACAAGGAGATTCTCTTCAAAACTTTACAAGTCTCTGCTGCATGCACTTCTGGAGCTGTATCCGGCCAAAGTATCCCCTATCATTTCTAGGTGTGCTTGTGTATGATATATCTTACAATAGAGAATTTATATATTTCATATCTATGAAACAAAATAAATATTGATGTGCTTTAATCAAGGTAGTCAGTTCAAGTTATAGCTAGCTGAAATAATTTCTACATTATTTGTGATAGGTCACAATTTGGCACAATTATTACGAATCGTTTGAATTTTATATTGTATGGGCATGCGTCTTTCTGATTGATGTACGCTTTCTCTACTAGCTGCGTTGTTCTGATAGATTTAATAAATTCTAGAACGCAATTCATTCTGGAATCTGGCTCCAAAATGAACTCGCATTGAAAATCTTCCATTTTGTTTTCGTCCTACAGATATGACGTCAATATTTGCAATAAAGATGTTTCTTTACATCATATCCTGCATGTTTTTATTCTTGAAAAAATAAAAATTCACCCACTAGCTGGATTTCATCCACGTTGCTCGTTAAGCTTTTCTACTCTGTATACCACTCTAAACAAATATCTTATTGAGACACATTTCGTTTAATCCGTATTTGGCAACTTGCCCATAAAATAAAATGTTTGAATCTTTAGGTTTAGTATCCGCATCTTTCTTTCTCCCTGGGTTAAAAGTGGCAGAACAAAATTCGCTTGAACAAAATTCGCTTGAACAATGTGGCACGCATGAAGTGTTTGTATGACATATAGTAAACATTAACCAGTAACAATCATATGCTAAAAACACATAATCTATACATTTTCTTGCAAATGCAAATGTGTTATGTATGTTTAATTGTGTGAATAACTTCGATGCCAATGCTTATAAAATTTAGGTCATTCACCACTTCTACGTAAAATAGAAAAACCAGCTGATTTCATACGTCAGTTTGGTGGAATTGATTTGGTATGATGTTTTGAAGAGGACGGAATTGAAGGGAGATTTATCTGTTGCATTCAATTATAGTTGATTTGTTGAGCAAAATGGATTTTACCATCAGAGTCAAAGGGGTGATGGTAATTCTCATCTATAGATTTGAATTCAATTAACATTATCTTCGAGAATTGTTGGACATTCACTCACACTTTTCAAATGTAAATGATGCACGACAGTTTGGTTGAATCCGCCAAAAATATCAATAGTTTTTAAACTTCAGTTCCCTTGAACAATGCTAGACAAAGAACCGGAAATACTTTCCCATAATCTTATCGCTAAATTTTCGAACGTTCAAAATTTGGCACATATACTCGTATTCGTCACTCAACCAAAACTTTGTATGTACTCGTATATTTGTCTTTTTACACCAATCAGTTTTCCTTGTTACCTCTATCATTCCGTTACCGCAGATTATTGGAACTCATCAATGTACACAATGTTACGGTCGATAAACTTAAACCAAGTTAAAAACACGTCTAAATAGGTAACTAACCCAGTGTATCTATCGATCCGTATCTATAAAATGAATGTGAGACAGTAGAACGTAAAATGGACTACGATTGTGAATCAGAGTCCACAAATAAATCAAGATATACCAAGTATATGTACGTGATGATAATAACCACATACAAATCTCTATTTACGAGTACTTATTGCTTGGCTGTTGATAGATGCTTATTTTATTTTCTACAAAAATAAAAGTAAAAACAAATAATGAGAAATTTAAAATGCGGAATCAATTTAGCAGGAATAACTATTTTCCGCACTTATACTTTCTATCTTGAAGAAATGGAATTGACGTGTGGTCACGTTAAAGGATAGCGACAAGACAAATACAAAACTAAGTGAATTTCATTTAGCATAGTTAGAGTTAACTTAAAAGGGAAATTATTTCTGTTAGATATTTGAAATGCGTGACGATATGGCGTTCCTTCCTTACGAGAAATGTTAATCATATAAATAAGAAAGTGAAATTGATCAGTTGAGTTTTTTTGGAAGTCAAGTGGGAGAGGAGCGTCTAAAATTGTAAAGTTAAATTGAATAAATATATTATATATATATATATATATATATATATATATATATATATATATATATATATATATATATGTGTATATATATATATATATATATATATATATATATATATATATATATATATATATATATATATATATATATATATATATATATGTATATATACTTATATATGCATATATCTTTATATAGATGTGTGTATATATATATACATATATATGCATATATATATATATATATATATATATATATATATATATATATATATATATATTTATATATATATATATATATATATATATATTTATATATATATATATATATATATATTTATATATATATATATATATTTATATATATATATATATATATATATATATATATATATATATATATATATATATATATATATATCAAAAACACATTAGTTACATGCAGTATAATGCTTGATGGAGAAATAGGAATGAGTTAAATGCACTTATATTTAATCCATCCTACCATAGTTTAGTATGTTGATAGATTTTTATGAAACTGTTGCTTCCAAATAATACTTGGCAAAAATTTTACCAATACATCATTTCATGGCAAAATCAAAACTGAACTGCTTATCAAACCATATGACCTTAAAACAGTTTCACTTTAGTCGAAAATGCTCTTTTGGATGTCTAAACTCTGTACTATAAGGTTGTGGTGAACTCAATTCAGATCTTCTAGTTAAGTTTTTGCTACATTTGTTACAAACTGAAATTGAATCAAGATTATTATTATTATTAAAACGTTTTATTTCATAATCTGTAACGATTTATTTTAAAATATCAACCACTTTATGAAAAATAAACAAAGGTATCGTATTTTAAAACGCCTTAAAGTTTTATTTTGAAACATCTATGCTTTTTATTTTAAAATACTTGTTTGATTTTTAATCAATAAAAACATAATTACGAGCATTTTGAAACATTTAGCTACCTTATTTTATAACGCCTAAAACTTTCTCGTATCTTACATACTTATACCCAAGCAGAGGTTTTATCCCTATTACATGCGGGAAATGTCAGCTGCATAACCCATGAGGCTGAATTCTGACTCAACAAAAGTTATGAAATATGTGAGTCCTGATTCATATTTCTCAAATATGTAAATATTTTAAAACAAAACACAGAGTTCTATATAGTTGTATATGACAACTTAAAAACATTTAATTGTCCCAACACGCTTCAATCTACACAGAAGGCAGATTCTTAACAAATACGTAACGTTAAACAAGGGATTATAAGCACAAGGAAATATAAAAAAGCTGCTCAAAAAGAGTCGGAGGGAACCAAAGCAGAACATTTTGTGTTCAGTAAAGGAGTCGTAAATTAGTTTGAAGATGCTGACGTCTAATATATTTTTTTTTGCAATTTTCTCAAAATCAAATTGGTATACATGATATCTCAAGATCTACAGAGCCGATTTTGTTAAAATTTACAAGACATATTTCTGATATCATCTAGGGCATGACGCAGCATTTTTCGATCTTGTTAAAATCAGTTTTATTTCCAAACGGGTGTCATTTCCACTTAAATTAAAAAAAACAGCCCACTATGACCTAGCTTCTTCCTTGATAAGGAAAAACGATTTATTGGTTCTCGGAAATCTTCCAACAGAAAAATAATACACCATCAGCATGAATTCTAAAAACAGGGCACTAATTAATCTTTTTTCTTGAAAACCCATCGGGCCTTGCTTTTTTAAGTGAGCAGACATTTTTCGACTCCTCTGAGTCATCTTCAGTGTCTGATGACGACTCAAAGGAGTCGAAACGCGTCTGATCACTCCATAAAGCAAGGCCCGAATGTTTTTAAGGAAGGAATGGAATCGGGCTGCGGACATCAAATGAACAAAATAATTCACTAATAATTAATCGTTCGTATCGACTTCATTTTTAATTGTTTCAAACTATCAATAAAACTTTGAGGCAGAAGATTTAAAGAAGAATCACTCGAACTAAATCTCGTTGACGCCAACGAAACACGAACCAGAGAACTTCGGCTTACGGGCTTAGTGCTCTAACCACTACACCACGCGGATTATTTAAATTTACTTTATGTATTCAAGGCTCCTCTCAAAATATTTTTTTGCTATTGTAACTAATTTTCCGGGTAACAAATTTGTGTAATCCCTCGAGCCTCAATAAATCAAACTTGGATCTATGCAGTAAAATATGACGGTCTGGCAAAGTTCCGAAATCCATAAAAATCAAGCCTTTCCGGAAAACTAGGCAAATATCATGAATCAAATAAGATCCCTAAATGCTTTAACAAAGCATTCAAATGCTTTGAGATTAACACTTACTTTTTTTGAAAGAAGATGCATAAAAACATTGAATTTTTGTAAAATAAAACGTTCAAAATTCGTATAAAAAGCGCTGCAATGTTTTAGTTTAATTTAAATTCAAATGTGCTTTATTGATTCAATTATTTTAGTTATTAAGATGCTCTACATTCTAAACGAGCATTACATTAGCATTTGAAAGTAGACAATTCGATTCGCAGTACCCAAATTGTGTCAAAGTTACTAATATTGACATTGTAGAAAACGCCTGCTACTTCATTGACTGCTTATAAACACTTCTGGAAACTTTAGAGCATGTTGAGCATAAATTTAATGTTTTACTCGAAAAAAGTAGTCCTAGCTTTGTTATAAGTGTGTAAGAATGTTTCACATGCATTCAGTGCGAGAGTAGAAAGAGGTGGTATAATACCTGTATTTGCGTTCAATTCAATCTAGGGAAACTCTTCCCGGCACCGAGCAAAAATTATAATTTTCGGGACAAAATCAGAAAATATTTATATATGATACCCTAGATGACCAAATTTTCTGAAAATGTGAAGAATATAATCTTCACAACAAGTTGGTATGATTTGTCTCATCATATCTGTCGCATCTTCTTTGTTAAAACTGGAAATAATGGCAAACATACAATATTTAGCTGTTTGTTATACTTCTGTACAAATGAGACAATTAAAAAGAAAATTTATTACGGACAGTTTGGTCAAATTTGTTTCGATATTGAACGTTCTATGGGAACACAGGGTCGCCATTGCTCATTTTTATATTGAGAATTTGAGATCATTTGCGGAATGTCAATTTGTATGGAAAAACACGTAATTTTCAGCAAATTACGATACTCGTTCAAAATTACATAATTTGCTACATTACCATAGCATTACCTAAATTTAACATTTAATTTTTTACTAACATAAATTTCAAAATTTAAAAAATATCCTTTGGGAAACATTGGATTTATCGGCGGATTTAACCTTTGCAAAAAATTTTGACAATCGTAACCAGCACAATAATGAACAAAACGTTAAAACCTTAAAAAAGGTGAACTGAAAAGAAGTAATTTTAATATAATTGAGTAAGTCGTAAGAATTTTAGTATTACTTACCAGTAAACTATTTCATCTCATACATGTTTGTCTATTCCTTAGATAAATGAAAAAAAAATTTTAATTAGACTAATCACAACAAACTTCTTCAAATGAATTTAGCGTTAAAAAGCCAATGATATAGTTTCTTCGTCTAATTTAAAATCTGGCCTGTCAGCAGCCGTGATTCAAATCTTAGATAATTCAGCTGTTATAATTAATTTATTTCAAATATACTTTCAAGTATTGAAAATCTTAAAGCTTTATTTACTTTACTATCTCGACTAGTAAGAAAAAGTGAGTCAGTATTTTCAATAGGCTATTAATAGAATTACTCCATTATTCTTCTTCTATTAAGGCATATACGAAAATAAAACAAAGTTCATGACGCAGTCGAGGAAAAATACCTTAAATACACAAAATATTACTCCTGGCGAATATATTATCGAGAATGTTAGCGAATTTGTGTATTTAGGCGCCAAAATAACGAAAACGGGTAGTCTGTGTGGCCTAGTGGTTAGAGCATGAACCCATAAGCCGAAGGTCCCAGGTTCAAATCTCTTTGGGAGCAACTTGATTCAGTTCATGGGATTTTTTGGACAGACTACGAGTATTCACTCAGTGGTGATATGCACGGATTTAATCAGATCATATCATTGCTGAGCAAGCACACGGGAGCATGGTACTGACCAAACCAACTTCCGAAAAAATCAATACGGTCATGAAAATGAGATGCTCTAACTATCTCTAAGCGAAGGCCCGAGAGGGGCTGTAGTGCTACAAAGAAGGAGAATAACGAAACGGGCAATGGAAGAAACGAGAATACAGCACGCAAATAAAATATTCTATTCAGTATTGACGATCTTGAAGACCAGCTCCATACACAGGAAAACAAAGCTCCAAGTATACAAATCTGTGATAAGACCTGTGTTATGCTATGGGTGTGAAACATGGACCCTAACCCAAGCATCCGCAAATATATTGAATGCCTTTGAGCGATGGGTCCTGAGGCGAATAATCGAAGCGAATCGAGACCGGAACCAATGGCGAATTCGATACAACCATGAGCTGTATGAAATTTTTGACGATCCAGAGGTCTCAACGATTGTAAGACTGCGGAAGCTGTAATGGGCTGGACACATGAATCGTAAGGAGGAGTAACGGATACCCAAAAAGGTATTCGTTGGGAGAACTGAAGGCCGGAGACCAGTGGGGAAGCCGAAGAAACGCTGATCTGACTCGGTCAACGAAGAGTTCATCGCTGTTCCGATTTTGAAATTGGAGGACGCGGCCAATGGGCCGAGACAATTGGAGGCGCTATTTGCAGGAAGCGAAGGCTCGAGAGGGGCTGTAGTGCTACGAGGAAGAAAAAAGCACCAAGTAATTGTTTTAAGAGTTGAAATTATCTTCGCTTAAATGCTGTGATCTTAATCTTTTATTCAACTTGAAAGCTAGAATTTTATTGGCATATACTGGGAGTTTTTTTGCTTATTTAGAATTTACTAAAGGATTAACTATCGTTAAATTATATTTATTGTCAGTATATTCTAGAAAGCTATTATGAATAAACAACCCACCGTTGAACGTGCTACCGAATTATGTAGATTTACTGGGAAACTAGTCCGCTTCGTGCAACTTATATACGACATTGGGATTTTGAACTCCGCATTGTGGATCTAATGGACTTTACATGGTCATCCATGGTTTCGCCTTACTCCATATGTGAAAGTTGTGCTTATCAAACAATTCTTTGGTCAGATGTGAACCTTGTTTTCGCAAAAAAACCGAAGTGACAAAGACACTTTTAAGCTGCGCGAATCAACAACTAATTTTCAAAGTAAATTTGGATCAAGAAATTTCAAAATGTTCGCATAGGATGACAGCTCCTTTGATAGCCCTTAAGTAAATTCTATTCAAGGCCACAAAAAATAATAATAATAAAAGGATAGCTTTTCTGTGCACATTTCAATCTGTATGTAATGGCTGTTTTTCTCCGAAATTATAGCAGTACAAACATTAAGCTTTGCACGTGTACCAAAAGTGATTGCCTCTTGAAAATTTAGGTACGAGAAAAAACTTATCAAAGGTTCTTAACGGGGAAAAGATCTCCCCATAGAGAGAAGGGGACCATTACAATTTTTTGATAGTATGTAGCCATGCGGCGTATCAAAGGAAAGATCCCAGTGAGAGCTTTTTGAAACAGTTATTAAAATCACAATATTTGTGTTGTGGACTGCAGGGTAGGGAAGAGGTATTTTGAAAAATTTGTGCCTCCCTTCGTTATTGGAAACCTAACGTAGGAAACTTTGAAAAAATCATGGATGTAGTTCTTTATGAGCACAACAATAATAAATCCCTTCGATGATTTATAAATTTAACATATTTCTCAATAAAATCATATGAGTACTCTTAAATTCAATGAAATTTGGTATACGAGGGCGGTTTGATAAGTGCTCAGCCTACAAAATAAAAACGAAAATTTGGGAAATGCGGCAATTTATGTCTCATCATAGCTCGATACACGAACCAGCGATGCTCCAACTTCTTTAACCCGTCTGAAAAGTATGTTTTCTCGAGGCTTGCAAATTAGACATCCGTGGTGGCGATGACCTCCTCATTCGACTCAGATTTCTGTCCGGCGAGTGTCTTTTTCCAGTTAAGAAACAAAACGAAGTCTCACGGGGCCACATCAGGACAAAACGGTAGATGGGGTAGCAGTTCGTAGCCCAATTCGACCAATTTGGTCGTGGCAACAGCGAAGGTGTGACCCGGTGCGTTGTTAAGGTGGAAGAGCACTTTTTTATTCGCCAAATGGGACCTTTTCCTGCAATTGGACGTCGTTTTGCCCTTCTCCAGATGTTCGATGCAGATCACACCTTGTGATTCCCAGAAAACGGTGGTCATTACCTTTCCGGCCAATAGGACAGTCTTTGCCTTCTTCGGAGCACGTTTGCCGGGTGAAGTCCACTGTTTCGACTACTCTCTGGTATGAACCAGTGGAGCCATGTTTCGTCAACGGTCACGAAACGACGCAGAAACTCCTTCGGATTGCGGTTTGTAATAATTTTTCTTCGTCCGACTGGACAAACCTCTTCGGTTTTGAACATTAAGTCTTGGAATGTGTCAACGGACTGTACCCAACAAGTGAACTAGTCCGGAGACCCTTAACCTAATCCGAGGTGGCTACTGACAGGTTAGCTATTTCGGAGAGGAATTTCGATCGCCGGTCTTCCCCAAGCAGACTAAGTCCAAAATACAAGTTATCAGCTACCGATTCAAATGTCCGATTTAAAACGCGTTGCAACCTTCTGTCAAGCCGATAATATTTTACTTCGTTTCCTTCTCTTTTCGACCATACGTCCAGTCCGACAGAGAAAAATGGGAAAAAGACAACATCAGTCAAAATCACGCGTTCCCGATTATTCACCGACGCGAGGTCAGAAACAAACTACACGAATATTCAGTATTAATAGAAAGGACATATTCGTAATATTGCATCAGTTTGTACAATCGATCTCTGAATCAAAAATTCTAGTGAGAATGCGAACGATTCGCAAAAATATGATGTTAGTCACAAAAATCATTCAAAGGTTACTTCAATCAGTGGATACTCGTAGATAAATAATTAAGATATTGATATCACGTTCCATCCAATTACAAATTTTTATGTTTAAAATAAATGTCTAGTCAAGTTAAGATAAATTCTACTGAACAGCAACATGCAAATTATTTGGGATATTACGACAGTCAACAATAAACCTTGAAATTTAAGTTTAAGGTGGAAACTAGAAATTTGATATATCGAAGAATCATTGCAGGATATATTTCAAGTTTATAAATAATTCTCAGTCAGGATTGCCAGTAGTCAACAACTCCCTATCATAATTTCGTATTCTGTAACTAAGACCACAGACATAAACTTTGGTAACATTCCAAAAGAGATTTGCATTTACATAAAAAGGCAATTTGATTAAACTCTAGGATACGATCATACTAGATAAATGACTTTGTGGCTAACTCTCAAAATGTTGATAATTTTGAATAAAATGATTTATTTTATTATTTTCAATTTGTGTGTCTATTATTTACGTTGAGCATTGCAAAAAGTAAGTTAATACTTGCGCTTAGCTAAACAAAACATCAAAATCAATGCAAAATACCGAATTTTTGTAATGCGTTATACGGGGCTGTTTATCGTGCTCTGTTTCTGAGTTAAGGCATCTACTAATTGCTCTGCCTGCGTAACACTTATAAATAAATCGAATAAATACAATCAATAAACTACAACAGCAGCAGTTTCTTATATTTTGCCCAGAAAGTTAAAATTAGTGATTTTCATTCTAAGCATCGATGCGAAAATGAGTTCTTAACCGACTTCGCAAAGGTTATGAGTATCGCTTATAATCATTTCATCTCACATATACTACAACGCTTTAAATTTCCTTTTGCTTCAATTGATTTCAAGGCCCTTCGTTAAAAATAGCCGAAATATCTTTCAATATCAAGTTCATTTACGAATCAAAGCCCCAATAGTGTGAACTTTTAGATTGTTTTATGGTTTTTTCCGGTTGAGTTTAAGTCTGTTCCGTATATGTAGGCGCTTTAAAGCAACGGCTGTATCCCTCTGGGTAAGAAATAATAAATTATGGATTGTGTATATAAACAGATGTTTTGTTTTGTCCGATAAGAATTTTGTTTAAAAATATTCTTTCCTAGAGGAATTTATGCTTGCGTTGCAGACTTTCGGCCAATTTTTAATCGATTCTTAAGAGGAAAATTAAGCCCCCATCGGATAAAGTGAATAAGCATTTGTAAAGTTTATTTAAAGGAAAGAAAAAACCTTATCGAAATAAGCTGCTTGACAGCACTCTTAAAGCTCATTCATGCACGTTCAATTAAAAATACAAAACAAGAATTTCATCAGCATCAGATAGGATTTAAAAAATCTTGCGGATTTTCGAAATAATCAAAATCGTATAAAGCAAACGCTGGCACGTGAACATGACATGACTATCATACAAAACTCAATGACATGATAACAGGCTTTCTTCTCAAAAAGGAAAGCACTCAAATCTACATAAATTAAGAATATTTTTACAATGTCTTCATTTTAATACTTAGATGGTATACGCCAACCTAGAAAATTTCCATGTTACTTTTGTTATTTATTTACAAAACGCAATCAGACGCTTTTTCGTCTTGAAACAGTAGATTTATTTTGCATATAAAAAAAATATATATATTTTTTTGGCGGGCTGAAGGTTAGATTCACCATAATATTGGCTGAGTTTACTATGGTTTTCATATTGCAAAAACAATTTTTTTTTGGTAACAAAACTCTGAAGGTCTTCCACTATAAAATGATTTATGGCTGACGAAACTATTTTGGTGGAGTGTGTCTGGCTGCTGGATAGATTATATAATTTACGAGAAATTTCAAAGTATTTAGAGCGGAACATTTCTTCAGGTTAAAATACATCTGCGTTTTGATAATTCAATTATAATTTTGAATGGATCGTTTGAATAATTTTTGCATTTGATTAATATATAATTGCTTCATTATGAAAGGAATTATCGTGAAATATGTCTTAAATGTTTTGCTAGTTTATTTTTTGTGATTGGTGCAAGTCTATATGCAATAGTTTAGCTTAATTGTTTATTTTTACTTGCACAATTAAGTAATTAGGTGGTGGTATATATGAAGACAAATATTTTTTATCACAACTTTTGGATTGAATCATAATTTGTACAATCATTATGCAGCATTGTACTTTATTGTCAAGTTAACACCTCACAAATATTGCTTTTCAACAGTTTTTCAATCAATAATGATAGATTTCATAAGACTATATAAACATTTTCCGTCAAAATATACCAGAGTGATTATTATCTTAATACGAGCATGGACATAATTAATTTCAATCTCTCCCCCGTGAGCATACTTTGATTTATCTATTTGGGTGTATATGCAGGTTACCTTGTCTTAATTACATTTCCGATAAGTTGAATTCAATTAATAAAATGCTTCAAGATTAAACATTAACGAACAATGAAGGCAAATACAATAACATGTATATTAAATAATCTGGTTAAAAATAACACTGCATCTCCTTAATAGCGACCGCCATTTTATAGACGCACAACTGGTGATTTTGATTAGATAGGATTTTAAAAATATTGATGGTATTCATCTTACCTGAACATTTGGAGAGGATCCAAACAAAACACTAGTGTCTATTTCGATTAAAAAACTCCACCGTAGACGGTTCCAAGTCCGTTTGAGAAAGGAGGGAACCCCTTGTTTCTACAACCTACAGCTTCCATGATTCTTCATCTTCCCCCTGGTTAAATAGTAGTAAATGTTCTCGGGGCTGCACATTGGGCTTACTGGTTTCCCAAATAATGGCACTTTAAATGCCGAGAAATGCTAATAACTGTAAATACATCTACAGCTCTACTGCTAAATCCTACTTACACCTCCTTTGTTGGGACATAAGAGGGTGAAAGCGAGTCTTCTGCGCCTGATAACGGAATCGAAGTAATAACCATGCTGCCGGAATAGAGGTTGGGCGCCGAGCTTGCTTCCCGTCCCTTTAAAACCCTACAATGTTTCGAAAACTGCAGAAGAGCCTCAGAATGATTTGGACTCACGGGCACGACCCCCCAAATGGAAAAAGGAAATCCAATCCAATCCAAGGAATCCAACTGAACTGGAAATGATATTCAAGGCATGAGATCGCACACAATATTCAACAGTGAGAAGCCTACTGGAAAACGAAAGACCGGAGTGGCCTTCATTGTCGATAGGGAGTTCAAATCGTACGTCATTGATTTCAGACAATAAACGAACAGTTGTTTGCGATCCGTATTAAAGCGAAATTCTTCAAAATTTGGTTGATCAATGTATACACCCCGACCGAAGAAAAGGACAAAAAAACGAAGGAAACGTTCTGAAATTACCTAGAAAAACTAGTCGCCTCATTGCCTACAAACGACACAAAAATAGTTCTGGGTGATTTCAACGCTAAGGTTCGCAATGAGATATCTCATCGGGGAACGACTGGAGGATATAGCCTCCACGATGAAACAAATGACAACAGCGAGCACCTGATTAACTTTGCATGTAGCAAAAATCTAGTCATACGTTCGACTTGCTTCCCAGATGGCAACACACAAAACCAGATCGACCATGTTCTGATCCAGCAACGTTGGGCTTCGAGCGTACTTGACGTCCGTGTATACCGTGTATTTGACATCCTCCAAACGGTATCTGTGGCAAAAAATTTCATGGAGACCCTCAACAAATGCATCGTTGATGACAAGCAACGAGCTCTAGATGGAAGTGAAAGCGGCTCTTAAGACCATAGCAGAACACACAATCGGACATCAAACCTGGCGTAAAAGAAATGATTGGTTCGATGATGAGTGCCAGAATGCGTTAGACAAAAAGAATCACGTGCGCAAAGGGTTCGTAAATAGAAAAACCAGGACGAAGAGAGAACACTATGAAAATCACAGAAGAGTAGCGAATAAGATAATTAGAATAAAGAAAAGAAAATACTATCACGGCAAATTGAGAAGTATTGACGTAAGTCTAGCGAGCGACAACACAGGACAAGCATAAAAAGCAGTGAACAGCCTGAAACGTGGTTATCAGCCCAAAACCACGCTATTTATAAACAATTTTTCGTGCATTTCCCCTCCCCATGCGTACGTGGTAGCAAAAATGGCCGTTTAAGACCTGTTTTGCAAAGTTCTCATCAAGATCTTTCATTTAATACGGATATTGCCTTTCTTTTGTAAATTTTTTTTATGGGTCGCTTTCCTTTATTAGGAGACCCCATTAAACACCTTATAAATTGTTTTACAATAATATTGTAACTTTCAAGAGGCCATAACTTCTGGAAAAATTTTATGCTTCTTTCTTATGTAGTTTGCGAGAAAAATTGCTGTGACCCATGGTTAGAAGGAGAGACAGCCGTGATTTAGTAGGATTTTGTAAAAATATTTTACGAAATCCTAAAAACGCGGGAAAAACTTAGAAGTAACTATTGAGCCATTCTGGACACTAAAATTTTCCTTGGAAATGTTATGGTAGCGACAATCTAATCAAACCTTCAAACACGAAGAAAATTAATTTTTCCGATGTTAATCCGGAATTTGAGATTATACTTTTGTTGATACTCCTTTCTAATGTAATTTTCTAAATCAAAAACTATTCTTTTTAGTTTTTCGACGAAAACATTTTGGGGGGAAATTGGCTTCCTTCTTAAGTGTCTACTTAATAAGGGAGCCAAAACAATTTGCTCCCCATGTATGTATATGTATGCGTTTTAAAATAGAATGGAAAGGCATATATTTCGAAAAACATTAAAAACAGTATAAATTCGAACTGAATTTACACGTGTATGCTGTGTTAAAATAACAAGCGTTTCCCGCGTTAAAATAACATGAGCATACTATGTATCTGAAACTAACACACATTTTCCTACTGAAATTAACTTGATTTCCCGTGTGAAATTAACACGCGTTTGTGTCAAGTCAAGGTCAATGTCAAAAGCGCTTTATTTAATACCAACCGTTATAAATTTTTAAAGAACAAAGCCAATTCCAAACAATAAAACTATAAAAAACTTAATGGCCTGAATGGCTCTCTAAATTTATACGTTATCAGTTAAACACATTTAATGGAAAAAAAATACACTAGAAAATTTAAATTAATTAAGATTATTGCATATTTTTTGATTCAATTGGAAAAAGGAGAAAAAACCAACCAGCATTATTCAAAAATTACTTATATTACTAACACAACAATGAACTTATATCCTATACCTAATATATTCTAATTCTAAATAAGTTCAATCACAAAAAAAAAAATACCTTATATTGAAACCTATACCTAAATTATAATACAAATAAACAACTACTCTAGATGGAGCAGTAATGAGATGAATCTAAAAAACTAAGTAACGAGAAAAAGCACAAAAACAGAAAATAAACACGAATAATTTAGACATTGTCATTCAGCCACCAATACCTAGATTGCTCCATCTCAGCTCGACCAGCCTCAACGAATCTAGCAAATGAGTATATCCATTGGAATTGTTGGTCTCGTGAACTCAGATTCGGAGAATATTTTATCTTCTTATCGGTGGCCCGTATATATATGTGATATATGATTGGGACGCCGTCAGAATCAAAAACATATTGATTCATGTCCAAATACACGAATGCTTCTGGAGGAACGAAGCCAGTAGTGAGACAAGTCACAATATACGCGTCTGTAGGGTGGAACGGCTGTGAAATCCAAGGGTTTTCACTCACAGTTACAGATCTTGCGATATGATTCCGAAGAAGTTTCAATATGAAGATAACGACCCTCGTCACTTCAGCAGTTTGATAAATTCTTCTATTCGATATATAATGTTTCCAATCCGTCTCAGGCTTTCTGTTCAAACCAGTACATGCACGGACATTTCCTTTCGAAAACTCTTAATCTTTCCATTGTACTAGCACTCTGGTTGTACCAGATCTGGCATTCGTATGTCAAAACTGGCCTAACCAGGGTCTTGTAACAAATAACTTTGACTTTTTTATCAATGTGTCTGGAATGAAAGAGTCGCCGAAGAGCCATGACTACTTTTAGTGCTTTACTGAGCATGATTTTGACATGTTCAATATAGTACAGATACTGATCGAGATGAACACCGAGGTATCGAACACAGGATTTATGTGGAACCCGTTCTGAACTACCCTCACCAGCCATAATGTGGAAATCCTTGCAATTACGTTTCAGGTCTTGACTGGCCCCCTGCAGCGTTGTCCGAAACAAAATTGTTTCGCACTTCTGCGCATTGATTTTCATTCGCCAATTGTCGGTGTAGAGCTGCACATAATTAAACATTTTTTGAAGGTTGTTCCGAACTATTGTAGGTCTATGGTCTGCCGTATAGATGATCAGATCATCAGCAAACGCTACCAATGATCGCGTTGGCGAGACATTAAAATCAAAGCTGTTCAATAGCTTGCGAATGAATATTGAGAAAAGCAGGGGCGCAGTAACTGTTCCTTGCTGTAGATCATTCAAGACCTTGAATTCGCGTATTGTTGTCAGATTTCCATCAGTTACAACAAATTATTTCCCATATAACATATCACACATCATGGCGACAAGGTGTCTGGGGAACCTGTCCTGAAGAAGTTTAGAAACTATTCCATCTAACCACACCGTATCGAAGGCTTTCTCCATATCAATGAGACATGCTCCAACACATTCTTTGTTATTTTGTTTCCAACAGGTGTCTGAGGTTACTTTCGTTATTGCATGTATGGTCGAATGCCTGGCACGAAAACCAAATTGGCAATTCGGCATCAACTCATATTTCTCAATGTGGGCATTTAATGCTCTGTTGAGTATCACTTCAAACACCTTGCTGATGTTAGGCAGCAAGCTGATTGGGCGATAGCTTTTCGGGCATGAAGATTCTTTTCCTTTCTTCAAGATCGGAAATACCTTAGCCTTTTTCCACTCATGTGGGAAATATGAATTGTTCAACATGTTGTTGAACAATATGCAATAATTCCTAATAGCAACATCAGGCAAATGTCGGAGATCTATATTTGGAATACCGTCAGTACCACATGATTTTTTGTTGTTTATTCTGCGAAATATGAAACACAAGTCTTCATAGCTGACAAAATAATCAATAAGATTCAAGGTCGGTATGAGGTCAGATGTTAATGTTTCGTCGAAATGAAGAATTGATTGGCCGTTCAGGCTTGATTTGAAGTCGGAAACTTTGCTTCAACGACCTCCGAAAATATTTCATTCCTTCTCTCTGGGTTTGGCAGATGTGTTCAAATCAGGGCAAGTTTCTGCAATCCATCACATATAATCCTGTTTCCATTTCTATCCAGAGTCGTACTATCAATTTCGATACCAGCCCTATCGAGAAGATTTATCTCATCACTAGCGACTTCAAGATTCGATACCTTCACTCGAGACTTCTTGCGGAATAAGCTATTCACTTTCGCGAAAACGCCATTTGGGTCCTGTGGGCTAATACTCCTCAGTTTTTCCGCCCATTGATTGCTGACCTCACTCCTGAAGTATGAACGGATTAAGTTCTGGACATTCTTCAGGTGTAATTTCAACAAAGCCAACGAGGGATTTTTGTAGTCCAAAAATCGTCGATAAATATTGTTGACGCGTGTGAGAAGAAGGCTTTTCAATCTTGCGATGGTTGGTGTTTCATATCCTTCCATATTGTTTCGATGTTTAATCTTGGGAACAACTTTCTCAATCGTTTCCAACGTCAGCTTCTCTAACTTCGACAAATAGAGATTTATTTCATCGTCAGTTAGATTCCTGTTATTAGGAACCATTGAGCAAGCGTTGCCATCAGCAGAAGGAGGACATTGCTTCTGGTATTCCCGATTAAACTTATTTTGAAACTTTCCCCAGTCTGTTTTTTTGAAATTCAACCGATGGTTTTCATGTTGAACTGGAATGAGGAAGAAATCATCCCTTTGATGATTGATTTCCATTACGATTGCGTTATGGTCGCTATCGTAAGAAAGCACCTGCAGTTTCCGTTGAGGACTATTAAAGCTGAATTCAAGTCTTGCGTCAGCAATGCAGAGGTCCAAATATGAATTTGTCCTAGGGTATGTTGGGAACTCCAACCCATATAGGTTGCACCTGTATTCAATTTGGTTCTCTGTTATCCATGATTTCAGGAATACACCTCTTGGATTATTGGTGGCGTTTAGCCATGATGTATGCTTGGCGTTCAGGTCACCAGCAAAAATATAATAACTATGCAGCCTGTTCAATTCAAGTATTTCGAACAAAGAATTGAGTTCCTCCTTGAACTTGAGAACATTTTGACCAGTTGCATATGCAGAGATAACGAAGAGGTTATCCCCACCTGGCAGTGAAATTTTGATGACGGACACTTCAAGAAATTCAAAGTTTTTGAATTCGACTTTTTTAATATTTTGGAAACAATAGGGTCTTCTAGCCAATATCCCGGTGCCACTTCCCCCATCACCTACTACCCTATCGTTTCTTACGAGTGCAAAATCTTTGGATTCCATGGAATGCCATGAATTGAGGTGGGTTTCAGTGAGAAGTATGATGTCAGGCTTTTGCTTAACAATAAATTCAAGGAGATAATCACGTCGATGTATGGCAACGATAGAGTTGACGTTGATCGATATGAGGCGAAGCCTATCCATGGGAATATGACTGGATGACAAGTTATTATTAGGCATTTGAAAGACCTAAGCGCTGAAAAGCAAAGTTAATTTTTGAATCTTGTTTGTCGATTCTCTCCGATAAAGAATTAAGTTGCTGGTAAATTTTGAGAAGCAGCTCATTATTGCCACTTACATTATTTCCAGCATTTTCTGCTGGTCCTCTAGCGGCGAGTGCAAATGATATTCTGGGCTTGACGAAGTTGGAAGGTATGATATTACGGTGTACTTGTGTTTGCTTTGGAGCAAATTTAACTTTTGCATCTTGATATCGGGAGCATCCTCGATAAGATGCTGGGTGACCAAAAACACCGCAGTTAACGCAGTATAATTTTTCTTTAGGCTCCGTCTGAGCCAATTTGCACTCACCGGGAGCATGAACGTCTTTGCATTTAACGCAACGATAGTGCATGGCACAATTGGCAGCCGAATGTCCAAAACTTTGACACCGGTAACACTGGTTGACTTCTCTTTTCTGGAGGCGTTCCCACCTCACCAGTCTGAAATTCAAGTACCTTACTCGTTGAAGGGCACTTGGACTGCTCTTATTTGCAATTTGTACCAGGTAAAGTGGTAAATTTTTCCTTTCTATGGTCGACCTTCTTGTCGCAAAAGCTTTGACTGAAACAAAATCAATATCTGGTGCAGCCTCCTTGAGCACCTGAAGAAGATCGGCCGTATCCTCTCCGCTGTCCAAACCCTTCAACAAGAAGGTCTGATTCTGTATCTCTTGCCTTAGTTCATCATTTTCTTTCTGCAATTTGGCCATTTGTTGATTGTCCGCTATTATTTGCAGCGTGCACCCTCCATCTGCGGAATTTTCTTCGTTATGTTTTCTTTTGGTGATTATCGCAAGTTTCGTATTCGTCGTTTGCCCAGGTTGCCCCAACGGTGGGAAGCCGTCGGGCTCATCCATACCAGTGGCGAAGTTTTCTTTCGTAATTTGTTTTTCGTTACCAATCGAAGTAAAAATATTCGATAGAAATTTCCTGGGTCGATTACTTCGATAATATAGATTTTTTCCGATAAAAATTAACTTCGGACTAACGTTTTTTAAAAAATTAATTTAATTTTTGAAAACTGTTGACAGGAGCGATTTAAAAGACGTCTATACGCAAAGACTACTACCAACACGCGTTTGTGTCTACATTGCTGAAAACGGCACTCACGTTTAAAAAAAAAACATGTTTGGAATTGCAGTGTGGTACTATGTGAGCATACTATAATAATTATTAATCCCACAAAATCCCAAGTACTCACTACTCCAAGTAATAACATTATTGCTTCCTAGCTCTTGCCTACTGTCAGTTTGACATAAAATTGAGTCAATATTATAGAAGATCTCACACAGATGACGCAATATATTTTATATCGTGCAATAAATTTTGAACTTTACGATATATATTTCACAACTCGTGGAATGAGAAACATCGTGATATAATATTAATCATCTAGAGTTTGCTTAAAATATCTGTTGACAAAATGAGTCCAACTATCAGTTGCAAAGACAACACTGACTCGTGTGTTAAGGCGCAGCCCCCAGTGAAACTGAAAATTTGGGTAAACTTTACAGCCGTTCACCTCAGAAACGTAACAAATATTTGCAAAAATTTTTTAGCAAGAAGTCGGAACGAACCTTTGGCTATCGAATTAACTCATTACATTTTGCAAAAAGTTTGTTGGAAAAGTTATTAAATTCAAACAAAATAGCATGTTTTCGTTAAAAAATGTAGTAGATCTCGGAAAATACTTACCGTACCGAGTTGATTTAAGCTATGGTTGTTAGATCTGAATTATTTGCAGTGAATTAGCTCATCAAAAATTTAAAAAAGTTTTTTTCAAAAAAATTTCTAGAACAAAGTGTGTAATTTGCACACACTGAACAAATACCATCCAGCACATTGATTTGTATCAAATTTCCACATTTTGTTCTAGGAAATTTTTTGCAAAAACCTTTTTTAATTTTTTGATGAGTTAAATTTTATAGTTTATCCTATATTGGTGAAATATCGGAAAAAATTAAAAAAGATTTTAGATGTGAAGACATAAAAATAGCTTTTGAAACGAACAATTCTTTAGGTAAATTTATTAAAAATAATAAGGACAAACCGTCTAAATTAAATATGTCAGGTGCTTATGGATTAAAGTGAGGCTCTTGTAATATGACATACACAGGCCAAACAGGAAAGTCGCTCTGGGAGCGCCTATATGAACATTATTATAGTTTTTGTACTAAAGGTGACAAATCGAGGTATTTGAGGCATTTAAATGAGGACCATATCTCCATAGCCACGAGTTTAACATTTTACATTCGGAGGTCAAAGGGCTTACTTGAATTCTTGGAGATTATTAGACGGAAATCTAGTGACATGTTATTGAAACCAATTGAATTGAAATACTTCGCCACATTTGTTTTAATCAACCGTATATACTATCATAATATGCATTTTCATAAATGGTCACCGCTGTTACAGTTTACACGTAATATGTACTCGTATGTTGAACAGCAATTCGATTTTATTGTACGGTTTATTTCACATAACTACAATAGTTTGTTTAACATAATTTTTGTATTTTATTCAAAGGACTGTTAATTTTACGAGTAGTTTATTATCCCATTTGAGAAAGGTACGACGTACCGAAACAGCTGTTGCGGGTTAAATGAAATAAAAAGTTTTATAAAATTAACAGCGATAAAATAATCGGTCACCATATAGTCTAATCTAAATCGACATCGAGATAGTTAAAGCATCTGGCATAATATTAGTAAAGGAGTGACGCGTATCGTTGAAATTTGTGATTTTGGTAACCTAGATTTCCGTGCATCTGAATAAAATATGAAGCGAAATATCGCAAATATATTTTTAGCTTGTTATCTACGAGCTTATACGAGTACATACATTTAGCAAAAGCTTGTCTTTTAACCGAAGCCCAACAAAGCCATTGATTACCAAATGTGTTACACAGAAACCCCTTGAAAGCTTGGTATACGAAGGTGGTCCGATAATTACTTAGCCTACAAGAAAAACGAAAATTTTCGAAAAATGGTGATTTATTTCTCATCATACTCCTCTCTTAGCTCGATACACGACCCAGCGATGCTCCAACTTCTTTAACCCATCTGAAAAATACATTTCTTGAGGTCTACAAACTAGGCCTCAATGGCGACGATGACCTCCTCATTCGACTCAAATTTTTGCTCGACGAGTGACTTTTTCAAATTTAGGCCAACCCTGGGGAATACGGTGGATGTGGTAACCAATTTGTCCGGGGTGACGGTGGAGGTGTGAGCCGGTGCGTTTTAATGGAGGTATAGCATTTTTTCTTCGCCAAATGTGGTCTTTTCTTGGAACTCGGCGTCGAATCGGCCCAGTAATTCGGCATAGTAGAGTCCTGTGACCGATTTGCCAATCTCCAAGTAGTCAATGCAGATCACACCTTGTGAATCCCAGAAAACAGTAGGCAGCACCTTTCCGACCCTTAAGAGAGTCTTCACCTTCTTCGGAGCAGGTTCGCCGGGTGAAGTCCACTGTTTCGATTGCTCCTTGGTCTCTGGTGTGTACCAGTGGAACCATTTTTCGTCCCTTAAGCAGCGTCAAATACTGCTCTGAAGTAGTCTCCCGGTTGTGTTCATTGTCCGGAGTGAGCAAACGTGGCACCCATCACGCCTACAGCTTTCTCATGCCCAAAATTTCATGTAGGGTATGACCCACGCGGTTTTATGAGATGCCAAGTAACTAAGCTATCTCGTACACTTTCAATCGGCGGTCTTCCAATACGAGCTCGAGAATTTTTATCACGTTATCCTCCGTGGTAGCCGTTTCTAGGGCACCTGGGCTTGGCTCATCAAAAACCGACGCGACCACGCTGGAACTTGTTAAACCAATTTTTACGGTCTTTCATTTTGCTGCGCAGTTTCCCTTCCAAAAACAAAAATCGAATCACCGACCAACATTGCTCTTTCTCCATTTTTCTAAAAATCCACGGATACGCCCGCTTCCACACGCGGTTGAAATAAAACTACGAGTCAGATTCAGCTGAAATTTTGACAGTGGTCATCTAAAAAAATGTACTACACGATAGTAAATCTCTCTTGCAATAGTGGCGCCATCGGGTGGTTAGGCTGAGTACAACAGACTTCTTCCAGCTGTAGATAACACGAAAAGGCTATCAGACTGACGATTTGGTTTTCGTAAAGAGCGATCGGTTGTTACGCTATCTGATTGGTCATGAAAGTGCGGCTAAAGCTTGCACAATGCCATGATAATACTGCGCTCTTTTTACACTGTACATCAATAATGCTTTCAACGAGGCGCATGGTAATCGAATAATAGAATACCTTAAATGAGGGATTTAATCCTACCTCATGAAGATTATACGCGAGTACTTACTTCAGGGATAGAGTATTTTGGTACGACTTTGGAAGAACGAACGAAACAAGATGAATTTACAGCAACTATCCCATGAAATCCATACTCCTTTGAAATATTGTGTATAATGATAAGGTAATGATAAGCGGGATCGTGGACGACATAGAATTGATGCTATCTGCTAAAAAGTCGTACTACTTGCAGAACAGACGCTATGCCTCACAAAGCGATGACTAGTAAGTTCAGGCTTCCAGCTGACAGCATCAAAGACAGAAGCAAAACTTACTAGCTGGTGCTGAAAGGTGTCAGATATTTTTTGTGGCAGAGAAGTGAAGTCCGTGTGGAGCTTTCAGACTGCCTGCCTGGACTATCCACTATACATTCCAGTCAAGTGCATTATGATCGATGACAAGTCAGAATTTAAAGGCTATGTTGATAACGTTTGCAATTATGCTTTGAACGGCAGCTCAGCCCAGGGAAAGCTTCTTCCTAATATCGGAGGATAAGGCCAGAGAACTTTGATTTCCAGAGGAATAGTAGCGCTTTTTTAGGTACTCTCAAAACCGTAAAGAGTAAAACAAGGTGAAAATATATTTAGTTTATCAACTGAGTACTCCCAGCAGGTTCGAGGATATAGAATCTCACAACAAGCATTGTATTTATAGTATCAAGTGTTACCGCAAGTGATACTCGTATTCTCGAAACCGAGAAATAAATCCAAAGGTGAAGCGACAAAGATCGGGAGAGGAATGCTAACCACAAATGGGAAAAAGATTTATTGAAAGAGTGACATACAACCTTATTCTCGCAGTTTCTAACTAGATTCGTTGTATGCTTTGCAAGACCTTTTTCATGTTCGAGAATATTTTATGTGAATTCTGAGAGACTATTTGAAGGACCGAGTCCTGCACTACCACACGAAGAAGGCTAGTTGGAAAATGGAGGTTACATCGGGTGTTGTGCATGACTCATCTTGACTTGTGGAAGATATCAAATGAAGCGCTGCTGGAGCTCGAGCTACCAGATAAGTCGAACTTCATTATCTATGCAGATGATGTTGCAGCAATAATTGCTGGACGCACTGTAAACGAGCGCAAATTAAGTTTACGCTGATGCGATGAGTGAGGGACTGGATGGCTGGTCACGGGCTCAGACTAGCACTGAAAAAGACCGAGCTGGTTACCCTGACTAGGAAGAGAATTCCCAGAGTAAGAACGATCGGTGTCGGGGAAGTGATAGTTGAGTCAAAACCAGCTATGAAGCATTTGGGGCTTACTGATAGACTCGAAGATAAGTTTCCCCGAGCAAATCAGGGCAACGGCTAATAAGCCTGCAGTCGATATGTCGGCAATCTGTCATATTACGGGCAATATAGAAGAACCCATCTCATCAAGAAGCAAGCTCTAGATGGGTGCTGTGTGGTGCTACTGTGTGGATCGGAGTTAGGGGCAATACGGAAAGGAGGAGCACTGAAGGTTGCATCTGCAACGACGCGGTGCAAGTTACATCAGAGGTGATATCCATTACCTTCCTTAATAATGCGCGTAGAAAAATCTACGTGTGTAAAAATGAAGGCAACTGAGAGGCTGTTACTCACAAGAGAAACAATGCTTACTCAACGATTGGCAATAATTCTGAGTGAGCGACACCAAAAGAAGATGGACTACGCCCCTGACCCCTGACTAAAGCCATAGCTGAATCGGGGGCATGGGGAGAATGTCTTCTTCCTGATTCAGCCATTAAGCGGGCACCTGTTCAGTCTAACCTGCATAGGATTGATAAGTCATTGTCTCCTGGTTGCAGGAAAGGAAGACGAAGCCTGCCATGCATTTTTTGTGAGCGAGAAATGGAGCAACAATACAAGGACTTCTTCAGAGAAATATGAGTGAGGGTGACTAATGGAACTATGACACTTAAAAAGAGGTTACTTCACTGCCTGGTGGCATCGAGAGTTAAGGGGCGTAGTAATCCCCTTCCCTCTCTTCTCATTACATAAGTGATTCCTTAGAGTGTAGCAAAACGACGCCTAGCCCAAAGTAATGTGTCGAAAAGACCCGGGCTAGGTTGTTAGGCTGACAGAGGAGGTGTATAGTGGGTGGCCAAAAAGCTTGACCCTTCTAGCTTTCCTACACTGAAGGCGTAATTTATTATCACCTCCCTACCAAAAAGTAGAAGAAGTCGAGATCAAACTAATGTATCGTAATTTGAAATTGATGGGTTAAAACTGATGAGCAGCTTTTACTTAGAAAAGAAACCAAACATAGAATGCGTGTTGGCCGAAATGGCCATCATCGTCCTACAGATTGATATCCCGAACGCGACACCCCTGTCCATCATTTAAAAAGTAATCTAATATGAGCTTTTCTCTGAACCTCCGTTTATTGATTCTAGTCTGAAATGATACCATTGTCTGGTTTTAAATTGAAACTTCGGCAAGATTTTAACAGCGCCATTCTTGTGCAATTGACAATACGGCTTATAGTGTCAATGTATGCTCAAGGTTTTATTCATTTATTTCCAATTGGACTGGGGAAGCTTTGAATATCAGCATTCTATCAATTTTCTAGTTAGGATTTTTATTTAATATAAAGTGGGTAGATTAATTCATTACCCTCAAATAGGTTTGATATGCATTAAATGACTCGGAAATGTTGAAAAATCTTTGAAGTTACTCATAAAAAACATTAATATAATAAAATGCATTTGGAAATAAATTCAAGAATCATTACTACCATTCCATAAATTATCTGCACCGCCCATTTAATTGCCATTCATATTCCATATCACGTAGGATTCGACCTTGAATGCTATACTTAACCAATTACTTCGTGAGAAACGAACAAAGCAAAATTCATAGTCAGCAGTATATTATCTAATCGACGTAGTTCAATAAATTGTATTTGCGATTAAGTTGGCTGACTATCTATGCCACCGACTTTTATACTAAAGCTTCGATTTCGATGATTAAATTGAAAAGTATCTTGCAACATGCATTCAATTATCAAGCACCTAATAATCATTTTTCCACAGCACTATCATCATTCGATTGTAACTAATGTGTTGTAAGAAATAATATAAAATACTTATTAGACGGCCTGAAGAAGTAAACATCTAGTTCCCTACTTTTACTTGGCATTGGCTTAATGCATGTATGTTACCTACCTAATATTCACGTATTAAGTACGTTGGTCTTGTCGGTAAGTGCAGTAAGACAGTGGATTAGGCGATTATGTTATCAGAGGACAAAGTAGAGAACAATTAAACATGAAATTGTATGGCAAGGTGATGAAATCTACCGAAATTAGGATATGATTCATAGCTACCATAAGTTTGTTAACATGCTTTTTGTTTTGTTCCTTATTTCGAAACATTGGGACCAATTTGCACTTTAAAGAATGCATTGGTATAACAAGCTGAAAACCAGCAACTTATCCTTTCAATGACCAAACTCACATCATAAGTCCCAAAACTTTAAAAGTCTTCTATTGCGTGTGTCATGCATCATTCTCTAGTCAACCACAACAGCAGGAAAAGATACAAATCGCATCTGTATCTTTTTTTAAACCAAAATAAAAACTAATTTGGCTCAAGTTCAAGGTAATCGGCGTCTGTTAAGGCAGACATTGTTCGTATGAGTTGAATTACCCGTTCTTGGCTACCGTTAGTATGCGAGTGTATTCGAAAACGTTGAGACTGAAAGTACACATTGAAATCTCTCACCTTTTGGTTTGAAATTGTAGCATAACTTGAGGGTACCCCGCTCTTCAAGATTTCGCCCCGCGGTGGCAATGTGGCTCAATGTCAAGCTCATCAAGCGTATAACACTGCAATCAATGACGATAATTTTATTTCTGTTGCTTTTTCTTGTTTCGTCGTTCAGCCTTTTAAGCAATCATGCTTAGAAAATAGTTGAAACCTCTTGCACAATAACGCGAGAAAAAATGTTTGAATTAATGATGGCCGGTTGTGAAGAGAGCCGCTAAAGATTTCGTTATATCATTTTTTATTTGAACATATGCATGATTGTTTGAAAAGAGAAAAAATATTTATGGAACTCATAAGGTATACATTTTTTAGCTTTGCAGACGTTAAATGGCATTCGAATAGGTATTAAGTACACTTGTTGCAACTTACTTAAATGCGAACAAAGAAAGGAAGATGAATGATTAATAAGAAGATAATGTTAACTACATTAATTATGTACAGTAAAATGTATTTAATGATACGCACTTTAAACACATAAGGAGACCTTAAAAATTCCGCAAAAGGTAAGACGAAGATCCAACAATAAGTAATTTATGGATGTCTATTGTCTTTCAAACTAATTGTAGGCTATAAACCGTTCCAAAAATGTCCAATGAGTTGAATAATTTGAAAGGACTTTAGGCTTATACTTCTATCCTTTACATCATTACAGTCCTATCCTTTTAAACAGGCTTCAAAACGAAGGAAAGCAAACAGTTTGCAAGGGTATTTTCGGCCTTTTTTAGGTCTTTGCAAAAAAAAATTTACAAAGACCTATTAGTTTCACGACATGTCTTTGCGTCCGTCTGTCCGTGCATCACAGCAAGTTTCCACAGAAATAATAGAAGCTAGAAAGCCGAACTTTATGAACTAGTCAGAAGTGGGATATCAAATCAAAAACGTCATTTTATGCAACAGGGCGTCCAGGAGAAGGTAAAATGCACTAAAATTTTAGGCCCTCTCGTATCGACAGGTAGCTTTCTGATGACATATTCCAGAGCCAAATTGAATAGCAATGGGGCCAACCTATCTCCCTGATTCAGTCCGATATTTATGTCAAAGGTATCGATGAGTTGGTTATTGATGCAGACTTGAAAGATTGTCGACGTCATTGTCATTTTGATAAGGCGGACTAATTTCGCTGGGATACCAAAGCAAAGCATTATTTGGTACAAAATGTTACGATCAATACTGTCGTATACTTGCTTGAAGTCAACGAAAATTTGGTGTATGTCTATGTTGAGCTCCCAGTATTTTTCAAGTAACTGCTCGACTGTAAATTATTGGTCTATAGTCGATCAACCTGCCCTAAAACCGCCTTGATACTCTCCAATAATACTGTTTGCGTATGATCTGATTTCATTTTCTAAAATCTTTGAAGATATTTTGTACGCCGTTCAAAGTAGTGATACGCCTCTACAGTTTTAGGACTGTAGCTTGTCATCTTTTTTGTGGATAGCGAATATAATTGACTGACTCCACTCGTTCGACATATGTTCTTGTTGCCAAATGTGCTGGATGATTTTATGGATGGCTTTCTGAACACCGTTGCCACCATATTCAACGAACTCCACTGAAATCTCATCAATGTCCGGCACTTTATTATTCTTTTGGTCTTTGATGGTGGAGGAACAATACCGCAAATGCCCGAAAATATAATACTTGGCGAATAAAATATCGAAAACGTGGGTGAATGTGTATATTTAAGTGTCAAAATAACGAAAAGAGATGAAATACGCCGAAGAACGCAGCTCACAAATGAAGTATTTTATTCAATCTTGACGATCTTGAAGACTAGCTGCATACACAGGAAAACAAAGCTCCAAGTATACAAATTTGTGATAAAACCTGCGCTATGATATGGGTGTGCAATATGGGCCTTAACCCAAGTATCCGCCAATATATTGAACGCCTTCGAAAGACGGGTACTGAAGCGAATAAGCGGCGTGAAGCTAGACGGGGACCAATGGCGGATTCGATGCAACAGTGAGCTGTATGAAGTTTTTGACGAGCCGGAGCTCTCAATGATTATAAGACTGCGGAAGCTACAATGGGCTGGCCATATGAATCGTATGGACGAACAAACGATACCCAAAAGGCATTTGTTGGGAAGAACTGAAGGCCGGAGACCAGTGGGGAAACCAAGGAAACGCTGATCTGGCTCGGTTGAAGAAGACAGTTCATCGCTGCACGGATTTCTGAATTGGAGGACGCGGCCAATGATTAAGACATTTGGAGGCGCTTGCCACAGGAAGCGAAGGCCCGAGAGGGGCTGTAGGGCTACGAAGAGAAGAATTTTTTTTGTTTATTTGTAATTTTAAATATAATTTATCCAAAGGAAACTGGACTCCAATGGTGGACTGCACAGATTTAAATTTAAATGTTCATATATGATGAAAAGAAACAATGTTTTGAATTATTTATGCTAGTGGTTAATTTAAATTAATCTTTTCACTGAGAAAATCTTTGAAAAAAATTTTTTCGGGTTTGTAAAATATCTTCACAAAATCCTATTTGTTTCGCGGCCTATCTGTCCCTCCGTGCGTCACTGCAGCTTTTCTCAGAAACTACAATAGCACCAGCTACAAAACTTTGTACTTAGATCAAAATTGGTGATATCTCTAAAATCTTGATATAAAACATGTATAAGGTTTTTAACAACTTCAGTACAGGCGGCACCTATAGTCAATGATCAAAAATGAACGCCCACAGGCGAGCGTTAACTATAGTTAACAGTTAAAAGTTAGTGCGCACAGCCAAGCGATTACTATAGTCGACAGCTAAAAATGAACACCCACCGCCGTCAATGAACTGCGCAACATAATGTCCTCAACATATGGAATGACCCCTATAAAATAAAATGTCTCGACGAAAACTTTCAGGATCCAGCATCGAAAATGTGAACATAATGTTAAAGAGATCAGGTACAGTCAAAATATGTATGTTAACGATTTGTGTTCTCCCTCGCGATTAATCATTTTTGAGCCGAAAATACTGAAAATAAAAAAAACTTTTAGAAAAAAATGAAAACCGACTTCACAATGCCCTTAAAAGGATGAAATAAATTTTATGGAATCCCCTGTTTCTTTTGTGATGGTACACATGTTGGAAGTTTTTATGATGAAACGGGAAAATTGATGTGACACCGCTTCCATAAAGTTGATTTAATTCTTTTTAGGGCATTTTGAAGTTGTTTTCCTTTTTTTCTAAAAGATTTTTATTTCACCCTTAATATTGGCAAATTTTTCCATTCAAAATTTATTCAAGTTCAGTTTCTTGAATTGTGCCATATATATTAAAATTTAATTTCTTGACTGCAATGCCATACTCACTGCTGCTAAAATCTGCAGCATTCATAGGTATCGAATTTCGTTCTGATACACTTTAGTCCAAGATCTCATCAACGTCTACCTTGATTTTAGTTTTCATAAAAATATTGTATAAAGTGTAGCTTTTTTTATGGTTTTCTTAAATAATTTTACCAACCCCTACTAAAATCGCGTCCTGCCTGTCCGTCTGTCCGCACCACTAGTTAGAAATATAAGATTTTGTAGGTAGGTTTAAAGTGACGCCATCTTTAAAGTTTCGCCACAAAAACTTAAACGGTGTTTAAGGGGGTCTCACCATGTAGGGGAGTGGCCCCTGGAAAAAAATGCATCGCATGCAGGCGATATGGATATCAGATGAAAGATTTTGATGAGAACTTTCTAAAACAGGTCTTAAAATGACAAGCTTTACTCGTACTTTGAAGGGTGTAGGAGAAGGGGCAATGTACCAACATTTTGTGTCCCCCCGCGCAATTGGACACCTTTGACCTGCAAAATCTGAAAAAAATTACACAGGTGAGAATTTAAGAGTACAAGGGCTACAAATACCTCAGAAGTCGAAATTCGATCAACTTTGTTCATAATAGTATATTTTATAAATTTTACATTTTTGCCCATAAAATCAAAATGGGACCCTTAAATTTCCCAAAAGCTATAATTTAAGTTTTTTGAAAGCAATTGTATGTGTTCTACAATAATTTAACAATAAACAGCTAAGTTACAGCCGATTGAATATTTAACAATTACAACAACAATAACACGTGATACCAGTGGAGATACACGTTTGCAACGGACATAGACACTACAAATATGTACGAATTTTAATAAGAATTTTAGAAATGGTTTGTTATATTGATGTGTTATCATGACTAATCAAGAGACGGGGTCAAAACACTTGAAACAAAGTGGTGGCGAGTTTAAAATCATAATAACCATAATAATTTTTCGAACCCAATTTATGGAATATGGATATTAGTCAAGTTTTGATATGCAGAATATATTGTTTGATTTACTAATTGTTTTACAATATCCTTCTGGCAGGAGCACTCTCCTGCTACTTCAACTTGTTTCGAATTATTTCGAAAAATCTAGCTTAAATAGTGTTATATCCCCGGCCAGGTACAATATTCTTGCAACAGAGCTGAACAATTAATGGTTAAAATGGTAAAATTTTACATCCATAATAATTTTTTTCGCAGATTTTTTTTCTAGAAACATGATAAGTTGACACTTTCGACGTTATGCAGCCACGATCAGCCCTCTGTATCCTATAATAGGGCCGTTCATTCAGCCTGAAAACATGTATGGAGGTTAAAAAATGTTGCTCAAAGGTCTCTTCTTCTGTAAATGGTGTAGTTTTTTAATGTATAATATTTTTGCAATATTAAAAAGGGCGGAAATTCTTATGTCTTAACCCTCCACTCCCCAAAATGTTCTTTTAATAACAATATATTCCGCTTTATCATTTGAAAACTACTTGCGGTGGGATTTTTTTAGGGTATTGTAAAATAAATTTACTACTACTAAAATCGCATCATGTCTGTCCGCCCGTGTGTCATAGCAAGTTTTCTCGCAAACTACTTAAGCTAGAAACATGAAATTTGGAGAGTATGTCAAAAGTGTTTCTCTCTTAAAAGTTTCAGTGTAAAATAATTTTTATAAAGTTTTTAAGGGGGAGCTTCACATATAGGGGAGTGATCATTAAAACAATTTCGTTACCAAAAGTAGCCAATATGGATATCAATGAAAGTTCTTGATGAGAAATTTTCAAAACAGGTCTTAAACTGACACTTTTTGCTTCAAGAGGTGCAGGCGGAGGGGAAATGTAGCAACATGTCCACCCCCATCCCCCTCGCGATTGGACACTTGTGATTCGAAAAATCTGAAAACAGCAAAGAAGTAGGTCTTTACGAGTACAAGACCAACAAATACTGCAGAAGTCAAAATTCGATTAACTTTGTGCATAATAGTACATTTTATGAATTTTTTACGCTTTCGCCTGTAAAATCGAAGGCCGAGCGTTAAATTCGCCAAAAACTTGTGTCTAAATAATCTAATATTAAACGCATGTTTTCTGAAATTTTCATAAGATTCGAGCTATAAAAAGCTAAATTACAGTGGATTGAAAATTTATTAATTACAACAACAATAAAGAAAACTCGTGATATTGTGGAGATACGCATTTTCAAGGGACGCAGACACGACAGATATATAGGCATTTTACTGAAAATTTTAGAAATTTTGTAACATTGATATGTTCTCATGATTATTCAAACAATGAGATCAATACACTGAAAATAAAATGGCGGGGATTTGAAATACACAATAAACATAAATTAGTTTTCCAAGCTTATTTTATAGAATATGTGCATGAGTCAAGTTTTGATATTCAAAACAGTTGTTTGACTTGTTAATTATTTTACAATACCCTTCTGGCAGAATCACTCTCCTGCTACTTCAGCTTGTTTATATCATGCAACGAAACTTTAAATAAATAAGTCAATTCTTCATTCTGCTAAAAAAATCAACAATACTAGCTATTTCTATTATCCGCGGCTTCTTCCGCATTAATTGCTTTAATGTTAGCCACTAGTTTTCTACAGACTAAATTATTGCTGTATAGTTCGTCGCTACAACGGCAAATTCCTTGTTTGTAAACATTCGTTAGACAGCTTCAAAGGCTCTTAGATAAAACAGTGCACAAATGTGCAAATATCCTTGAATGGTATGAACCATTCCTACAATGACTTGAATCTGAAAGAAGCAATTTATTCGACTAGTTCCTTTATTCGCTATCCACAACGTTATTAACCATAAACTGATTCCATGGAAGATACCCACGTACTCGTACTATTCAGACTGCAGCAGCCAGTTGAGCAGACAAAACCATTTGAATTTTCCAGTGAAGAAAAAGAAAACTGCTTTTTTGTTTGGGTATATTTCCCATATCGGATTTGCTGAATAATAGTAGATAAATGTATATTGTAGTCTTGGAGCCAAAGTGTGTTGAATACAGCAGACTCTTTAAGACAAGACACGATGACCCTGACCAGCAGTAAAATTGTTAGAAAAGCCACTAGACATGACGCCATGTCGTACGCGATAGCTACTGAGCACAACGTAAGTATGGAACAATGAAACTTGCGACAATAAAGAAAATTTCACCCGTTTTCATCTAATTCGCTTACTATACAAGAATTGTGTAAAAACTGAAAGACACAATCACATATAGAATAATTGCATTTTAAGGTTCGCATTGTTCTTGTTGCATTGAAGGAGAGATCTTAGCGATTTTCTTCATTTGCATTTACAAAGGTGCTTTAGGGGTTTGGCATGATCTTTCTTGGCTTTGTTTGACCTCTTAATATTTTCTATTTTGCACAGCAAGAAATCGAGTGCTCCAATAACGGATTTATGTGATTTATTCATATTTAAATCATGCTTTGTATTTTTCGTCAATGCAATTGCACTGTACGACACAATAGTAACTGCACAACGAGCTTACTGAAGAAAACAGTATCTTTGATGACTCAACTGGGATCAAACAAACGATTCGTGACCTTAATTTCCATTTCATGGACAGATTGACCAATACTCTCCATATCACATTGAATGTCTGCCTGGATGGGTATAGAAATAAAGACACTAAAACACTGGGTTCACCGACACTTGGACATGTGCCATTGTTGTGTTCAGTGAAAATGCATTCATTTGGAACCAATTAACCGGATGTGTAATTTCCCCGTTACAAACGTTTGATTTCACGGATCACATGAACGTGTATGATGCACATTATCCAAGGAAGTGAATGCGAAATCGATTGCAATGGTTTATTCGATATATGTATCAGAGAACAACGAATTGTTTCGGGGAAAAGTTTGCAAACATTCAATGGCAAACATGCATTTTTTGCAGACAATTTATCGTGGGAGGAAAGAGAAATTAAATGCTGAGGGATGAAAGTAGTACTCAATATACCTAGGATACAATTGCCTGTTTTACGCAGTTAGGTAAATGGAACATTGATTGACGAAGGAAAATACTCTACAGTATTGAATTTTCATTAAAACATGCATGTATAACTTCACCCATTTTAAGATCCGTATACTGGTGTACCGAATAACTTAGGGTTGTTTTTAATTGCTTCTTTGATGGGTTATAAATTTTATGACTGAAGAGTGCTTGAACTTTATATACTAGACTGTTGTCTAGACTTATCGACTCCAAAGTTTATTTTGAAAGCTTTCTTAGTCATATTTACCATTTAAATGGCTGTTGCTGAACACAAAAGGGTAAGAACCGACTTGTTTATTTTTACATGGCAAGCTAGCTGCTACTTGGATCAATTTACTTTGCTTTATTTAGAGAAATATTTTTCTTAAGATGATAGCAAGAACAAATGGATTCACATATGTAAATACTGTAGAGAGAAGGTTTCTGTCGAAATATTATAAACACTAAAAAAGGCAGTCAATTATTCGAGTGTAGGGAAGAACCTTATTTATCCATTTGTTCTGTTGTTTCATGCCCTTTTATCTTGAAAAAAAATAATACCTCTTCATAAGAAACCTTCAATTTGTATTAAGTACTCAAGCGAGTACTACATCCGATTACATTGAATTCTACCGATAAGAGTGAGAAATGATGTTCACTTTAATAGCAATATAAATTCTGTTCCTCATGATTACGGTTTATATTATACTGTAATGCATTCATGCGTATAAGCTTTCAGAAGAATGTAACTCAAAATTATAAAACCAAACTGTTGTAATTTTATTCACTCTTGGGCCTGGGATACCCTAGACAATTCTTTTAGTTATTTTAGAACATCAACTTCGGTTTCCGATTCCGGGATCTGGTCATCAATGAAAAGTCCTCGTCTTGAGAGTCGGGCTATAGTTTTCTTGCGTTTTGTACTGGCATTTGCTCCGAAGTTTCTCCAGCCAATACCGTTGAAAACTTGCTCATGTCCCAAGTATTCTGGAATCAATAAGTATCTTTGTTTAGTTTCAGCATCCTCTTAGGGCATTGAGAGGAAGCCACGAAATAAAAAAAATGTCAGTATATCCACATGGTAGTGGCTGCCTATGACATAATTTATATATATATATTTATATATATATATATATATATATATATATATATATATATATATATATATATATATATATACATATATATATATATATGTATATATATATATACATATATATATATATATATATATATATATATATATATATGTAGATATATACATATATATATATCGATATATATATATATATATATATATATATATATATATATATATATATATACATACATATATATACTCGTACATATATATATATATATATATATATATATATATATATATATATATATATATATATATGCATACAGATATATATATATATATATATATATATATATATATATATATATATATATATATATATATATATAATATATATATATATATATATATATATATATATATATATATATATATATATATATATATATATATATATATATATATGCGAGGTGTGACAATTAAGTAATGAGACTGATTCCATGAAAACCGTATATTTAAAAATTATTCTACAACTTTCTCTATACAACGATTCCAGCGCGTTTTCCATACTTCGTAACATTTCTGGAACGCTTCGACTGGGATGTCCGCAAGTACCCTCGTCACGGCTGCCTGGATGTCCGTAATCGACTCAAAATGGGCTCCTTTAACCACCGATTTTGTTCCAGGGAACAAAAAAAGTCACAGGGTGACATATCGGGCGAATAAGGCGGCTGTTCCAACACGGCGATCCCTTTAGAGGCCAAATACTGAGACACGCTGAGGGCGGTGTGGTGTGGTGCTTTGAAACCATCTTCGCGTACAACTTTTTCATCCCAAAATCGTCGGTTAAAACTTATCTGACTGTTTCACGGTTCATACCCAGTTTCGAGGCCAACATTCGAACTGTTAAACGCCGATTTTCACGGATTAGGGCGCATACACGCTGCGCATTCGTGTCAGTCCACACCTCGACTGGTCTCCCGCTCCACGCCTCGTCTTCCACACTTTCACGCCCCTCCTTAAACTCTTTATGCCATCGAAACACCTGAGCACAACTAAGAGCACTATCACTCTGCACTTTTACAATTTTAGCGTACGTTTCCGAAGCTATTTCGCCCAATCTGGCGCAAAATTTTATCGCGACGCGTTGCTCTTGATTTCGTTTCTCCATTTTCGTGACGAGCATCACCAACACACGTCTACTCAACACGACACAGCAGGCGAACTAAACAAGCTAGAGCGATGGTAAATATATCGATGGAGAGGGGAAGGATGCCGGGGAAGGGAATTGAATTTCAAGGTCGCAAGTTTACCACAAGCGCGGCAATAAAATCAGTCTCATTACTTAATTGTACTCATATCATCATTAAATATCGCTTTTCATAAATGAATGAATGAAAATATCTTTATTTAACCCATGCTTAACATTTTACAAACGTAAAGCTTAAGTAAAGCTTAATATGCAGTTGCTTGCATCAATCAGCCGTGAATTGGTCAGGAAGTATTTTGGTGAAAAAATATAATAATTCAAAGTTTTATTGAAATAAACTGAATCCCATTAAAATTAGCCGGCAAGACAATATGCTGTTGGACTATAAGATGTGTAACTGCCCGACAAAATCATATAATATCTAAACAAACAAAAAATGAAAACCGACTTCAAAACGCACTTATAAGACATAAATAACATCAAATCTATGGAATCAGAGACAAATCAGTTCTCCCCCGTTTTGATTAGGATTGCTATTCACTTTTCGAAACTGGAAAACTGATTTG
The DNA here is from genome assembly GCA_963969285.1 of Odontomyia ornata. Lineage (NCBI taxonomy): Eukaryota > Metazoa > Arthropoda > Insecta > Diptera > Stratiomyidae > Odontomyia > Odontomyia ornata. The sequence goes on from OZ017742.1 coordinate 238,514,723, forward strand.
ACTCCAATTCTATAAATTTTATTTCACCCTTTTTAGTTCGCTTTAAAGTTGATTTTTTCTAAAAGTTTTTATATTATATAATTTTTAAGTAACAACATAAACTCTAGACTAAATAATGACACGCCCTGACTGAAGAAAAGGACGAAAAAACGAAGGAAACGTTCTACAATCACCTGGGAAGACTAGTCGACTAATTGCCTACAAACGACTCAAAAATAATTCTGAGTGGTTTCAACGCTAGGGTTGGCGATGAGCTATCTCATCGAAGCACGGCTGGGAAATATAGCCTCCACGATGAAACAAATGACAACAGCCAGCGCCTGATTGACTTTGCATGTAGCAAAATCTAGTTATACGTTCGACTTGCTTCACACATCAACGCGTACATAAAATGGCCTGGGTATCACCGGATGGCAACACACAAAACCAAATCGCCCATGTTCGGATCCAACAACGTTGGGCCTCGGGCATACTTGAAACCGTCTAACTAATTCAGATCATTACTTGATCGAATTAACCAATCGATGTCGTATGTCAAAGGCATATTCGGCAAAGACCAGCCCCCTACAAAAATTTGACATCGAAAGGCTCCAAACGGCGTCGGTGGCCAAAAATTTCACGGAGGCCTTCGACAACCAGCTGGCTTTCATCTTATCAGACGCACTGCTAAGGACAAGCAACGAGCTCTGGATGGAAGTGAAAGCGGCTATTACGACCGTGGCAGAACACACAATCGGACATCAAGCCTGGCGCAAGAGAAACGATTGGCGCGATGCTGAGTGCCAGAATGCGTTAGACAAAAAGAATCAGGCGTACAAAGAATACGTAGGTAGGAAAACCAGGACGAGGAGAGAACACTATGAAAATCTAAAAAGAGTATCGGTTAAATTAGAACCAAGAAAAGAAAAAAACGATGACGGCCAATTGAGAAGCATCGATGTAAGAGTAGCAAGCAACAGCACGAGACAAGCATATAAAGTAGTTAAAAGCCTTAAACGTGGTTATCAGCCCAAGACCACAATCTGACGTAATGACATCGGCAATATCATCGCTGATGGAACCAAGATTAAAGAAAGATGGGCATCATATTTCAAGAACCTCCTTAATCACCGGAGCCTATAGATATCTGCGGAGAACTTCCACTGGCCCCACCAACTCTGGATGAAGTTTGTTCCACAAAGCCCAAAAGAATAATAAAGCGCCGGGCATCGATGAGATTCCAGTGGAGCTCATCAAATTGTGGCAGGAATGTTCATAAAGCTGTTCATAAAGTCATCCAGCACATTTGGCAACAAGAACATATGCCGAAAGAGTGGAGCCAATCAATTATATTCCATTTCCACAAAAAAGGTAACAAGCTATAGAACAAAAATTATAGAAGCATTTCACTACTTTGTACGGTGTACAAAATATTTGGAAATCTTAGAAAACAAAACCGGATCATACGCCAACAGTATTATTGGGGAGTATCAAGATGGTTTTAGAGCAGGTAGATCGACAATAAACCAATTGTTCGCAGTCAAGCAGGTACTTGAAACATGCTGGGAGTTTAACATACACGTACACAGAATTTTCGTTGTCTTTAAACAAGCTTACGACAGTATTGATTGCAACGTACTGTACCAAATAATGCTTTGCTTTGGCATCCCAGCCAAATTAGTCCGTCTTACCAAAATGACAACGACGTCGATGACCTCCCAAGTATCAGACTAAAGCAGGGAGATGGGCTGGCTCCATTGCTATTCGATTTGGCTCTGGGGTACGTCATAAGAAAGCTGCCTGTCGATACACGAGGTACATTACTATGCAACACGAGGTACATTACTATACTATATATTTTGTCACGGTCATTAACAACTGCCAAAGAACTCTTCCTGAAACTCGACAGCGAAACAAAACTGTAGGGGTAGAAATCAATGAAAATAAAACAGAGCTTCTGAAGCAGTCGAGAGAAAATACCTCAAATACACAATAATATCACACTTGGCAAATTCAGTATCGAGAATGTTAGCGAATTTGTATTTAGGCATTAAAATAGAAGAACCAGTAATGTAACAGACGAAATACGGCAAAGAATACAGCTCTTAAATAAAATATTGGATGGTATAAAAAATATTGAGCCTTTTTTTCCCTAGGCGGTGTTCGTTGTCATATATAAGACAATACTAATCAGATTGAGTCAAACTGACATGCGTTTGAAAGTTGACATTCCAGTCTACATTTTTCATACGGACAGTTTTGTATTTCGTCATTCGTGTCAAAAGTTGTATTCATTTAAAAATGAGTGAAATTTCTTTAAAAAAAATCGTTATATTTTACAATATCACTACGATCAAGGTGAGAATGCATCGCAGGCTCGTGAAAAAATTTATGGTATCTAGATCCATGCTTTATCAAAAGCCACAGCCAAAAGATGGTTCGCTCCCTTTCGTTCTGGAAATATTGATGTCAAAGATGCACCTTGCTCAGGTCGACCAATAACTGAAAAAGTCGATGAAATCTTACAAAAAATTGAAGAAGACCGACACATAAGCAGCCATGACATTGCTAAGGAGCAGGATACACAAAGAATCTCGACGTTTGGGTGTCGCATGAATGAACACAAAAAAATTTGATCAACCGAAATTCCATTTGCGAAATGCTAATAAAACGCAACGAAGTCAAGCCATTTTTGAAGAAAATCATTACGGGCGTTGAAAAATGGGTAACATCCAATAATGCTGTTCGAAAAAGATCATGGTCAAAAAAAGGTGAGTCATCGCAAACGAGTTCAAAGCCAGGATTGAAACCAAATAAGGTTATGCTGTGTGTATGGTGAGATTGGAAGGAAATTGTTTATCATGAGGTGCTAGAACCTGGCCAAACGCTCAATTCGGCTATGTACTGTCAGCAATTAACCAGATTACAACAAGCAATTCAAAAAAGCCGGCCAGAATTGATCAATAGAAAGGGCGTTGTCTTCCATCATGGCAATGCCAGACCACACACATCTTTGATGACCCGGCAAAAATTGACAGAGCTTGGCTGGGAAGTTTTGATGCATCCACCGTATAGTCCAGACCTTGCACCATCAGACTACTATTTGTTTCGGTCTATGTAAAACTTCCTTAGTGAAAAGAAGTTCACTTCAAAAAGGGACTGTGAAAATCACTTGACCAAGTTTTCTGCCGATAAACAACAGAAGTTTTACACAGATGGCATAATGGCTCTACCCAAAAATGGCAAAATGTCATAGATAATAATGGACAATATGTACTTAAATAAAATCGAAAAAAATACTTTTTTGACTTAACAATATTTTATTCAGTTTTGACAGTCTTGAAGACCAGCTGTATACACGGAAAACAAAGCTCCAAGTAGACTTTGATAAGACCGGTGTTATGCTATGCGTGTGAAACATAGACCCTAACCCAAGTATCCGCAAATATATTGAACGCCTTTGAGCGATGGGTCCTGAAGCGATACAACCATGACCTGAACACAATAATTTACGAAAATTTAAATATGTTTCATATAAAAGCATACTTAATACAATCTATATATCTAAATTTCTATATAGTACTGTTAATATCGGTGATATCTTTTATTGGACAGACATAAGATTTTCATATAGCCGACAACAATATGTTATAATATACTCGTACATGGCTTAGTAATTCAAATCCACCCATGTATTCAATAGTGGCGGGGATCAATTAACGCTATAATTCTGAAAATATACTTGTTTCTAACACCAAATGTCCTTTCTCACTATTCGATTGACATACCCCTTGCATGGAAGTTTACTTAAAGTATATTCTTCATTTCGGCAAAAGCAGAATTCAACTCTCTGCCCTCGTTCAAAAGTAACGAATAGTTTCGTATGAAATTTCAGCAAATGCTATTTTCTTGCCATTTTATCTATGTGCTAGGGTTAATATCTGCAAGGCCCATAAATAAACTATCACCAAAAACATATAAATAGAGCTGCAATATATCGCCTTTCATATGCAACCTCAATAATTGGAATCCAACTGCAGATCGATTCCTGATGAATGCTTCAAGAGTTAAATTAAAAATCAGTCACCTACAACGGTTACCAACATTGACGTTAATATGAAAAATTGTTCAAAATATCTCAGTGTAGAATTCAATAGAATTTCAACAAACTCGCAAAACACGGCAGATGTGGTCAAAAGAATTAAAGACCAGGCCGTGGAATGCGAAAAAGATAACAGTCGGACGATACAGCTCACAAAAGTATTCACAATATATCAAAACTTCCAAATTCGAACGGGCAAAATTTGGTCAAATGTTCATCAACGACGTAGTCTTCGAGCATATTAATGATGACAGACGCCTCTTGATGAATGTTGTAGGGTCAGCGCTACCGTACGGAGCAGAAATATGGGGAGACGCTCAGTAAGGAGGTATATTGAAAACGCTAGGCACAGGTATAGAGAAGAGGAGCACTAATGATTGCATCTTCGCATCCGACAGTCTCAGATTCCACGGTGGGAGTTATTGCAGGCGTGATACCTGTTGCCTTCCTTGCTAGAGAGTGCCGCGCTATTTACCTGCGTCGAAAAGAGGACGCGAGGGAAATGATTGTCCGAGAGGAGACACAGCGCTCACTCAGCGATTGGTAGCTGTCTTGGGTGAATTGCACGAAGGGAAGCTGGACTGCGCGCCTCATCCCGGATGTGAGACCGTGGCTAAATCGAAGGCATGGTGAGACTGACTTCTATTTGACCCAGCTTTTGAGCGGGCTAGGTGTTTTCAGTTTTACCTGTACAAGGTTGGTAAGTCACGGTCCCCCGATTGTCGATTTTGCCCAGGAGAGGAAGATAATGCCTGCCACACATGTTTTGCGTGCACAAAATGGTGCAGGCTACGAAGAGACCTCTACTAGGAGATGAGAGAGCTCACTCCAGATAATATAGTGGCGGTAATGCTCGAATCGGTCGACAAATGGAACCAGGTTGCACATTGTGCTGGGGCAGTCCTTAAAGATAAGAGAGACTCACAGCGACCGGGGGTGTTAGAGCTGGGGGATCACTTGTCTGGCAATCCCTCTCTCCTCCCGCTAGAAGAGGGATCCCCCAGCTTGATGGTGGCTCACAGCGTAGCAAAACGAGACCTGGCTCGAAATAATGTGTCAAACGGTTCCAGGCTGGATTCTCGGGTTGTTTAGTGGGTAGTCCAGTCGCCTTTTTGCGACAATGGGAATCACCTCCCAACCACAAAAAAAAAATTGTTACAGACTATATAGCTGAACACAATGGAGTGCATATTTGAACAAAAAACGTTGAAATGCTAATGCAATTCTGCAATTGATTTCAAAAATTTTAGAATCGTGCAGATGAACGAATCGTTTCGTTTAAATGTTCATACTCGTAGTTTGGCTGACTTTTTTCCCCTCAAAGTATCTCCTCTTTTGCTGTACGTATTTTATTTAGGCTCCAAATTTTCTGAAGTTCTCAATCCTATACCTTCTATTACATGTGAATATAGTATATTAATTATTTGGAGTCTGTTGACATAGAAACGGAATACTCGTTATCAACAAGTATACATAAAATCAGTTCCATATGAATTACATAACAAAAGAATACATTAACGGAAGTTAAAATAAAGCTCCTTGTGATATTCTGAGCAAATAACTTCTCTTTTCTATCGTTCACTTACAAACAACTTATCTTTTATTTTACAGAAATTTGTGAAAATTACGTGATAGAATCATGCCGTCACTATTAGAAGCGCTCGAGGAAAAGTATGGCTTGGGTAGTGATGTTGTCGAGCAACAGGAGGAAGCACTTGTTTCTATATTTGTACCGAAACTGCCACCACTTCAGATGTAAGAACTTAAAAATATATTTCAACTAGAATTTAAATAAAACTCATAGTATATCGCTTCCCTCCTTCACAGCGTTCCTGAGCTCTTAGTCCTTAATGACTGTGATATAGATTGTGCTGGTGATGAGGAGGATTTACGTAAAAAATGTCGTACTGTCAAGGAGCTTGATTTAGCACAAAACAAATTGGCCAATTGGAACGAAGTATTTCAGATCCTTTCGCATATGCCTCGCGTCGAATTTGTAAATTTAAGTAAGAATCGCCTTTACGGACCTGTCACACCTCCCAATTCGCTATGTATGACCCGATTACGCAGTTTAGTATTGAACAATACGCGGCTCGATTGGGAAAGTGTCGATAGCTTACTCAGTTACTTGCCTGCACTGAACGAATTGCATTTGAGCCTCAATGACTATCGTAATGTCCTTATTGATACTATTGAGGACGATGGTTTGGTTGCAACAGATTTCGATGATCTGCAAATAACCACAGACGATGATGAAGAAAAAGTTGAAGTTGAGGGTGATAGAGAAGAATCTGGTTCTTCATCAGCGTGTACGTGTGGAACCAATGGCAACAACAGTATTAGCAACAATAATGATATGGATCAGTTTGCAAGTAATTGTTCGGCAAATGCATATCGACGCAGCGATTCCACGAGTTCGATGTATAGGAAAACAAATGGTCATGTTGGAGTCCGGAGGTTACACTTTACAGGAAATCCAGTTACAGATTGGGCGGAAATATGTCGATTAGGACGGGTGTTTCCGAATTTAGAATCATTGGTGCTAGCCGAATGTCCTTTGAGGTAAGTTGATTTAAGCAATGCATTTCTCAAGCGAAATTAGCACGTAAAATTTGGTTTGTATTTTTAGGGCAGTCGAATATGTTCCAAGACCATCATCTTGCAATAGTGATAAGTCTGGAAATACAGAAGACGAAGATGTCGATCCTCCACACGAATATTTCAAGTAAGTTGGCTATAAAAGGCCTTTGGGACTTGAAGGATTTGTTAAACGGAAAGTGTTTTGTGTTGAACAACTCCATGATGAAGATCATGTTTTATAGTGAGCGCTCCGCTGAATTAAGCTTAAAAATTTTGTTTAACAGAAACGCGAATCCTGTGAATGTCTTTGGGTATATAAAATTGAAGAAGCTTCAATAAATAAAGGGATCATTGATCCCTTCTTTTAGTGTTTAATATTCAAAGAGCAGTTCGACTCAGAAAAGTAATCAGAAAGTTTAAATTTGGCAGAGTTATTGTAAGAATTTTAGAATTTCAATCAAATGACTAGTTTTGAAACGTTAGTTGAAAATATATTTAATTGAAAAAAAGAACTATCAATTATTTTTTGCAAAATCATTCGTTTGGAACTTATTTTGTAACAATCTCTATAAACTAACTGCTAACGATGAATCCAAATGAGCTTGATATTATAAATTTACTAGCTAAAATGGATTGCCAATTAGGTATTCTGCTCTAATGCCCCAGAATATGGAGCAATATATATTTTTTTTGCAACTAATTTCGAATTCAATCTGCATTTGATTATAAAATGTCCGCTAAAACGCGATAATTTTATTTTTTGTAGAAGTTTGACCTTCCTAAATTTGAGCAGCACAAATATCAATACGTGGGACGATGTGGATCGTTTAGCCAAATTTCCAAGTCTGAAAAACCTTCGCGTTCAGGTGAGTAATCCATTTAGAGGGTAGGCAATCATAAAAACCAACGAAACTGTAACATTTTACGCAAACATTTTAACGATTTTTAAACACCAAACACACATTTTAACGATGCAGTAATAGTTAATGAAAATGAATGCAGTTTGCTACCGCAACAACATTAATCACATTTTCACTTTCTTTTTGTAGAATTGGCCACTATGGGATCAATGTGATGCAACGGAACACGAACGGCGGCAACTCTTAATTGCCCGTTTGCCATATATTGAGACATTGAACGGTGGTGGCGTGATTACCGCCGAAGAACGTGAAGATGCTGAAAGAGCTTTTATACGTTACTATATGGATAGGCCGGAAAGTGATCGGCCAGAGCGTTATAATGAGTTGATTTCAATTCATGGCAAATTGGATCCATTAGTGAATATTGATTTAAGGCCAGAGAAGCGAGTTAAAGTCACTTTTACGTATGGTGATACAAACGAAGTACGCAGCGTTGATGTCTACAGGTAATAATGATCGATGCACCTGTGCATCAATCTTTAAGCTAAGTATGTAGGAAATTTGTTATTAGTGATGTGATTGAATGTATGTGGATATATGCATCTTCTCTATTAGGGATGAAGATGATGGACTTCTTGAAAATGAAGACCATGTACTCGACGAATGGCTAGCGCAGAATAATATTGGTCGATTACGAGCGGGAAGTGAATGCTTATGCGCACGAGATTGCATTGATGAAGAAACTATTCGAGATAGTTTTCTTTTTCCTTTACTATGTTCAGGTTTATGATTGTTTTCCCCTCATGTTTTTTGAAGACTTCATAAAATAAATCGATAATTATCAGAGAAAAGTTTTCAAAATTACAGTAGGTTTTTTATAATCAGAGAGAAGTGTTGTTTCAATTTACAAGTACAAGTCGATTGAAATGCAATAAAACAGCATTTGATCATAATTCTCTAGGAATTAGGTCAGGCTGTAGAGTCATAGGCGCAACAATCTTTTATTGGAATTTCTGAGCTGAATTTTCGGTTTATTGTGATAAAATTGAAACAAATGTTCATAATACATATTATCCTGCATTTTTTATCTCTGACCAACACTACTTGAACATTTAACTGAAGCTGGAATAAGGCATAATCAGTGGTACCGAAAAAATGCGTGAAGTTGCTCAAACATCGAGTAAACGCCATACAAGTCTTTAGGTATTTTAGAGTCCACGAAAATTTATAGAAAGTTGCAAAAAAATAGAGATTGATTTTTTTTGTATTAGAAATTTGCGTAAATTACCCAAATTTATCTTTTCGCCCAAATTAAAAAAGGTAACGATGGTAAATTTAATAGTAGACTTCTCCTCCCGCCACACATTTATTGTGAAACCACAACTTTACATTCGAATTTTTGGGTTAAGATTCATATTCCTATAGTCAAATCCACTCCTACATCAATCAATATATCAGAGATCACAATGCGCTACCATTGCGTTATGATACTCCTTATCTTTTCTAAGCTGAATTATGTGCATCAGGCAAGTTCGAATATTTTATGCATAATGCTAGTTGCCTTAGCCTAGTTCAATACTTGTATAATTCACAAAATTTTCTTGTATATTTGACCTAGTTCGGCCAAAATAATTTTTGTATATAATAATTTCTTTATTAGAATGTATGCGGTATAGAGGCCTTATAATATAGTAGGTGTTCTGACAAAGTCATTTCACCATCGTTTGAACATTACTTAAAACTATGCATATTATCGTATTTCTATGTGATTATTTCAATTAGCTAGAGGAAAATTTAGGCAAAAACCTCTACTGAACTTTTACTAGCTTAACATAACTTAACTATCTACTTATAACTAGCTAAAATCTATGAGGCTAGGTTACGGCCAAAAGATAGGTGGTAGCAACTGCTGATTTTCAATTCGCCAGGGCATGAATTAGCGGATTGGGCGAGTCATTTGCTTTCGCGATTAATTTGTCACGGCGCGATGCAGCGAGCTTACGAATTGAACTAACGCCAGCAAGGCTGTGTAGCTTTTCAGAAGAGAAGTAAACCGGTTTATTAAGTACCATTTTCAGGTATCTATTTTGGGTGATCTGAAGCTTTGTTACTAGATATTTAGCACATTGGATCCAAGTAGGTGAGCCGTATAGGATGATCGGTTGGATTGCCATTTTGACGATAAGGACTTTGTTTCTGGTGTTGAGACGGGAATTACGATTAAGAAGGGGGTAAAGCGAAAGCACGGCCTTAAACGCTTTGGAGCTAATATGCTCAATATGTCTTCTGGTTAGTTTTTTATCGAATATAAGTCCAAGATATTTAAGATCCTCACTCCAAGGAATAGTTTGCCCTAAAAAATTTATTGGTCGCTTGGGTAGGTGAGCATGATGCTCTGGTCTATAAACTTCAGAAATATAAAACACCCCCATACTTGTTGAACCTTTTACAAGCATTTTTAACTGATAGGAAGTTCCAGGTCAAAGTAGGGGAAAGCATTTCCCCAGTGAAAAGTATATCTGCCGGTTTTCCGCAAGGCTCCTGCCTAAGCCCATCTCTATATAACATCTATACGTCTGACTTCCCTTCTTTACCAAACTGCCAAGTTGCAGCTTTCGCAGACGACATTTGCATATACAGCATAGGCGCAGATACAACTTCCATTATTTCCAGCCTTGAAACGGCGTTAGAACTTACTTATCAATACTACCATAGATGGAAAATTAAAATAAATGTTGCAAAAATAATTTTTGAATTCGCCTAAATTTATGCATGATTTTCATAGTTCTTATGAAAAAATTTACACAAGCCAATTTAGATGATTCCATACTATTTTTCGATATTTTCTAGCCCATTGCAGTGGCACCAAATATCCTTAACTTTGCATAGGCAGAAATATAACTTATTGTCTCATCCACTTGTAAGAATCGTTGGTGAAAAGCATTAGCAATATCTATTCTGCCCTTATGAAAATGTAGAGAGTAATGATGATGAATCACACCTAAATTTTGGAAACTTTCTAATTTAAATTAAAGTAGAAAGTCTGCTGATTTTCTGTTTGGGCTTGTTCACTATTGTAGTGCAGTGTTTGCATCTGTCGCACTCTCGCCAAAATTTCATTGATTTAGACCATCCAGCAGCTTATCTTATGGTTGAGAGCTGGGCACACCTATACAGATTTCCCTAGAAAGAGTAATGATTCAGGGCCTTTCTTTTCTAGATGCGTTGCATTTTTCATTGTGGCTCATATCCATTGCGCTCTGGAACTTTCAAACCTTTATAACATTGTACCTATCAAGACAATTAATATGCTCAGTTTCATTATATTATTTTTCGTCGATAGATGCCAAGCGATGCTTAAGTATTGCTGCAAATTTTGACCCGCCTATTCTTGCACTTATTGCCCAACAATTTTGCCAACAAGCGAAAGTCATGAAGTGTGGGGTAGCGACTTCGATCAAATTTAGAGAGAAGAAAGTTCACCCAACGGGATCACATCCTTCAATCCATTCGATACACTTCTCAATAGTTTTCGAGAAAAACCCTTTCGAAGATCCTAAATATAGCACTTATACGGAATTAATATCTATCATTTCAAAAGCAGAGGTTGCTGAGTAGTAACAGCTTTATTACTGGAGAGTCAATGATTCAAATCCCATGTTTGTCACGAAGATATGGAGATAGTGGACAAAAATCATAAGTCGCTGATTATTTTGAAATATACATTTTTCTCAACCAATTTCAACTCAAAATATCAAAAAAAAAAATATTTAAGAAGATAGTTTAGGAAAACAATTAAGACTTAGATTGATACTTGTAGATCGATTTTATTGCAGGTTATTGAGAATCGCTCCAAACAAATATCTTATTTACGAGGATAGTCCCAAAAGTACCCGACATGACTTACGAACACAGGTAGTTTAAAAAAAAAAAAACTACTGCGATTGACAATACCACCTTTCAACAATTTAATGTGAAAAATTCATAACGGGACGTTTATTATTATTTTTTTTACAGAAATCCAAAGTGAATGCTCTCAGTAAATTTGTAAATATGGAAAAAATCGGGCATCGTTTTGTGATACAATACTTTGATTTGAAAGGTCTGAGTCCAACCGATATCAAAGCCGAGTTGGATTCTACTCTGGGGAAGTCTGCTCCTTTGTTTACAACGGTCAAATATTGGTAGCTGAGTTTAAGCGAGGTCGAACGAGCTACCAAGATGAACACCGCACTGGTCGACCAAGTGAGATCACCACGTCAGAACATGTGAAGAAAATCCACAAAATGGTATTGGATGACCGTCGACTAAAAGTGCGCGAGATAGCAGACATGGCAGGCATTCAAAACAGTGCTGTGTATCGCATTTTGACCATGAGGAATCTGTGCGCAAGATGGGTGCCGCGTTTGCTCACAATAGCAACGTGAGGATGTTTCCATTGTGTTTGACAATGTTTCGCAGCAATAAAGCCAAGTTTTTGCGTCGATTCATAACCACGGACAAAACATGGGTCCATCATTTTACACCTCATACCAAGGAGCAGTCGAAGCAGTGGACTGAAAAGGGAGAACCGGCTCCAAAGAAAGCAAAGACAGTTCAGTCAGCTGGCCAGGTCAAAGCATCCGTTTTTGGGATGCGCGTGGAATAATATTTATTGATTATCTCGAAAAAGGGAAAACAATCAACGGCGCATATTATGCAGCCTTATTGCAGCGTTTGAGTGATGCAATCAAGAAAAAATGACCCTATCTGACAAAAGCACCTTCTTCTGACACTTTCATTTCTTTAGTAATTTTTAAAAATTATCAATCCAACTCAATTAAGCAGCTACGCACAAAAAAAAATTATGAATAATTTGCAGCCATCGGAGCTATTTGAGAACTAGATCGATGCATATGTTTCAGTTAAAGCCAGCTTAGAGCGCATAATATAGATTTACATTAACTTGATGTAAAAAGGGTCGAGTGATTAATAAAAAATCATAACCACAGTCCATGTACAACTTGCGTTTTGGGCGTATTCCTACATGCAGTTAGAGGTCTCAAACTACACCTTGAGCCTAGTTCGCACTATGCTGGTATTTTTGGGCAGTAGCGAATATAGAGAAATTTTCATACAGTGCGGAAGACGACCTGACGTTTGAGTTGTGGTACGCGCGTTATGAGTCCATTTTCGTGACGGCAGCTGCCGAAATGACAAACTCAGCAAGAGTTGACCTACTTACAGAGAAATTATCAACATCAGATTACCAGAGGTTCGCAAACATTATTCTCTCACAGACGAAGGTAACGATCCCCTTCGATGACGCTGTCAAGGAGCTTAAGCGGATGTTCGGTCATCAGGAGTCACAATTTTTGCTTAGATACAAATGTCTGATGACTGAGAAAAATGTGAATTGAAAGTTTTTCAGAATATGCTGTGCGAGTCAACGTAAGGTGTGAAAAATTCAGCATCGGAAAGTACAGTCCTGACGACTTCTAGGTATTTATGTTCGTGCATGGATTGAATAAAATACAAGACTCATTGGGCTTTGAAAAATTATTGCCAAAATTATAGCAGCAGGAGTTGGCGGGAGAAAGTGCCGGCATAGAATCAAATGGTAGTGCCAAGCTTAAACTTCACGATTGTGTCAACGTTGCAAACCGGCTGAGTGACTTAAAAGCTGAAAAGTCCATGGTTGTATACCCGGAAAGCATATCTAAGAGTGAGATATTGACAGTTCATGGGAAACTGAAAGAGAACGCGAACAAGCTACGACCAGATGAAAGAGCAAGAAGGATGCAGTACACCGACGCTGTAAAAGCAAGATTTCTGTGCCGCAAGTGTGGTGATATCCATTTCCACAGAGACTGTACTTTCCGAGAAAAAGGTTGCCCCAACTGCAAAAGAGGCAAACACAAAAAAGGATACTGTACGTTAACATCGGCACGACGTCCCAGACGCTGACGAGATTTCAACAAACGCAAGAGCCTCAAAGTTAAATCGATGGCTACTTCGACGCGAAAGTTTGTTAAGCCCACGATTGACAAAATGAAGCTTAAATTACAACTTGATTCGGGTTCCGATTGAACGATTATCTCTGAGGCAAATTGGAGCGCGTGGAGCGTGAGCGCATCGGGAGATCCAGTGAAGATGCTTGACAAGTTCAACACACGATTAAAATTGCACGGTAGAGAGAGCAGCGGCATCTGCTACGTCTCGGCATTTAATTTGAAAGTGCTTGGAACCGAGTGGATGTAAGCGCTTGAATTATGGAACGTGCCTATTGATAAACTTTGCAGCACAATTGGGCAAGTGAAGGCACCATCACTAAACGAGGAGGTGAAAGAGAAATTTTCGTCTCTTTTCAACAATGCATTGGGGCGATGCAAGAAAATGAAGGCATCACTGATGCTTAAAGGAAGGTGTCAAACCAGTTTTTCGAAATAAGCGGCCAGTCCTATTTGCTGCTGCAGCGCCGATAGCTGACGAACTTAAACGGTTGCTACTGTTGGGGATGATTAGCCCTGTCGATTGCTCAGAGTATGCAGCACCAATCATTGCCGTTAAAAAGAACGACGGGTTTGAATGACTCGCTTGAACCGAACCAGCACCCACTGCCAACACCCGAAGATATCTTCTCGAAACTGTCCCAATATCGGGTGGTCAGTAAGATTTACCTTTCGGATGCGTTTATGCAGATGAAACTGATGAAGCGAAGAAAATGAAAACGATCAACACACACTGTGGCCTCTTCCAAGTAAATCGCCTTCAACCTGGCATTAAAACGGCTCCAGGCATTTTCCACCAACTAGTCGACATGATGATGAGCGGAGCAAAGGTGCATTTCCCTTCATTGACGACTTTCTCGTGCGAAGGGCTAATGAGGCCGAACATCGTGAAAATCTATTTGAAGTATTGAGATGTGTCCAAAGCTACGGGTTTCATCTCAAGCTCGAGAAGTGCTCATTTGCTCAAAAGACATTGGAATTGGAAACGGTTTGGACCGAGTCCAGAGAAGACCGAAGTTCTGAATAAAATGCCGGCACCGAAAGGCGTTCAACAATTGCAAGCTTTCCTTGGGGCCATTACATGGTACGGTAAATTCATTCATCAGCCAAGGGAGCTTCGCGGGCCGCTGGACGAGTTGCTGCATAAGGATGTCAAGTTCGAGTGGAAAGAATTACACCAAGAGATGTTCGAGAAGCTCAAGAATATATTTTCCTTGGATCTTGTATTAACCCGCTATGGCCCAAAAAGAAAATTTTCGTGGCTGCAGACGCATCGAGTTACGGTATGGGCGCGGTTCTTATGCATGAGATGCCGGATAGGACCAAGCGACCGATAATGCATGCAGCGCGATCATTCAGAAACGCCAAGAAGAGCTACCCACGAGTTCATCAAGAAGCCTTGGCGTTGATATTTGCATTATTCAAGCTTCATGGTTATACCTACGGTCGCAAGTTCGAGCTTCAGACCGATCAACAGCTTTTGTTGGCGATTTTCGGTGCAAAAAAAAGGTGCATATACCTGTCTACACAGCCAGCCGTCTACAAAGATACGCATTAATGATGCTCGCTTACAATTTCTAAATCTAAATTGATATGGAAAGTTTTGCATATGCAGACTTCATCTCGCGGCTCATAGCAAAACAAGAGAAATCTAACGAAGATGTTACCAGTAGGATAGAGAATTGCTCTATAGCTTGCTTTGCGATCGACACAGCACAAATGCTACCCATAACATTTGAAGCTCTCAAACAAAAAACCAGTAGATGAAGTTGCAGATTTCATCGAAAATGGGTGGCCACGAACTTAAAGGCAGATTGATAACGCGTTGCGAAATTTTTTGCTCGACGAGAATCATTCACTAGCATTCAAGGGGGCATCTTTTATGGACATCGCATCGTTGTTCCAGCTTGTTATCGGGGGACAATATTGAAGGAGCTGCATAAAGGCAATTCAGGCGTCGCTCGGATGAAACTGTTGGCACGAAGCTAAGTTTACTGGCCATCTATTGACGACGATATCGACAGGCTGGTAAAAATGTGTGGAAGCTGTACAATAAATTCCAAATCGCCGACTAAGTGTTCGCTTCAAATTAAGGCCCATACCGGACGGACCATGGTCTCGTATCCATGTTGATTTCGCGGGACCCATAAATGGATTTTGGTATTTAACTATTATTGATGCTTTTTATGGAATTGTTTGCAGCTACATAAATGAGTTGCATATTTTGAATAATAATTTTTCTGAAAAATTATTAGAGAAGAAAAATGTTAGAAGAAGGTGGTTTCGACGTGTGCACTAATTCTCCTCAGGCCATCACTCTTAGATACACACCGGTGATGGCGACCACCATGCTCAAAGGTGAGAGAGTTAATTTTAATTTTTCTACTTATGCAAACTCGATATGTTTTTTGTATCTGCAAGTTATATTCAAGGTCAATTTCTCTTGTAAGTACTTGCATTAGCTAAACTGGCCTGAAGAGAATAAGTGCACACGTCGAAACCACCTTCTTCTAACATTTTTCTTCTCTAATGATTTTTCAGAAAAATTATTATTCAAAATATGCAACTCATTTATGTAGCTGCAAACAATTCCATAAAAAGTAATTTAAAAAGCTATCGGAGCCATCCGAAAGAGTGATCGATATCCGCGCGACGTTAGAAAAGCTTCAATGTAGAGCAAATTTGTCGTATAGATTTACATTAAGTTGATGTGAAAAGGGTGAAATGATCCAATTAAAAAGTTTAGCTAATACAAGTACTTACAAGAGTAATTTACCTTGAATATAACTTGCAGATACAAAAAACATATTGAGTTTGCATAAGTAGAAAAATTAAAATTAACTCCTTCACCTCTGAGCATGGTGGTCGCCATCACCGGTGTGTATCTAAGAGTGATGGCCTGAGGAGAATTAGTGCACACGTCGAAACCACCTTCTTCTAACATTTTTCTTCTCTAATGATTTTTCAGAAAAATTATTATTCAAAATATGCAACTCATTTATGTAGCTGCAAACAATTCCATAAAAAGTAATTTAAAAAGCTATCGGAGCCATCCGAAAGAGTGATCGATATCCGCGCGACGTTAGAAAAGCTTCAATGTAGAGCAAATTTGTCGTATAGATTTACATTAAGTTGATGTGAAAAGGGTGAAATGATCCAATTAAAAAGTTTAGCTAATACAAGTACTTACAAGAGTAATTTACCTTGAATATAACTTGCAGATACAAAAAACATATTGAGTTTGCATAAGTAGAAAAATTAAAATTAACTCCTTCACCTCTGAGCATGGTGGTCGCCATCACCGGTGTGTATCTAAGAGTGATGGCCTGAGGAGAATTAGTGCACACGTCGAAACCACCTTCTTCTAACATTTTTCTTCTCTAAGGATTTTTCAGAAAAATTATTATTCAAAATATGCAACTCATTTATGTAGCTGCAAACAATTCCATAAAAAGTAATTTAAAAAGCTATCGGAGCCATCCGAAAGAGTGATCGATATCCGCGCGACGTTAGAAAAGCTTCAATGTAGAGCAAATTTGTCGTATAGATTTACATTAAGTTGATTTAAAAAGGGTGAAATGATCCAATTAAAAAGTTTACCTAATATTATTGATGCGTTCAGCAACTGGTCAGAGGTATACAAAATGCAATCCACAACGACATCAAAGACCTTTTCGCGGCAAGGACTTTGCGATACGCTGGTTTCCGACAACGGCCCACATCTGATTTCAGAGGAGTTTGAGAGTTTCTGCAGAGAAAAGGTATCGATCACAACATAACGGCACCTCTTTATCCCCAATCAAATGGTCAAGCTGAGAAATTTGTCGATTCGCTGAAAACTGGATTAAAGAAGCTGGAAGGAGGAGGGAACGCCGATCAGATTTTCCGCATGTTCTTGCTTTACTATCGTTACACACCATCGGAAGCCCTTGGAATGAAGTCACCCTTCCAGGTCATGACCGGTTGTACTATGAAAACTAAGTTGGATTTATTGAAACCAGAGCATGACAGTTCTTGCAAGCGTAACAGGAATATGGAGCAGCAATTTAATCAGCGCCACGGAGCCAAATGGATGAGAATTCGATGTCGGCGAAGACGTCTTTATCAAAACGTACACCGCCAACAAATGGAAACGGTCACCAGCAACTATTGTGAAAAGGTGCGGTGCAGTCAATTACTTGGCGCTTACGGCGGGTACGTCGGGTGATCGTGAAGTCAACGTCCATGCAAACCAAATCAAACAGCGGTTTACTTTCCTCGATAAGAGAAGAAACATTCTACTTGATGGTCTTGATATCCCTGTGCCGCAAACCTTTAGAGAAGTGGTGACTGGGTTCCAACCGTGTTCAGAACCTGAAGAGCCTACCAACGAACAACCAGTGGATCAAGCAGCGGTGCAGGGAGACGAATGTGCTGAAGATCCGCAGCCGCGTGAACTCAACGAACCAATGCAGGAGTAATACCACATCGTTTTAAGGATTATGATATAACGCGACTTGTACATCGGACCGTATAATCCATCGTAACGGGGAGAGACGTTGGGATGGCAACACCGATCATGGCAGAAGAAGACTTTTCATCGTGGAGTCAAGTTTAAGCTCACGGAGCTTATGTTGTAATAGGAAAGGATAATAAACTATTCTATACATATATTTTCACTAGTCTTGTATTGTTACCTGCTGAAGACACAGGACTACAACACATAACACTACCTAAATGTTTAAAGGTACACCTTGGAGGCTGGCACCACTGTTCATAACACTACCTAAATGTTTAAAGGTACCCATACGATTTTATTGGAAAATATGAAATTTGGAAATTATACTATTATCAAAAAAGCTGAGTGAATGTTGACTCCTTATATATTTGTTGCTGTCTTACTTATAAAGACCCACCTCCAAGATTTTTTCAGATTTTTTTAATCACTGGTGTCCAATCGCGAGGATAGATCCATCTTTCCGTACATTTGCCCTCTCCTTTGCACTCCAAGGAGCTAGTAATACTGTTTGACCTGTTTTGAAAAGTTTTCATCAATACCTTTAATTTGATATCTCGCACGACTGTCTTTGCTTAAAAAAATTTGCAAGGGTATCTTTCCCATGTGGTCGATCTAGGCTACTGTACTGGTGAGACGTTCCTTAACCTTCCTTCCTTAATTCCAGTCAAAGAAGCACTTGTTCTACTGAACGAGTGGCTTCTAGTACAAGTATTAGGTGACAGTTGGAAAGCACGAACCAAAATGTACTTAAAACTGGCTATACCTGTATGGGGCAAAACTCTTTCACTTTCAGGGGTGAAGTTTTTAAACAAACGTGTGAAGCTCCAATGGAAACCCCCCTTTTCACATTTCTAAGCGAGATTTTTGTGTCACACTTGGAGGTGAAGCTAAACAAAGAAGAAAAACTTCTACATCGATGGGTGTATTACGAGAAGATGTTTTTACGATAGGAAAATCAGGTCCAACAATTACTCACGGCGATCAATTCTGTACCCAAAAATGTCCTTATCTCCCACAAAATGGAGTCGTAGGGGGTGGCTACCGATTCTACGTCTAGCACTCGTTGCGTGTCGACATGCTTTTAATCGCTCCTGTCATTAATTTTAAAAATTAATTAACTTTTCACAAAAGTCAGTTTGAAATCATTGAATTAATTTTTTGTAAGTCAGTCAAAAGCAAATTTTGATTTTCATTGGAAAAAGCATTTATCGTCGTTGGGGGGGCGGGAGAGTAGCAATGCGAAATTTGCGGCAAGCGTCAATAAAAGAAGACACACGAGTAACCAGGACTCCGCAGATGGCGGGTGAAACACTCAAGTAGTCGAAGACAAACAAGAAGTGAGTCAACTTCAAGCTGAAATACAGGAATTGAAACTACGACTGAAAACGTTCGAAGATATGTACAAAAGAGGGAAGAAAACTCATAATGCAGAGCAGGCAAGGCCAATCAATACGGAAGCTAAGGCAAAGAAAGCTGTCAAACAAGTCATCCCAGAAGATATACTATGTGCTGGAGGCGCTAACAACAGCGGCGCTGGACGGACTCCAACAAGAAATGGACGTTGACGAAAGTATTGAAGGTAATGTCAGTCAAGATAACAATGATAATTTTATCCTTTATTTAAAAAATAAAAATAACGAGAAGAAACCAGCTCGCAGTTCTGCTGGTCTTCCTCAAAAAGTTGCCAAAAATACAGAGAAAGTTCCGCCAATTAATGTATTCGGTCAAAGCGGAAAGGATATGGCTCGGCTATTGGCACCCGAAAATAAATTAACTGATTTCGAAATTAAAAGAATCAATGCCGAAAAACCGACTATCAGAAAGAAATCACTGGTTGATTTTAAATCAGCTAAAAAGGCTCTAAATTCTGAGGAGGTTCCACACTTCACATATACCCAGAAAACTGAGAAGAACCAGACCTTTTTGTTGAAGGGTTTGGACTGCGGAGAAGATACCGTCGATCTTCTTCAGGTGCTCAAGGAAGTAGCACCAGAAATTGAATTTATCTCCATTAAAACATTCGCGACAAGAAGGTCGACGGTAGAAAAAAAATTTACCACTTTATTTGGTGCATATTTCAAATAAGAGCAGTCCAAGTGCTCTTCAACAAATAAGATACTTGAACTTCCGAGTGGTGAGGTGGGAACGCCTCCAGAAAAGAGAAGTCAACCAGTTTTATCAGTGTCAACGATTTGGGCATTCGACTGCCAACTGCGCCATGCATTACCGATGCGACAAATGCGAGGACGTGTATGCTGCCGGTGAGTGCAAATTGGCTCAGACGGAGCCAAAAGAGAAATTAAACTGTGTAAACTGCGGTGTTTTTGGTCACCCAGCATCATATCGAGGATGCTCCCGATATCAAGATGCAAGAGTAAAATTTGTCCCAAAGCAAATACAACTGCACCGCAGTGTCTTAGCACCGAACTTCGTCAAGCCCGGAGTATCATTTGCACTCGCCGCTAGAGGACCAGCAGAAAATGCGGCAAATAACTTAAGTGGCAATAATGAGCTGCTTCTCAAAATTTACCAGCAACTTAATTCTTTATCGGAGAGAATCGATAAACAAGATATCAACATTAATCTTGTTTTTCATCATTTAGGGGTTTCAAATGCCTCATAATAATTTGTCATCCAGTCACATTCCCATGGATAGAGTTTGTCTCATCTCGATCAACGTCAACTCCATTGTTGCTATACAGTGGCGTGATTATCTCCTTGAATTCATTGATAAGCAAAAGCCTGATAAGCAAAAGCCTGATAAGCAAAAGCCTGATATCATGCTTCTCACTGAAACCCACCTCAATTCATGGCACTCGATGACATTCAAGGATTTTGAATTTGTAAGAAACGATGGGGTTATAGGTGATG
Organism: Odontomyia ornata; assembly: GCA_963969285.1. NCBI lineage: Eukaryota > Metazoa > Arthropoda > Insecta > Diptera > Stratiomyidae > Odontomyia > Odontomyia ornata. Next base: position 238,535,603 of record OZ017742.1, read on the forward strand.
GAGGAGGTGGCACCGGGATATTGGTTCGAAGACCCTATTGTTTCCAAAATATTGATAAAGTCGAATTCAAAAGCTTTGAATCTTTTGAAGCGTCCGTTATCAAAATCTCACTGCCAGGTAGGGATAACGTCTTCGTTATCTCTGCATATGCAACTGGTCAAAATGTGCTCAAGTTCAAGGAGAAGCTCAATTCCTTGTTTGAAATACTCGAATTGAACAGGCTGCATAGTTATTATATTCTTGCTGGTGACTTGAATGCCAAGCATACATCATCGCTGAACGCCACCAACAATCCAAGAGGTGTATTCCTGAAATCGTGGATAACAGAGAACCAAATTGAATACAGGTGCAATCTATATGGGTCGGAGTTCCCAACATACCCTAGGATAAATTCATATTTGGACCTCTGCATTGCTGACGCAAGACTTGAATCCAACTTTAATAGTCCTCAACGGAAACTGCAAGCGCTTCATTATGATAGCGACCATAATCCAATCGTAATGGTAATCAATCATCAAAGGGATAATCTCTTCCTCATTCCAGCTCAACACGAAAATCATCGTTTGAATTTAAACAAAAAAACAGACTGGGGAAAGTTTCAAAGGAAGTTTAATCGAGAGTACAAGAAGCAATGTCTTCTTTCTGATGATGGCAACGCTTGCTCAATGGTTCCTAATGACACGTATCTAACTAACGATGAAATAGATCTCTATTTGTCGAAGTTAGAGAACCTGACGTTAGAAACGATTGAGAAAGTCGTTCCCAAGATTAAACATCGAAACAATATGGAAGAAGTCTCGAGTGAAGGTATCGAATCTTGAAACCACTAGTGATGAGATAAATCTTCTCGATAGGGCTGGTATCGAAATTGATAGTACGACTCTGGATAGAAATGGAAACAAGATTATACACATTTTGAATTGGTTAATTTACCAAACCCTGAGAGAGGGAATTAAATATTTTCAGAGGTCGTTGAAGCAAAAGTTTCCGACTTCAAATCAAGCCTGAACGGCCAATCAATTCTTTATTTCAATGAAACATTAACGTCTGACCTCATACCGAGCTTGAATCTTATTGATTATTTTGTCAGCTATGAAGACTTGTGTTTCATATTTGGCAGGATAAACAACAAGAAATCATGTGGTACTGATGGTAATCCAAATGTAGTTCTCCGACATTTGCCGGGGGTTGCTATTAGGAATTATTGCATATTGTTCAACAACATGTTGAGCAGTTCATATTTCCCACATGAGTGGAAAAAGGCTAAGGTATTTCCGATCTTGAAGAAAGGAAAAGAATCTTCATGCCCTAAATGCTATCGCCCAATCAGCTTGCTGCCTAACATCAGCAAGGTGGTTGAAGTGATACTCAACAGAGCATTAAACGCCCACATTGAGGAATATGAACTGATGCCGAATTGCCAATTTGGTTTTCGTGCCAGGCATTCGACGACACATGCAATAACGAAAGTAACCACAGACATCAACTAAACAACAAAGAATGTGTTGAAGCGTGTCTCATTGATATGAAGAAAGCGTTCGATACGGTGTGATTAGATGGAATAGTTTCTAAACTCCTTCAGGATAAGTTCCCCAGACACCTTGTCGCCATGATGTGCAATATGTCATACGGGAAATCGTTTGTTGTAACTGATGGAAATCTGACAACAATGCGTGAATTCACGGTCTTGAATGGTCTACAGCAAGGAACAGTTAATGCGCATTTGTTCTTCTCAATATTCATTCGCAAGCTATTGTTAGGCTTTGATTTTAACGTCTCGCCAACGCGATCATTGGTAGCGTTTGCTGATGATCTGACCATTTATATGGCAGACCGAAAAGCTACAATGGTTTAGAGCAAACTTCAAACCTGTACACTGAAAATTGGAGAATGAAAATCAATGCGCAGAAGTGCGAGACAATTTCGTTTCGGACAACGCTGCAGGGGGTCAGTCAAGACCTGAAACGTAATTGGAAGGATTTCCACATCATGGCTGTTGAGGGTAGTTCAGAACGGGTTCGAAATAAATCCTGTGTTCGATACCTAGGTGTTTATTTCGATCAGTAATTGTACTATACTGAACATGTGAAGATCATGCTCACTAAGGCACTAAAAGTAGACATGGCCCTACGAAGACTCTTTCATTCCAAATATATTGATCAAATGGTCAAAATTACCTGTGCCAAACCCTGGTTAGACCAGTTTTGACATATGGATGTCGATCTGGTACAAACAGAGTTCTGGCACTATGAAAAAATTAAGAGTTTTCGAAAGGAAATTTCTTCGTGCATATACTGGTTTGTACAGAAAGCCTGAGGCGGATTTGAAGCGTTACAGATCGAATAGAAGAGTTTATCAAACTGCTCAAGTGACGAGAGGCGATATCTCCATATTGAGGCTTCTTAGAAATTATCCCATGATCTGAAACTGTGAGCATAAACCCCTGGATCTGAAGATCTTTCCACCCTACAGACGGGTATATTGTGACTTGTCTCGCTACCGGCTACGTTCCTCCAGAGACATTCGTGTATTTGGACGTGAATCGATTTGTTTTTGATTCTGACACTGTCTCAATTATATATCACATGAATAGACGGGCCACCAATGAGAAGATAAAATATCCTCCGAATTTGAATTCACGAGACCAACAATTCCAATGGAGATACTCATTTGCTAGATTCGTTAAAGCTGATCGAGCTAAGATGGCACAATCAATGTCTAAATTATTCGTGTATATTTTCAGTTTGTGTTTTTCGTTACTAGAGATATGGTTAAACGCGTAGGTTAAGAATATTGTGATAGATTTTTTTAGTATAAGATAAAGTTTTTTGATTGCATTTTTATTAGAATTCGGTGTAGGATCAAAGTTCACTGTTGTGTTAAAATTATAAATAATTTTAGGATAGTGTTGGTTGGTTTTGTCTCCTTTTTCCAATCAAATCATAAAATATGTAATCTTAATTAATTTCAATTTGCTATAGTTTTTCTGATAAAATGTGTTTAACTGATAATGTATAAATTTAGAGACCCATTTGGGCCATTAAGTTTTTAGTTTGTTTGCAATTTGCTTTATATTCTTTTAAAATTTATAACGGTTAGTATTGAATAAAAGCGCTTTTGACTTTGACTTTGTGGGGCGGCTACCGTTCCTTGGTGTGATAGTATGTAAAGGAACTAATAGAGTGGAGTTCGAAATATAACGCAAACCAACGGCCACCATGCGAATAATACGTTTTTCATCGAATCATTGCCAGTATAAAGCAAGTTGAAGTAGCAGGAGAGTGCTCCTGCCAGAAGGGTATTGTAAAACAATTAGTAAATCAAACAATATGTTCTGCATATCAAAACTTGACTAATATAGAGATGCCATAAATTGAGTTCGAACAATTATTATGGTTATTATATTTCAAAGGGGTGCAACTGCTATCGTTGGGTTGTCGTCTCCGATTCCAGTGAAGCCGACGGGGACTGGCGTTCCTGGCGTACCCGAATCGCTTAGTAAAAATACCAGGATTGGAACTGGATCCGAAACATAGTGGCTTTGTGATTGTTCGATAACAAGATCAACTCATTGCTGCGAACCTCAACCCTGGAGGTATATTCAGGTACCACGGGCGGCTGATGAGCTGATGGTCAGCTGATTGGTTGCGGCCCTTCGGGGAGTATCGTGGTGGCTAGTGGCGCAAACAAAGGTTGGCGTTAACCTTAAAGCGTCAGAAACAGCTAGGTCTCGGCTCTTCCAGTATAAAAGTTGAGAGTTCCTTCAATGTAAACTGGTACCGAACTTGGGGGCGAATGATTGGCGCTTAAACCAATCGCAGTCTAATGGTGACCATGAGATTAGGCCAACTAAAGGCAGGTGCTCTCGTACATCAGAACGACACATGTTTATTGATCGATTATTGCGAAATTTTCAGAACACATACAATTGCTCTCAAAAAACATAAATTGTAGTTTTTGAGAAATTGAAGGGTCCCATTTTGATCTTATAGGCAAAAACGTAAAATTTATAAAATGTACTATTATTAACAAAGTTGATCGAATTTCGACTTCTAAGGTATTTGTGCCCTTGTGCTCTTAAAGTCTCACCTCTGTGATTTTTTTCTGATTTTTCGGGTCAAAGAGGGGGGGGACACAAAATTTTCGTACATTTCCTTTCCCCCTGCATCCCTCAAAGCAAAATTTGTCATTTAAAGACCTGTTTTGAAAATTTCTCATTAAAACCTTTCATTTGACACCCATATTGCCTACATGCGATGACACTTTTTTCGGGGGCCACTCCCCTATATGGGGAGGCCCAACTTAAACACCTTATAAATTTTTATTTTGTGATGAAAGTTTGAAGAGGGCATCACTTTACACCTACTTAAAAAATCTTATGTTTCTAGCTTATGTAGTTTGAGAGAAAAAGTGGTGTGATACACGGACGGACGGACAGACGAACAGACAGGACGCGATTTTAGTAGGGCATTGTAAAATGATTTTACAATACCCTAAAAAGGCAACATTCCACTAGCTGGTAAATCGAATACTCACGCTTTTATTGCATAAGGAGTGGAATGGATACCCAACGAATGAAGTAGCAAAATTGATAACAAAACGAACCAAGGAGATCTTCAACTGGTAATTAACAACGCTAACCATGGAAGTCGACCAGCGGAAGAGTCTGATTATGACCTATGACTTGTTGATTTTATTTTTTCATTTGAAGTTCCACTAAAGGTAGAAGATATTTAACGATTAATTGAAGTTGTTTCAATATAGAAACTTATAGACTACCTCGAAAGGTTTAAATACTACCAATAAATTAGTGGGCTTTTTATTAGTACTTATAAGAAGTCCACTAATTTATTGGTAATAGGATATAAATTAATAAACAATGCCACAATTTCGATTGAAAATAACCTTGCACCAATAAAATAATTCAAAATATTTCTTTCAGAACCGTTATCGATTTGAAATCCCGCCTTGAACGTTTAGCTGGTATACCTGCTAATAAAATGCGTTTATTCTATGTCGATCAGGAGCTGCGTGATCTTCAAGGGCCTGAAGAAATGAAATATCCGCACAAGCAATTATATAGCTATAATATAAGATCCGGTGATGAAATCATTATAGATCAGAAACATTAAAAATCGAAAAAATCTATAACACACTTGCAAGAGAAAATCTTAAAACATATATTCATAATGTAAAAAGTCAGAAAAGATATAGAAATCAATTTTGAATTTTTATACTTAACATTAATAGTGAAAACGAAACAACAAGAAAACATGTATTTTAAAGCGTGATAAATATATTAAATACATTTTAGTGTAGAAGCAGAGTGCGCAAATGAGATTGGAATGGAAATCAACGATTAATTGAAAAGAAGAAAGTTAAAATAAAATAAAAATAATGAATTGATTTAGTTTTGGGTTGGATATTTTGATAAAGAGATTGAAATGTAAAGTGGAAGAACTAGAATTGAAATTTAATTTCATTCATTTACTAACTACTAAATATTTTTTCATTATTGTTTTATTCAATTTTAATACAATAATTTTAAACAGTCTCAATGTGTGTGATATTATCAAAAGAACGTTCTAGTTAGAAACAAATGAGTTAATTAAAAAAAATCCATAGCTACAATAATAGAACAACAAAATTGAAACTATCATATCGTGTAAATTATAAAGGTATATATATGAGAAAAAATGTATATTATTTTAATGATTATTCTAACTTAAATCTTCATTATTATAATGCTGTGTTTTACTAATTGTAATATTTTTTTCTTTTGAAATGTGAAAGCCAATGTGTAGATTTTTGTTTTATATTGGTAACCTTGGTAATGAAGGAACGCAGCTTAGTAAAGAAAGGAAATTTTTCGGAATTTAAGCAATATGGACAGTGAAAAATTAGAAATCATTAAATTCAACTACAACGAAATAGCCACCAATTTTGTTTAGACATATTGCAATTTCGAAGTTAAATCTTCTAACGGATCTTTACAAACAAGAACTGTATTAGTGATGATGTATATCAAGCAGCTATCTTATGGGATTAAATATTAAAATATATTTTGTATTAATTACTATTGAAAATAAAAAACACGAAGAAAAACTGAAATATACGTTGGATATGTTCTTTTTTCAAACCGAAGTGATGTTTAGGTAGACAATTTCCATTGCACATTTAAAAAGAATTCTCATTAACTGCCGGTAAGTATCAATTTATCAAGATGGAACGAGCGATACACCAATGAAGAAAGAAAAACAATCGAATTGATTAAAAATAGCTGGGCAGGGGATAATTTCCTTGTAGGGAAAAGAGCAATTCATCATCGATCCTCAGGGAAGCTTATAGTACTCGAATCCGGAAAATAATTCAGTTGTAAGGAAAAGTTTAAAATGATTTCCAGAATACCCTTTCAAAAATTAGCAAATAAAAAACGAAAAAATACTCACTTACATATTAGCAGCATTCAACGTACACCACAAATTTATCACTTCGCCACAAAAACAGTCACTACTCATTACAAATGTACATTCGCGACTGATCAATGCACGTGCCATATCTCAAGTTCTTACTGCATGCGAGCCCATTACCTTGAAGGGCAAGCGACTGAAGACGCGTGTGTAAAGTTCTCGCGATCGTTAGACGAAATTTGTCTTCAAACATCTTGGATTAACTGTTTCATGGGCAGTTCGAGAGCAATGACTCCAAATCCTGTAATATTTTCAAGGGCATATAAGAGACAAATGTGCAGAAGTTTCAATTTCTGACGATTTTTCTAGGAATTACTATGTATTTATCGCCATGAATTTTAAATGAATTTTTATTAGGGGTGAATAAGGATTCCATTGATTTATTCTTTATAGGAAACGCATTTGGAGGTTTTCATTAGGATCTTAAATATTGTTTCTAAGAGAAATGAACCGATTTCAATATCATTACATGCGTAGATGGTTTCAAAGGTATGAATTATTTGCAGGTTTTAAATTGTAGTCTCTTGAGAAATTTACCGGAATAATTTTGGATCTGGAATCGTTGAGGTTTTGATTCAATTTATTTTGTAGCCGATCTTGATGAAGTTCTTATAAGAAAATGTGAGAAAGAACGAAAGCGTTTTGTTGGTCCAATCAAGGCGACTATATTTCGGTTTTCAGATGATTTTTGGTGAGAAAAACTGCAACAACTGAGGTCGTTGAATCACAATATTTTTATTCTTTGCAATCATCAATTTTAATTTTGCAAATAAAAGACAATTGACAAGTTTACAATATAGCTTACCGATTTAGTATAGGTGACCAAGTCACGTGACATTATAAGAGTCATCAATTATGAAAACCAATAATTACCTACATAAGTGCAGTTTTGTTGCATCAGCAAACTAGTGGATGGAATTTGGCAAGAGTGTACTTTTATACTGTAACCAAACGATGCCCTTATAATATTGAGCTACCATTTTGAAAATGATTTGTTTGATTTCTTTTAAGTAACATAATTCTAAACATACCGCCCGCTATGAACAAACGCTTCCTCTAAAGTGCTCCCCAGTAGGGAGAGTGATGGTTCACAAGAGCATTCTTGGAAGCTAGCATTCTTTGGAGAGTACCGTCCCCACGTACTCGAAAAGCAGAGGTTTCGGTGAGGTTCCTCCGCAGACAACTGTAATGAATCATGCGACGCCGCTGGTGACCACTACCAACACTTTGCTGCTAGGTGGCTTGTCATTTTACGTTGGTTGTGACCAATGCACATCCCACGTCTATTTTATCGTGGGTTGCCAACAAAATTTTGACAGCCACATGGTAGCAGGTGTGTGGGCAGCGAGTGCCATAGAAAGGAATTGCTTTTATCGACGCGGGATTTTAGTGTGCAAATTTCATTGTGAGTTTTGTGGATAAAGTGAAGATTCTGTGTTACAACCTAAACCCAAACGTAAACATTTCAGGTAAATATGCTTATGGACGAGGGTAACTGGTGATGTAACTTAGTTCTTAATTCTCGCTAGGCCGATAAAATCAGTGCGCCGCTAATGCTTAGCCATTTTGCAAGTGGTCGTGTATAAAAAGGCGATAAATATGTGATGCTTTCGCCAATCCGTCATTGGAAATTCATACGCTCGACACATGTCTGCCACGATTGCAATGAGGATTCACCCCTAGAGTGTCTCAAGTCAGCATTGACGATTCGTTATGCAAGCACTGTCTTATCTATCCCAGGAATCGTGTTAAGGTTATGTGATTGAGAACAATCACGATGGAGCGAGCGTGAATGCTTACTAGCTTCTGCATGATTGATCTTTGCCATGCTACCGGGGTAAGAGGACGAAATTTCGTAAAATGTGGGATTGCGCTTTGGGTTAGCATTGTAATGGTCGTAAAAGCATTCTGATGAAAACCATAGCCAACTAGGTATGTAAAGTAGTAAAAGAAACAATATTTGGGAGACGTAGATTAACAAACTACCTATATCTAAACTAAGAAAACTCTTCAGCTATTTAGTTTGGAAACGTAACTAGAAAGTAAAATAGTAAAGAAATGCAGAGAATGAATGAGAGAGCGAAAATAGCAAAAATAGATTGTTAACCTTTATGAAAATCAGAGGTGTGAGATAGCATGAGAAAGAAAAAGAACTTGCAACAAGAAAAGTCTTTGATCAGACTTGTAAAAGAAATAGTTTGTGTAAAACTCTTCATTTCCATTTTGAATCGCCCATTCATTTTCCTCGCTAACATCTTGTTTTCCTCGTATATGATTCGATTCTTTGTCGCCTCGGCAATCCGCTGGATGGAAAGGACACTAAACGTCCGGTTGTTGAAAAAGAAAAACTTTTATTCTAACCTGTTGACTGTTTTTAAAACGATTTTATTTTTTCTATTTTAGTATTTTGAATAATATCTTTTCCCTTTGATTTGTTATGGTTAATTTGAATGTCCAAGACTTTATATTTACATACTCAGAGCAATTTATTTATTGGATCATTGTACATAGAATGTGTCAGAGTCTACACTACGAAGATTATATTATATATTGCTTTTGATTTTCCAAAGTAATACAAAAAAAAAAAAAAATAATTCACTCACGCGAATCGAAACTACATATATTGGTAATAAGCTTATTTTAATGTACGTTAAGTAGCCAATACCTTAGTTTAATAATATAAATAAAATAATTTTTTTTCACTTGTAACTTGAAGACGATGCATGATATGAAAAAAAAACGAAAACGATAAAAATCTACATCAAATTTAGCCACAAATTTTCAATTTCCATACACAAGTGGCAACGTAGTAATTGTAATTGAGGAAATTAAAAATAAGTAAAAGAAACAAAAAAAAAAGAATTAACGTAAACAATGAAAATGAAACAAACAATTTAAAATATTGGTAGATACGAATAAGAAAAAGAAAAACAATGAAAAATTGATATCAATTAAAAAAATATTTACATGATAAGTGAAAAGGATTAAATGGTAATGATAAAATATGAAATGATTCTGTGACGAGAATATTTGCTATGTAAATGTGCAATGATATGCGATTTTTGCTAACTTTAATAATTATACACATACAACATTACATACAATATTATAAATAATTATATACACATCTTAAATATATACATATATTTACAAAACATCGATAAGGAAAAAAAGGGAAACTGTATGGCATAAGAAATCAAAATAGAAAACAACATGAATTGCTAACGAAAAAATAGACTTTCCTTTCCAGTGGTTCTGGTTTTCATCGGGAAATGAGGTGTAGGGTAAGTATGCCGTCGCGAGGGTAGAGTTTGAGAAAATCCGCTGAGGTCGGTTTCGCGTCGCGCACGGTACGCGGTATCTTAGTTGATCTTGATTTTTCTTTAACGTAGCTTTCGTCGGGTTGAGTTAACGTAGTATACTTTCCAGTACCGCGTCGGAAATTCGGGAACGTGAAGTAAAAATTAGATTTTGTTCTTTGACTGGTTATACGAAGAAATACGGAGTAACGTAAAGTAGGTTTCCTCTCCGTATGATTTTGTTTTGTAACGCGTTTGAAAACGGGCGTGTATAGGTGGCTGAAATATGTAAATGAGCGTAACCCATTCGGAGACCCGCGACCGAAATCCTCTCCGATCTAGCTGGCCGACAAGCAGCCACCGCGTGAATGGGTTACGGTGCACGGATTGGTTGACCGATTGGTACCATCCGTTGGCACTACTCAGACTTAAGGTCTAGAACCGATGAGAGGTCGGTTCCGCGTTCGGACGTAGACGTAAAATCATTACACAACCAACTCGGGACTACGAATACGATATTGAATTGGAACCTACATTTTGGACTGGTGGAGAAGACAAGAAGGTTGGAGGGGTCAGAGCAGTCTTTGCGTATAGACGTCTTTTAAATCGCTCCTGTCAAAAGTTTTCAAAAATTAAATTAATTTTTTAAAAAGCGTCAGTCCGAAGTTAATTTTTGTCAGAAAAAAACTTCTATTGTCGAATATTTTTTACTTCGATTGGTAAAGATACACAAAGAACCAAAGAAAACTTCGCCGCTGGTATGGAGGAGTCCGACGGCTTCCCACCGTTGGGGTAACCTGGGGAAACGACGAATACGAAACTGGCGATAATCACCAAGAGAAAACCTAAAGAAAGCTGCAAATAATAGCGGACAACCAACAAATGGCCAAATTGCAAAAAGAAAATGATGATCTAAGGCTAGAGATACAGTCACTCAAGGATCTATTCGAGAAAGGGATGAAGCCGCAAAATCAATGGCAACAGGTAACAATGCCGAAGAAAAGTGCAAAGCGAGCAATTCGCGAAGAAGTTCTAAGTGCTGGTGGCACAGACGAGAGTCAAAACTATTTTGCAGCGCTGGACGAATTAACCGAAGAACTGGAAATTGAAGAGAACATCGAAGGTAATTCTAATCAAGATAATGACTTAAATTTTATTCAGTATTTAAAGAACAAACATAAGGAGGAAAAACCAGCACGCAGTTCTGCTGGTTCCTCTGAAAAAGCTCCCAACAAGACAGAAAAAGTTCCGCCATCAACGTGTTCAGACAAAGCGGAAAAGAGATGGTTCGGCTATTGGCAGCCGAAAATAAACTAGCCAATTTCGAGATCAAAAGAGCTAATGCCGAAAAATTAACTATAAGGACGAAATCACTGGTTAATTTCAAGTCAGCCAAAGATACGCTAAATTCTGGGGAAGTTCCGCACTTTATCTATACCCCAAAAAGTGAGAAGAATCAGACCTTCTTGTTGAAGGGCTTTGACTGCGGAGAGGATACGGTCGATCTTTTTCAGGTGCTCAAGGAAGCTTCACCAGATATTGATTTTGTTTCATTCAAAGCGTTCGCAACAGGAAGGTCGACCGTAGAAAGGAAGAATTCACCACTTTACCTGGTACAAATTGTAAATAAGAGCAGTCCAAGTGCCCTTCAACAAATAAGGCACTTAAATTTCAGGGTGGCGAGGTCTCCAGAAAAGAGAAGTCAACCAGTGTTACCGGTGTCAAAGATTTGGACATTTGGCTACTAACTGTGCCATGCACTATCGGTGCGTCAAGTGCAAAGACGTTCATGCTCATGGTGGGTGCAAATTAGCTCAGACGGAGCCTAAAGAAAAATTATACTGCGTTAACTGCTCCCGATATCAAGATGCAAAAGTTAAATTTGCTCCAAAGCAAACAGAGGTACACCGTAATATCATACCTTCCAGCTTCGTCAAGCCCGGAGTATCATTTGCACTCGCCGCTAGAGGACCAGCAGAAAATGCTGGAAATAATGTAAATAATGTAAGTGGCAATAATGAGCTGCTTCTCAAAGCTTACCAGCAACTTAATTCTTTATCAGAGAGAATCTTTACGTTTCAGCGTTTAGGTCTTTCAAATGCCTCATAATAACTTGTCATCCATTCATATTCCCATGGATGGCTTGGCCTCATATCGATCAACGTCAACTCTATCGTTGCTATACATCGACGTGATTATCTCCTTGAATTTATTGTTAAGCAACAGCCTGACATCATACTTCTCACTGAAACCCACCTCAATTCATGGGACTTCATGGAATTCAACGATTTTGCATTCGTAAGAAACGATAGGGTAAACGGTGATGGGGGAGGTGGCACCGGGATATTGGTTCGAAGACCCTATTGTTTCCAAAATATTGAAAAAGTCGAATTCAAAAACTTTGAACTTCTTGAAGTGTCCGTCATCAAAATTTCACTGCCAGGTGGGGATAACCTCTTCGTTATCTCTGCCTATGCAACTGGTCAAAACGTTCTCAAGTTCAAGGAGGAACTCAATTTCTTGTTTGAAATACTCGAATTGAACAGGCTGCATAGTTATTATATTTTTGCAGGTGACCTGAATGCCAAGCATACATCATGGCTGAACGCCACCAACAATCCAAGAGGTGTATTCCTGGAATCGTGGATAACAGAGATCCAAATTGAATACAGGTGCAATTTATATGGGTCGGAGTTCTCAACATATCCTTGGACAAATTCATATTTGGACCTCTGCATTGCAGACGCAAGACTTAAATTCAGCTTTAATAGTCCTCAACGGAAACTGCAGGTGCTTCCTTACGACAGCGACCATAACGCAATCGTAATGGAAATCAATCATCAAAGGGATGATGTCTTCCTCATTCCAGTTCAACACGAAAATCATCGCTTGAATTTAAACAAAAATACAGACTGGGGAAAGTTTCAAAAGAGTTTAATCGAGAGTACCAGAAGTAATGCCCTCCTTCTGATGATGGCGACGCTTGCTTAATGGTTCCGAATAACAGAAATCTAAATGACGATGAAATAGATCTCTATTTGGCGAAGTTAGAGAAGCTGACGTTGGAAACGATTGAGAAAGTAGTTTCCAAGATTAAACATCGGAACAATATGGAAGAATATGAAACGCCAACCATCGCAAATTTGAATAGATTGGGAAGCCTTCTTCTCATACGCGTCAACAATATTAATCGGCGATTTTTGGACTACAACCATGTCCGGAACTTAATCCGGTCATACTTCAGGAGTGAGGTCAGCAATCAATGGGCGGAAAAATTGAGGTGTATTAGCCCACAGGACCCAGATGGCGTTTTCGCGAAAGTGAGCAGCATATTTCGTCAGAAATATTGAACGAAGGTTTCGAATCTTGAAGTCGCTAGTGATGAGATAAGCCTTCTCGATAGGGCTGGTATCGAAATTGATAGTACGTCTCCGCATAGAAATGGAAATAGGATTATATGCGATGTATTGCAGAAACTGGTTCTGATTGGAATACATTTTGAATTGGTTAATCTACCAAACCCAGAGAGAGGGAATTAAATATTTTCAGAGGTCGTTGAAGCAGAATTTCCGACTTCAAATCAAGCCTGAACGGCCAATCAATTCTTTATTTCAATGAAACATTATCATCTGACCTCATACCGAGCTTGAATCTTATTGATTATTTTGTCAGCTATGAAGACTTGTGTCTCATATTTCGCAGGATAAACAACAAGAAATCATGTGGTACTGATGGTATTCCAAATGTTGTTCTCCAACATTTGCCTGAGGTTGCTATTAGGAATTATTGCATATTGTTCAACAACATGTTGAGCAGTTCATATTTCCCACATGAGTGGAAAAAGGCTAAGGTATTTCCGATTTTAAAGAAAGGAAAATAATCTTCATGCCCTAGAAGCTATCGCCCCAATTAGCTTGCTGCCTAACATCAGCAAGGTATTTAAAGTGATACTAAACAATGCATTAAACGCTCACATTGAGAATTTTGAGTTGATTCTGAGCTGCCAATTTGGTTTTCATGCCAGGCATTCGACCACACATGCAATAACGAAAGTAACCTCAGACATCTGCTAAATGATAGACAATGTGTTGGAGCATGTCTCTTTGATATGGAGAAAGCCTTCGATACGGTGTAGTTAGATGGACTAGTTTTCAAACTTTTTCAGGACAGGTTCCCCAGACACCTTGTTGCCATGATGTGCAATATATTATGCGGGAAATCATATGTTGTAACTGATGGAAATCTGACATAAATGCACGAATTCAAGGTCTTGAATGGTCTGCAGCAGGGAACAGCTACTGTGCCTCCACTTTTCTCAATATTCATTCGCAAGCTATTGAATGGCTTTATTTCTAACGTCTCGCCAATACGAGCATTGGTAGCGTTTGCTGATGATCTGATCATCTTTAAGACAGACCAAAAAGCTACAATAGTTTAGATCAATCTTCAAAAAATGTTCAATGATGTGCATCTCTACACCGACAATCGGCGAATGGAAATCAATGCGCAGAAGTGGAAAACAATTTTGTTTTAATCACCGCTGCAGTGGGCCAGTCAAGACCTGAAACGTAATTGGAAGGATTTCCATATCATGGCTGGTGAGGGTAGTTCAGAACGGGTTCCACATAAATCCTGTGTTCGATGCCTTGGTGTTCATCTCGATCAGTATCTGTACTATACTGAACATGTCAAAATCATGCTCAATAAAGCACAAAAAGTAGTCATGGCCCTTCGAAGACTCTTTCATTCCAGATACATTGATCAAAAGGTCAAAGTTATTTGTTACAAGACCCTGGTTAGACCAGTTTTGACATATGGATGTCGGATTTGGTACAACCAGAGTGCTATGGAAAGATTTCATGCATGTACTGTGTACAGAAACCCTGAGATGGATTGGAAGCATTATATATCGAATAGAAGAATTTATCAGACTGCCCAAGTGACGAGAGTCGATGTCTTCATATTTAGACTTCTTCGGAATTATATCGCAAGATCTGTAACTGTGATTGAAAACCCTTGGATTTCACAGCCGTTCCATCCTACAGACGGGTATATTGAGACTCGCCTCACTACTGGCTTCGTTCCTCCAGAAGCATTCATGTATTTGGACATGAATCGATATGTTTTTGATTCTGATGGCGTCCCAATCATATGTCACATATATCGACGGGCCACCAATAAGAAGATAAAATAACCTCCGAGTTTGAGTTCACGAGACCAACAATTCCAATGGAGATACTCATTTGGCAGATTCGTTGAGGCTGGTTGAGCTGAGACGGAGCAATCTAGGTATTGGTGGCTGAATGACAATGTCTAAATTATTCGTGTTTATTTTCTGTTTTTGTATTTTTCGTTACTTAGTTTTTAGTTTCATCTCATTATTGCTTTGTTGTTTATTTGTATTATAAATTAGGAATAGATTTCAGTATAAGATAACGTTCTTTTTGATTGAATTTATTTAGAATTAGGGTATAACATATTAGGTATAGGTTAAAAGTTCACTGTTGTGTTAGTTATATAAGAAATTTTTGAATAATGCTGGTTGGTTTTTTCTCCGTTTTCCAATTGAATCAAAAAAAAACAATAATCTTAATTAATTTAAATTTGCTAGTGCTTGTTTTCATTAAATATGTTTTATTGATAACGTATAAATTTAGAGAGCCATTCGGGTCATTAAGCTTTCATAGTTTTATTGTTTGGGATTTGCTTTGTGCTCTTTATAAAATTTATAACGATTGGTATTAATAAAGTGCTTTCGACTTTGACTTTGAAGAGCAGAAGGGTAAAGAAGAGTTAAGGGCTAAGTCTACGGTAGAAGTAAAGATAGCTCCAATCTCCAAACACCATCAAGAGAATGGTATCTATACTAATCGAAGGAGACCGGGCACTGGCGGACTAGGGGGTGGCAGGGGCGGTTCGTCGCGGAGCTCCGGTTCTAGGGGGTCTCCAAATCGTGAGGAGTTCTTTAAATCATATTCTAAACAAGATTGAAAATATGTCAGTAACTTAGTAAGAGGCAGTTCAAAGTTTCGGGCCTGGTAGATATAAATGGAAAACAGCTTAGACCGGTTATTTACAATTTTTAAATTTGAATGGCTGGTATAAAATTGGACTTTCTTCCACAGCCAAGCTACCTTTCTTTATAATATCTATATTAAGCCGATATCCATCACCTGTTGAGTCTATAAGCCTCTACATTACTACACCCCACAGTAAGTTCGGTTTCACCGTCATTAACTTGGCACTTTTTCAAATTTTCTACGATCCTTTGATAAAGGTTACAGTTTAGTATTATATTATTATTTTATGAGTAATGAAAAAATCCAATCACAGCCATTTTAGAGTTGGGTTCAAAACGTTTGATTGCTGCAGATTGGCTCGAATTTCCTGCTAGAACTCAGCTGCATACGTTAAATCAGTCGAATTGTTTCAGAATGCAGAATCCTTTCCAAGAACATACTATCTGAGGTTTTCCGGCCACCGAAACCTGTGAAGTTTGAAATTTTTAAAACCTTCCACTTCATTCCGTTACTCACTCTTGCATGAGTTCTACTATCGCCCTCGTTATACAATGGCCGTACGAACACCTGATCAAAATATCAGCTGACGATCTGGACAATCCACGTCATCACGGTTTTCGTTTTCTTTTGAACAGTTGAGTGAAGTAAAATTCCATTGGGCGACTTCAGATACGGCATTAAAACCACCCGCGTCTAATATGTTTGACGCTGATGCTCTTAGTTTTAAGTGTCGACTTGGTACCCCCAGCCTATTTTTGTGTACGATACACATCTTATGTGTGTATGTGTTAAAACGCTCATTCGATTATAAGATGCCGTGTAGGCAACTTCGAAATGGTGCAGAAGAGCGAGATCGAATCAATTGATTTTACTTATGACCCTGTGCGAATCATTCCTAGAATCTTTGTGGAGTACATTCATTCTCATTTGTTTCTGCCACCATCACATGTTTTGCAGCTGTAGAAAGGCTATATTCATTCTTCTCATCATCTACAAAGAGGTGGGAGTTATCCAAAGAGAAAACAGGTAAAAGTTTGAAACTCACTGGAGCGTGAAAATAATTGTGAGTACTTTAGTATATATCAACATCCATCAAAATTCAATCTTGATACTAGACCAGCAGCAAGCTTGCTTTTGCCAGCTATTTGTGACTTTAGCTTTTTTAACATATATTAAATTTTGGCACACAATTCTAAAAGAAGTTAATTGAGTGCAACAGTACCTACAGTGTCCTAAAATGACTTTGGATAAAGGGCTCAGTAAACTAAAAGCCCTGAGCAACTTTTTAGTGACTGAACGAATCCTGATTGTATGGATATTGACATCGAGTGAAGAGAAATAATCAATGTTCGAATGCATTAATCGATTTATAAAAGAATTGTCCCAACGGCACATGGCAATGAGTCACTAATATCAGCAAATTTTCAAAATTGTTGAAACAAGGTTCATGCTGAAAGCTTCTGACGATGCTCTGGCTGTAGCAGCAGACAATCTGGTACAAAATTACGATGAGTTTGGTAATAAGCAGGGGCTGCAAGAAACAAAGCGATATTGTAGGCATATACAGTCATTCTACAATTCATAATAAAATGGGACTTCAGTGAATTTCTGCCCAGCCCATCGGTTATACTTCAGTACTTCTTGGCCATTTGCATCTCAGTTGCATACGGGAGAAGTTTTTCCAAATTCAAACTAATTAAAAGTTACCTTCGATCTACGATGCATCAAGAGCGACTGGTCAATCTTTCATGCTTTTAATTGAAAGAAGAGTTTCAAAGGTAATTGATTTCACTGAAATTATTGAAGAGTGTAGTAAAATAAAGGCAAGAAAACAATTAAATAACTACTAGCAGAAAATAAAAACGATTTATAATATTTTTTCTTGTTTCATCTTAAATTTAAATTCAAAGTTGATTTATTTTGTAAATCATAGGTCATATACAAAACAAAAAAAATTATTCTAAAATTAAAAAGCTTAATGGCCCCCTTGGTACTCTAAATTTAAACAATATTACAATAATATTGCTCAAAACTAAGAATAATATCGTGCTTAATCAAATGAAAATTTCAACATATTATACGTGAGTTAAGAAAAAGGAGAAATAATTAACCGACCCTATTGACATATATATATATATATATATATATATATATATATATATATATATATATTATATATATATATATATATATATATATATATATATATATATATATATATATATATATATTAATTACAAAAATAAAAACTTAACATCAATATTATTCCTTTTTTCGAAATGTCCTGTAAGACTACTTCAACTTTTTTTGGATGGGGGGGCGTTATGTAAATTTTCTGCCCCAGACCTCTGACAGCCTTAGTCCACCACTGGGTGGTATGCAAACTACAACTTAGGACTTCCCTTCCCCTTGCTGATCAGTATGAGCCTGCTATCTTCCAACATTCCGGGAATACTCTTCTCCACAGGCAAGTGCCGAACGTACTGAGCAGCAAGTCAGGATAATGATGATAGACGAGCTGCAAAACCTCAACTTGAACGCTGTCTGGAACTGGATTCTTCATGGGTTTCAATGATACACCTGTCGCTTTCAGTTTCAGCTGTATGGAGGGTAGGCATTTGACTGCTGTTCTATCGTAAATATGGACGGGATAGGGGAAGAAAGCGTCCGCACTATCACGTACATTAGTATGTTTCGGCACTTATGGAAAGACCCTACAACAACTTTATCAACGGTTATTCCATCAACAATTTTACACTTGACCCGATTTCATATTACGACACTTCATACTATGTGGATATTTTGATAGTAGAAAAATTGATTTTATCGGAGAAAACAATATTTTATCGCAAATAACACTGGTACGGTCGGAACATATTAGACAGTGATAGATAGCAGTTTAAACATACATTGTAAGGTAAGTTGATAAAATTTGCAGAAGCCATTGATAAAAATTGGTATATTGTGTGTTTAAAAGTATTTCTGAACTCATGAAATAGAAGGTGTAAAATATATTTTACATTAATATTGGCCAAAAATCCCGATTCTTGGAGGAATTATAAGACACATTTAAGAAAATCTAGAAATGTATTATTGAGGCTATAGAGATTGGCTCAGAGTAGTCAGTGATCCTGAAGGTAACGAAGAAATCATCCTGAAGGCAACGAAGAAATCATACATGCTTTTCTTAGAGGTTTCATACATATTCATTGCAATCGAATATATTTAGTTGGTCCCTTCTTAGATAAATACTATCTAATTCTAATAGAGAAAAAAAACAATACTCTGTTCCTAGAGTTTGATGCCTTAGAAAGCAAGGGAGTGCAAAATTTAGGTTGAATAGCTTTTTTTTATTTCAGTTAATTAGAAGTGGGGCGGAGGAGATTTTCAAATTGGGGGATAATGGCATATTCATTCGAGTGATTTACTTAAGTGCATAGTATAAAATAGATGTATACAAATTTTTGGGACCTTGCTTGCGAGTAGATTCATTCAGCCCAAAAAATGTATATGGCATTCACTCGACTTTCCTGTAGTGACAACTTTTTTTTTCTCGTTTCAGAACCAATCGCAATAAAGCAAAAGCTTCTTATAGTGTAATAGTGCAACGATTTTTTAGAACATTAGTTTTACTCTTAATATACTTTTACGTATAATATTTCTAAATAACGCTTTTTAAATAACTTAATGTTACATATTATTGAATTTTTAAAGTATGCCAAACTTTTGGGAAGGCTTGAACATATCGCTAGGTAGTATATCCACTAATATGAATGATTACAATTAAGATATCAGGTGCCGTTCTAGTCAGAAATAGTTATCTTTGTAATGAGATAACCGCAAAGTTATTTTATTTGGAGTTTGCATTACTCATATGCCAAAATTTCGTAAGCTACCTAGCAGTCATAACTTTGTATGCACAACATTTTCCCTTTCGGTTAGCAAATCGCATTATCTTATCGACTATCAACATAAATTTGGCTCACATTGCTAAAGCTTGATAAGACTTCAGTGGTGAACACAATATGTATTCACCTGAAAGTTCTACATCCACCGGGTCAGGTGTAGTCGACAAGAAGTGAATGATGAGATGCAAGTGTCGTGCTAATAAGATACACTGAAAGATATTCGTGCTCAGTGAAAATCTTGTTTACAAGCATTTTCGTAATAATGAGCTCCGACAGGAAACCGCGCAGTTTAATCGATAGTTTTCGAAATCGATCGCGAATAGATAGTCCCAATCGGAATGGTCATTTTATTGACTCAGTGCCGCGAAATGTGTTACAACAGTTCAATGCGCTTAAGGAAAGTGTGTCCATGTTGCAAGATGAAAATGCAGCAATGAAACAGGAGCTGAAAAATATGCATCTTCAAATAGCGGAACTAAGTACCAGACTACGCGCTTTCGAAGAACGTGCGGATATGCCTAAGCCAACGATCTGGGAGCGAGTTAAAGTGAATTTGTTGAATCGTCCTCCGATTGAAGAGTTGAAAAAACAAAAAATCTATAAGAGTAAGCCTAAACGCTCCTGGTCTATTCTAGGTATTTTTTTC
Source organism: Odontomyia ornata (assembly GCA_963969285.1). Taxonomy (NCBI): domain Eukaryota; kingdom Metazoa; phylum Arthropoda; class Insecta; order Diptera; family Stratiomyidae; genus Odontomyia; species Odontomyia ornata. The sequence continues at coordinate 238,555,946 of OZ017742.1, forward strand.
ATCCCTTGTGATGATAATAAACCTTTTCCAGACGAGCCTTGTTTCAATACCGAGCTGTACAGTGTTCCTTTGGATTCAGCTACAGGTGTCCCGAAAATTGTGGTGCTGTGCTGTTTCTTAGTTGAAAAACACCTTGTGGAGTGTAACACCCAAGTTGATGATTCAGTGGATGATTTAATGGAAGCCGCGAAAATTATCAGTGGCATTTATAGGACGCCTGGCGATTGTGTCGAAATTCAAAAATTGCGTTTTAAGATTAATGATACCCAATATGATTGTTTGGAGTATGAGCGGAATGTTAACACGATAGCAAGCTTGTTGAAGTTATTCTTTTTCGAGCTGAAAACACCATTGCTCAGAGATATTGATTTTTTGAAGTCACTGAATGTTAATCCACAAAGATTTAGTATGAAATATCTCTTCGGAGACTACATAGATAATAATAATAATAATATTTTATAGATAATCTGAGCATGGATGGTAAAGTTAACGCTCTGAAGACGTTCATCGAACAAATTCCTGAACTGCAATACAAGACTTTGAAATATTTTGTCTTACATTTAACTAGGTTTGTTTCAAGGTTTAAGGGTTAAAACAGAAACAACATAGGACACACCTTGAAAAACAATTTCTACTCGTAGTATTAATTGCATTATTGTTGCGCACAATCCCATAATTTTCTCCATAAAAGCAAATTCACATTAAGCGTAAACAAACATACTCTCCGTCCATTAATCAGAGAAATGTTGATAAAATTCTATTTTTATTCGACGTAATATACACAGATGTGCATGAATGGTTCAAATTCACATACATTACATTAATTTACATCGTATCTATACTAAAGTTAATCAGCATTCCTTTCTTTCCAGGTTAACATTTACTTATAATGATTTAATCAACTCCAAAAATTTGGCAATATCCGTTGGACCATCAATCATTCGAATAGAAAGACATTTTGAAAATTTAGATCATCGTACCGAACATTTTAATATCATGAACGAATATTTAGATTACCTGATACAATATAGTGATTACATTTTCCCTCAAATGGCAGTGAAATCAACAGAAGTTTAAAATAAATCCACACGATTTTCTTACAAATCTATAAGTATTTTTATACTTACCATTAAGGTTTTTATACAAAATTTGCTCCTTAATGTATTTTAACTAAGGCAAACAAAAAACCAATTTAAAACAAATCGAGAAGACCGGAGAGTGCTCCTACCAGAAGTAGTCTGTAGCTGGCTTAGTGTTTGAAATAAATTTTCTAATGACATGAAACGATGCCTTCTTCCCTTAATGGAATGCTGATATAGTAGGAAAACCACGTATCGTTTTTGTTGTAATCGGAAAAATTCAAATGGCTGTAACTTAATTACTGGCAGTTGAATTTGAGACTTAAAGACTTGGCAAATCTTATATTAAACTAGCTTTAAGCAGAATTTCGATTTGTGGGAATGTAAAATGTATCGGTAATACTATTTTTAATAAAGTTGAGTGTATATTAAGTCTGAAGAGATTTGTCGTCCTTTTACTCATAAAGAACTACCTTCACGATTTCTCGAATTTTTCAGATTCCTAGTATTCAATCTTGAAGGAGTTGTAGTAGACCACCGACTTTTGATTATTAACTATCCTGTCACTCTTTTTGATACTGATTATGTATTTTCAAGACGTTTTGTGAAAAGTTTTCATCAAGGCCTTTCATTTTATAACCCACAGGATCAAAATAGCTCAAATTTTTCAAGGATTGTTTTCAGAGCTTTCAAGAGGGAATTGTACTTTTGATCCATCTGTCAAGCTTTATATTTTTGGCTATTTTGAGAAAAACTACTATAATACACAGATGAATGGATAGACGAAAGTGATTTGGAAAGACAGTTCACGACTTCAATTTGGATTTGTAGATTGGAAACTATAAATTGTATGAATTGGTGTTTTGAAATCAAATTTCACAGATTTATTGTACCTCCATTGTTCTTAAAATACCTTCAGCTCCTCAATTAGACCCACGTTCCATAGGAAATGGATGGTCTTTAATGGTGCTGGATTCCAAAATACAACTGAAGGAGGCAATAAGTTCCCAGACTGTCTCTTCTCCTTCAGCTTAGTAGTACGTCAGAAGATATTCTAGTGTTTCATCTACAAACTTGCAGAACCTGATCTATCCATTCCCCTTGAGACCCATTTTGCTAAGATTTTGTGTGAGCTTATATTTCTCCTTGAGGAATTTCGTAAGAATTGTTAGATGATTTTTTCCAAGTTTGTGGCACATTTTAAATCATTTCTTATTGTTGGTATTCAGAAAAGCTTTTTATATTCTGATTCTGGATAACATCTCCAGACCTTTTCATATTCCTTAGTGCCTATTTACTTGAGGCGTCTATAAAGAAAATGCTACCCAACCGCATTACACAAATCCCTAACTCTATTGTTGGTATCTCGACCAACGAATGTCACCCTCGATCCTTCCCTCGTTAAGAGGCCTGCTTGCACCATTCTTGCGTGCTATTTCACGTAATGTAGAATAGCTTTGTTATTCTCAGCTAGTTGATTGAGTTTTATACAAAATTCTTCAACAAGCTTCAATGTTGATAATAAAAGCTACTTGGATCGTACCCAAGATGGCTTTCTGACCCAGCTTTTGAGCGGGCATGGGTATTTTCAGTCTTCCCCGTGCAAGATTTGTAAATCACATTTTTGCGGGCACAAAATCGAGCAGGCTACGAAGGGACCTCTGCAGGGAGGGGGGTGCTCATCCTGGATAATATAGTCCATAGTACATTCACATAGTATCCACACCTTCCATTTACCCTGTGTTGAACACTTTCTGAATTTTCCCAGGGGCCGGTCAGCTGACTCAAGGCACATCAGCTGAGCCGCGGCCTGTTGTATTCAAAAAAACATAACAAAAAGCAAATACAATTTCCGACCCCCGTGTTCTTTTACACATTTCAGAACATAGGAGTGCTGCCAGATCCAAAAAAAAACTAAAAGATTGCAAAGAACGAATTTGTTTTTCTGCAATGTTATTGATTTTTGAGATTAGGTAATCCTGAAATCTCTCATCGCTAATCCTCGTGTCAGCGTTTACATAACTACCTGCTACCGAAAGTTTATGGTCACTTTTCAGCTTGTGTTCGGATTTTTCCGGAGGGTAGATTGAGTGTGGATACTAGGCGAGTATACTATGATATAGTCGCGGTGATGCTCGAATTGGTTGGCAAATGGAACCAGGTGGCACATCATACTCGGGCAGTCCCAAAAGATAAAAGAGACTCACATCAGCTGGGGGGATTGCTTGTCTGGCAATTTCTCTCCCCTCCTGCCTGAAGTAATGTGTCAAACGGTTCCAGGCTGGGTTCTCGGGTTGACAGGGGAAGTATGTAGTAGGTAGTCTAGTTGCCTTCTTGCGAGCATGGGAGTCCCACACTTTGTGCGTAAATTAGCTTCACCTCCCAACCACAAAAAAAAAAATCATTTTGCCATTGTATTCTTTGTCTTTGCAACGTAATGCATTTACTTTAATTGGATGGACTTTCTCAAAGGAGAAATCTGGCATCATTACCAGTGAAGTGTATTGCTTAGTGCTAATTCCAAATGTTCCAATTTCTGCTTCCTCTGCAGTTTTAGATTATAATGATTTTGGGTTAACATTGCTCGAACAAAATCGGAACCGACCTCTCATCGGTTCTAGACGTGAAGTCTTTGGACGTGACAACGGACTGTACATTACAGGTCAACAAGTCCGAACACACTTAGTCTACTCCGAGGTGGCTGCTGGCTAGCTAGCTAGTTCAGAGAGGAGTTCGGTCACAGGCCTTACGCGAGCAGACTAAGTTCGAAATACAAGAACTCAGCCACCTGTTCACTTGCCCGTTTTCAAACGTGTCAAAAAAATATAAACACACGGAACAAAAAAACTAGACTCAATTTCGCGTTCCCGAATTGCACCGACGCGGCGCCGGGAAAAATACTACGTTAATTTAAATTTGAAAAATTCTACTCTAATGAAAACGTAAATCGAATAATGGTACCGCATACCGCACGCGACACGAAACTGCCCATCCGCGGATTCCTAGAACCCTACCCTTTCAACGGCATACTTACCGTTCGCTATAACTCCTGCTGAAAGAGAAGGGCTGGCTGGAAGGGAAAGTCTGGTTATAATTTAGCAATTCATTCCGACTTTAATATTCATTTTTATTTGTTGATAATTTATATTTTCACAGGTTCTTTCTCCCTGTGTACGTAATATCAATTTAAAAGCTTTAATTCAAACTCAAAAAGAGAACTACCGTTGTGTTGTGCATCTTAGAAATAATCAAAAAGGTTGAAACTAGAAATTTACCATTAATTATCTACTCAATTGTGTCAGCAAAACTTAAATGTGGGAAGTTAATGTTTATCGTTAAAATGTTTATGTCGTCATATTTAATCCGTTGTTTTATATTTTCACAAGTTCCTTCTCCTTCTGTAATTAATATCAATGTGAAATATTTAATTCAAGCTCAAAAAGAAAATTTCCGTTGTGTTGTGTATCTTAGAAATACTCAAAAAAGTTGAAACTAGAAATTTACCATTAATTATCTACTTAATCGTGTGTCAGCAAAACTTAAATGGGGGAAGTTAATGTTTATCGTAAAATGTTTATGTCTTCATAGTTATAGACTGCAGTCTTTTCTTAACAGACAAAACAAAGATGCAATGTTTGTTTTTTCTCATTAAATCAATATCAATTATAGCAATGGACAAACGAAGCACGTGAGCACGTAAAATTGTCTATCAGAAGCAAGGGATATGCACTAAATTCTCCTGCCTTAAATTATCTCTTACATGTGTATATAATTTATATAACATATGATTATTACGTTTCATGCATTACTTTCTTTGATATCAAATGTTTGATGTTTGTATCATTTTGCTGTTATTGTTTTTTTATTATACTTTGCTGGACATGATATGAATGGAAATAATTTTACCAGCTTTTAACAATATTGATCATTGATTTTGAGGATTTTTTTTGTACTTCGGGATTTTTTTTTTTTGTTGAACATCTCCATTTAAGTTGCGTATTTACCTCTTTCGAAAGCAGTTTGTTTAATGTTATGTGTTTTTACCAGGACATCAAGTAAGGGCTTGCGTTTATGAGCAGATCGATCTGTTTGAACATAACAATGATCGATTCTTCTGAACAATTGCGTGTCTAATTTTTTTCGAACTGGAGTCAATAACTGACGAAGGAAGTTGGCAGCAAAGCATTTGATTTCCTTGTTCTGGTGGTAAATACATGATATATATGGTATGTTCAGTTCTGATTTATCCTTTTCCATATATATTTTCCGGGCCTGGGATACTAGAATTTCTTTTCTTCACTGCAATATTTTTTCTCATTCTGACAAATTCTTTGAAAATCTATCACCTAATGGAATATCTTCAAAACTTTCATCTCTTAAAAAATCATTTAATTTCTAAAAATCGTTGAGGTTCATTCAATTTCATAGTCACTTTCCACTGAGCTTGAACTGTTTGTTTCTTGCAGGTTATTGAAATCAAGATTAGTATAGTAATCATTTACTGAACTTGCAGCACCATATGAAGAAGAAGCACTATCTTGATCGCTAGGACCATTGTTTGCATTACTTGTTCTTAGTAGATTTTACGGGCGGTTCCGAGAAATGCTTCTTCAACATTTTGGCCGTTCATTGCACTAGCCTCAGCGAACATTAAACCATTCTCATCAGCGAACTGTTTCGCCTCTTCGTACGTGACTTCGGGCGTACTTTCCAAATCTGACTTATTACCAAATAAAAATATCACAGTATTTGGATTTGTCAGATTTCGTGTGTCTGTTAACCAGCTACTTAAGTAGTTGTAGGTGGACCTTCTTGTAATATAATAAAACCATCAAAGTATCGGCTGCACCACGATAATAAGAACGAGTTCCGGCATGAAATCGTTCCTGACCTGCAGTATCCCAGATTTGTAATTTAATTATACGTGCTCCAAGCTCCACTCCTGTTGTGTGAGGGCAGTTTGCCATGATTGACATTTATATAATAAAAGGTTAACACATACGTCTTAATGGACCTTATTTACGGAATGCACTTCCAATTCCATATTCCGATGCAGACGACTCCAAATTTCTAACGTGGACTTTGCATAGAAGATTCCATTCACAATAGCGAGACAGTTTCACGCTATCTATTTTCTATAAAATTAATTATAAATTAACACTTTTAATCACTATTTGTACACTTTAACCTCAGGCGTACCAACCTGGAAATTACAGCGTGCACGTACTCTTCAAAAATTTTCACTGTAAATCTCGCCCATCAACTTTACTGCCACTTTGACATTCCCCGACAAAACTGACGTATGATGGGAAGTCGTTCAAACTGACGTGAGATAGGAAGCCATACGGTAGCAAATTTGCATAGGTATTAGTCGCCAGTGGCGTAGGACCGAGTCATTACAAGATCCATCGGTGTATCACTTGATTTCATGTTGCTTCATGATATTTACAATGAACTCAAAACACCATCCTCTCTTGTTACTCAAAGTAGCGAGATCGATATCCACACGATGCAATGAAAGCTCACTGTAGAGCAAAAAATTATCGTATAGATTTACATTAAATTGATGTAAAAAGAGTGAAATGATCAATTTAAAGTTTAGCAAAGACAAGCATTGTACTTACACAAGGAAATTTAACCTGAACATAATTCGTAGTTACAAAAACATATTGAGTTCGCATAAGTAGGAAAATTAAAAATTACTCTCTCGCCTCTAAGCACGATGGTTGCCAGCACCGGTGTGTATCTAATAAGAGGGATCATGGAGGTGGATCTGCATGCGTACAAGAGTAATAAATACCTTAAAAATCAAAATTCATTCAGCTTTGTTAATAATAGTATGATTTGTAGATTTGACATTTTCACCCATAAAATTAAAACGGTACCTTTAGACATGTTGAAATTATGTAGTTATGTAAATTGATATAAGTTCTTTATGCTCGCAAAATTTGATGGAAATCGAATCATAATCCATTGCAATTGTAGGGAATCACAATAACAATAACACGTGGAGATGGTTGATACATATACTAAATTGACCTAGGTACATTTATTTTCTTCCATTTTTCATGAAAATTTAAGGAATAGTATTTAATTTGAATATATCCAATTAGCTGAGCATTCAGAAAAATTATTTAAGCTCGATTAAAACGGCGGCAGCAGTTTGGTTATGAAAGAAACTCAACATCTTTTGCATAAACTTGAACAATTTCTTATCCAAGTATTGCATGGATAATTCAAGTTATCGATTCACGCTATTAAAAACTTGTTTCGAACCCTAGCATGGTTACAAAGGCTTTCCGGTAGGAGCACTCTCCTGCTTACTCAACTTGTTTCTATTTTGTGGTCGAGGGATGAATGTCATTTAAGCACTGATTGCGGGCTCTCACACTCACGATTGACTGGACTACCCACTAAATACCTCCCTGTCAACCCAAGAACCGAGCTTGGAACCGTTTGACACATTACTTTGGATATATTCTCGTTTTGTTTCGCCATTAGGTGCCTTCAAGCTGGGAATCCCTCCTCTAGTAGGAAAAAAGAGAGGAAGAAAAATTGCCAGACAAGTGATCCCCCAGCTCTGACTGCTATTTGTCCGTTTTATCTTTAGGACTGCCCGAACATAATTTGCCACTTGATTTCATTTGTCAACGGATCCAAGCATCGCCGTGACTACACTATCCAGGGTGAGCTTACCTGTCTCCCTGTAGAGGCTCCGTCACAGCTTGAACGATTTTTTGCATGCTGAAAATTGTGTGGCAGCCATTGTTTTTTTCTCCTAGGCAAAATCGATAGTCGAAGGACCGTGACTTACGAATCTTGTACAGGTAAAACTGAAAACCCCCATGCCCACTCAAAAGCTAGGTCAGATAGAAGTCAGTCTCACCCTGCCTTCGATTTAGTTACCGTCTCAGATCCAGGGTGAGACGCGTAGTCCACCTTCCCTTCGTGCAATTCATAACGGGTAACTGTCTCCCTCATATCACCGCTTTGACGAAGTTAATAGTGTGGCGCTCTCTAGCAAGGAGGGCAACAGTTATCACACCTGCAATAACTCTCACGATCGAATCCGAGACTGTTGGATATGAAGATGCAATCCTCAATGTACCTCTTCACTCTACCTGTGCCAATCATTTTCAGTGCACCTCCTTACTGATGTTGGGCTGCAACTTATAAGTATTGCCAGCAACTTTTGTGCACATTATCAGGGCCTTTGTTGTCTTTGTTATTATAACTTTAATACATCATTGTCGCGTCAGTTTGCAATCCAAATGGATTTCAAGAGAAGTGTGAAGTTTCTCTACTTTACGCTTCTTTATAAGTATCGCCAGCTTGGTTTTGCCGAGTTTAAGCGTTAAAACTAATTTTTTTGCACGCACTACTTTACTACAAAGTACTTCTTGCATAGTTACACAGTTTTTGTGCATATTTTTCTCCCGACCTAAAATGTATCCCACCATTCTTATTACAACAAATCGTGAGAGCTAGAGGATTTAAAGAAGTCATTGTTACGGTATAGCTTCAGGGTTATTCAGATTAGCTTACTCTAAACACTACCATATGCGATCTTATTGCGTTTTAAGTGATGCAATGCTGACCCACACTCGACTAGGTTTTTCTTACAAAATTGTAAAATTTTAATTCAAGAAAGTAGTCGTATCCAATAAAAGAAAAAGAACTGACGTACAAAATGGGGTTAGGTAGGTACGCGCCTCCAATTTGCATGCCACATCATAAACAAAATTAGCAGCAACAGCATCACTGACATCCTACGGTATTCACATTGGTAAAACGGGAAAATTTAATTACTTTGTAGTCTTTGCAAGTGGGCCTTTGGTTTAAGTTTCAATGTTTTACATTGTTATATCATTTTTCATCATTTTTGCTTCTGCCCAGGTATATATTTCTGCGCTCTCTAGCAAGGAGCGAGTATCACCCTCGCACACACCAGCAACACAAATCTTGAGGGCGTTTGGCATTCGCATTGATTCTTATCTCTGCAACTGAACCAACCACTTTCAGTGCTCTGCGAAAAATGAGGCAGGCTGCCGAACCTGTTCAATAAAGTTGCAGCACTCTCCTCAGAGACTCTAATCAGAAAGATACTTACATCCTTTGACAAATGGAAATACGTAGCATAATATATACGGATGGTCCTGGAGTATAAACAAGTTGGGTAAACAGTCCTACGCTCACGTTAGAAGGGTTTTGTACCCAACTTCTCAGAAATTCAGTCACCAGCAATGAATAACGTCAAGAAATATGTCAAAGAGATGTACACGTTTAAAAGAAAATCGATTGTTTTTCTATTTTCAACGGTCGCCATTTTGTTGCAAACCAACAAAAATCACTGAAATTATGAGTTCTTAAAAATATTAATGTTATTGACCTTATTGGAAAATTTCAAGAAGATCAAGTCAAAACTGCAGTGACTGATTCGATGGAAAGTAAATAAAATACCAAAATCATGCGTTATTGTTGTTGTAATTGGAGAAATTTCAAACGGCTATAACTTCCGTGTATATCATTCGATTTTCATCAAAGTTACAAATTTTATGGATCCATTGTATTACTACTTAAATATCGAATTTCGTTCAGTTTAAGGGTACCAATATGATTTAATTGGGGAAAATGTAAAATTCGAATATCATACTATTATTAACAAAGTTGAGCGAATTTTGACTTCTAAGTTTTTGTTATTGTTGTACTCATAAATACCTACCTCGACCATTTTTTCAGGTTTTTCGGATCACAGGTGTCCAATCACGACGGGGGACACAAATTTTTCGTGTATTTCACCTCCCTGCGCGTCCCCCGAAGTAAAAAGTACCAAATTAAGACCCGTTTTAAAAAGATCTTATCAATACCTTTCATTTGATACCCATGTCGGCTACTTTTGATGAAATTTTTTTTTCGGGAGCCGCTCCCCTATATGGGGAGACCGCCCTTAAATACCATATACATTTTTTTGTAGTTGAACTTTGAAGAGGCACTACTTTACACCTGCAAACAAAATTTGATGTTTCTAGCTTAAGTAGTTTGCGAGAAAAAGTGCTGTGACACACGGACGGATGGATGGACAGACGGACAGAAAGGTCACGATTTTAGTAGGGTTTTGTAAAATTATTTTACAAAACTCTAAAAAGGAATAGAGATAACAATATTTTTTGTCGGGATGATTCCTTCGGTTTTATCCAGTACAAGACTGAGGAGTTATCTAGTCCATCATTCGCTGGATAATCGTACCTAGTCTAAATTTCGTACGTTTTATTTTACGTCCAGTGACTGACATCACAACATCATCCGCATAGCCAATCAAGCGTGGCTCACATCAAGAGTAACTGGCAAGACAACCCATTGGCTGGAATCGCTGTGCGGATCATGCTCAGCATTTCCCTGATTACATCTATGGTGAAGTGACTTTCTCTGAGCCCATACTGCCATAGAGATAGATCCCAAGTAGCATAAATCGTGTCGGTGAGTCTTCTCGTCATGATTTTTTTTAGAAATTTTCCCAATCGTTTCCACAATAGCACAAATAATAGGCTACTACTTCGTGCAACCAAGTGTTGAACGTACTGAGGAGTAAGTCAAGGTGAAAAGGATCAACCATCTGCAGTATATTGGCTGGAGTCCAATCTGATCCTGGAGACTTTCTTGTTTTCAGGACAAGACTGCTTCCTCCATTTCAATATTCATAAAAAGTGGGCGTATCACTAGGGTCTCATCATGGTGGTATCAAAATGGACAAGGTGTGTAGAAAAAAGGACCCATATAATTTCATCCCTCTTTCCCGCCTCGTATGAGTTTGACTTCTCTTGAGCATGAAGCTTTTACTAGACTGGCTTGTAGTCAATGCCCTGTTGAAGTCCTTTACATGTGAGCAGCAGGCCTTACTGTTGTTGATAAACTTGTCGAGCTGTTTCTTGATTGACTTGAATACCCCAGTCCATGCACATTGAGCCTCTCATCAGAGCATGTAAAATTCACTCCACCATTCAGTGATTTCAGATACCCAATAGTAAACTGGTGACGGGACGGGACCTTAAAGACTTTTCAGGTAGACATAAAAAAACTTTCGGCTGAGTTCACCACGTGCACAGCTTCTAGTCCTTGACTCCACTGCGAAGCTCCAGGTTATGATTTTTGTACCATTTGAACATCAACAAACTTTTGAATATCGATCTTCCCAGTATTTCAGCTGAGACTACAAGGCTAGGCATATGTGTGCCAAGAAGCACCGTCATTGATCTTTTGCAAAGACCTACTAGTTTCGCGACCTGTCTGTCCGTCTGTCCGTGCGTCACAGTGAATTTCCTCAGAAACTATAGAAGCTAGAATGCTCAAAATTTGTGAAAAGGCCTGAAGTGATGGTCTCTCAAAAGTTCAAGTCTCACCAAAAATTTTTAAGGGGGTCCCTCGTAATAACGAATTAGCCCTTTAAACTTTTTTTAGACAAAGGTAGTCGAGTGGGATATCAAATGAAAGGTCTTGATTAGAACTTTTAGAATATGAAATAAAAAAATCATTTTATGAATTAGGGGGTCCAGGGGAAGGCAAAATTTACCGAAAATTGGTATCCCCATACCCCTCGAAAAATTTGAAAATTATAGCGAATGTAGGCCTTTATGAGTACAAGGGCAACAAATACCTCAGAAATTAAAATTTACTCAACTTTGTCAATAATAGTATGATTTGTAGATTTTACATATTTACCCATAAAATCAAGACGGCACCTTTAAACTTCTTGAAATTTTGTAATTATATAGATTGATATAAGATATATACGTTCACAAAATTTAATTGAGATCAAAACACAATTAAGTGAGTTATAGCCATTTCAATTGTAGGGAATTACAACAACAATAATAGTTTATGGTTGATACATATTTCAAATTGGCCTAGGCACTTTTATACTCTTTCAATTTTCATGAAAATCTAAGGAATAGTGTTTAGCATGAATATATTCAATCGGCCGAGGATTCACAAAAATCATTTAAGCTAGATCAAAATGACGACTGCACTGTGCTTATGAAAGAAACTATGCATCTTTTGCATAAATTTGAACGATTTCATATCCAAGTATTGGATGAATAATTCAAGTTATCGATTTACGCCATTAGAAGACTTGTTTCTCACCCTAGGATGTTTACAAAGACCTTCTGGTAGGAGCACTCTCCTGCTTACTCAACTTGTTTTTCTTAAGTATGCGTTTGCACGCTACGGGTTGTTGATTTGCCTATCTTCCTTTCAGATTCTATCTATACACGTTGCTATATTCCGCTCTAGGGTGAGGTTTTTTTTTGGAACTTGAGAGTTGGTATGGGGACGCGCTCTTCATACGAGTATGGATTTTCTGAGATACTATAATCGACTCGTAGCGGTCCTGTTAAAATCCTGTGTTCGATACCTCGGTGTTCATTTCGATCAGTATCTGTACTATACTGAACATGTCAAAATCATGCTCAGTAAAGCACTAAAAGTAGTCATGGCCCTTCGGCGACTCTTTCATTCCTGATACATTGATCAAAAAGTCAAAGTTATTTGTTACAAGACCCTGGTTAGGCCAGTTTTGACATACGGATGCCAGATCTGGTATAACCAGAGTGCTAGTACAATGGAAAGATTAAGAGTTTTCGAAAGGAAATGTCTTCGTGAATGTACTGGTTTGTACAAAAAGCCTGAGACGGTGTTACGGATAAAACCGAAGGGCACCAGGATTACCTCACCCCGAACACTATCGTAACACTCGCGTGACTATGTATAGTCAGGAAGCTAAGCCGCACTCGACTAGGGTTTGCTTGCCAGTCCAAATTGTAATCATATTAGTAGTTTAAATACGATTATTGGTAGTCTAAGCAAACATAATTGTCATCGAACGACGATCAGAATCACCGCCTGTTCGAAGTTGGAATGTTCCCCAGATATTTCGATAAAACCAAAACCTGACAAGATCGAGCCAGATGTTGCCAAGGAGGATTCAGATGATGAGAATTCACTGTCTTGAAGATTTGGGTAATTTATTTGACAACGGAAAATGTAGTGACGTAACGCTGGCAGTTGGCGGGAGAGAATTTCAAGCTCATAAAGCAATTTTGGCAGCTCGAAGTCCAGTGTTTGCAGCAATGTTTGAACATGAAATGGAAGAACGTAAATTAAATCGGGTGGCGATAACTGATGTCGATCATGAAGTTCTGAAGGAAATGTTGCGTTTTATTTACACTGGGAAAGCACCGAATTTGGAAAAAAATGGCAGACGATCTGATTGCTGCTGCTGATAAGTACGCACTAGGAAAATTGAAAGTGATGTGCGAGGAGGCGCTGTGCGTCAATTTGTCTGTGGAAACTGCCGCTGAGACGTTCATATTAGCCGATCTTCATAGCGCGGACCAGTTGAAGGCACAAACTATTGATTTTATTAATACTCATCCTACTGATGTGATGGAAACAGTGGGGTGGGAAAATATGATTAAAATGCATCCACATTTAATAGCGGAGGCATTTCGCGCGCTCGCTACCCAACAAATCCCACCAATAGGACCACCAAGAAAACGCGTCAAGATGAGCTGAAAGATATTAAGACAAATGCCGCATAAATTTACTTTACTAAATCCACAACTAAATCGACAACCACTTCAACAGCAGCAACAAAATAGAAAAAAACGGACAGATTGACATCGTTGCCACTGATTATGATTACGGGCAGCAGGAAAAATTATGCTCTGAAAGGGTACAATGTCAAGAAATTAAATCAGCAGTGAGTGCTGCCCTTGCAATAACAACTCGTATTACAGCTCTTCTCCAAGCCCAAACCTTTAATCATAGCCTCAACCGCATTACCATCAACATCATTAATTATTGATTACCTATTTTTAAAGTAAAATTAATTTCCTTTGATGCAACCTGCTTTCTGTATGTATCTTTGATTTGACCGCACTAGAAATCATACCAGAAAATAAACATACTGACAAATTCAATTAATTAACGCTGCTGTTGATTACTATTTTTTTTAGTTTAAATGAATACAAAAACTAATAGATCAGATGTATAATATAATTTATAAATGTAACCCACCCACATAAATCGTAACACATGTAGCCATGACCCGGACACGCATCAGGTTGAACTTCGGCCTTTTGACGATATGCAGCAAAGTCCCAAAGACGTGAGGATTTTCTTTTTTTGCAATAACTAAAAAAATACACTGCCGAAAATTGAAACATAAACACACATCACTGACAGGCCAAACTGTCAGTGAACTATGTTCAGCTGATTCAGCCGAAGTTGGAGTACTCGCCACCAGAGGGGAGCGGCTACCAAGTGGCGGCAAGAAGGTATTACCCCGCTGAAGAGGTGGGTGACCGACGAGCGGAACCATAGCCGTTAGGAGGAGGCTATATAAGCACGCGAGGAATGACGCGCCTCCTCTTTTTGATCTCTGGTATCGTGGCGACGACGGCAACAGAACGAGGAAAGTCAGCGAAAAGAAGTCGAAGCGCAGCGGAAACGTTAAGCGGAAGACAATAGAAACAGCAGAGCGGAATCGACATTAGTCACAACATTATTTGCAAAGCGACGAGCAAATTTCAATTGGGAAAAGGAAGGCGACGGATTACACCAGCGAACACGATCGTCGAAGGGGCCCCTTTTGTAGGGTTATAATTAACGTAAGTTCTTTTGTTTTGATAGAGTGTATTCTTAATTGAGTTTATAGTTTCTTGAGTGAATATATAAAGTAGAAAAATTGTAGCTAATTGGAATTTATTGGTGTTTGAAGTAACAATCAAGTTCAAAAGAAGTAAGTTTGTTTGTTTCAGTCCGCGGTTGTAACGAGTGCGGCTTGGACGGTCAAGTCAAGTGAAAGTGTCGGGAGGTTGAGTAAAGCCGTGATAGCGGAGGTCATAGTGTTCGGGGGGTGGTATTGTGGTCCCGCGAGGGACATCCTAATTGAGAAGGGAGGAATTTAATGTGTTAGTGAAGTAGTGTAAGGGTAGGATTGGAGAACAGAGTGTAGGGTATTTAGTAGCGAGGGTATCGGCCGAATAACATCGCGTGCAATCGGTTAGTCGCATTCTCGCTTGGCGGCTAGTTGAGGCTTTGAGGAAAAGCGAGTGGCGCTCCACGCCCGTCTTCGGACGAGCTAACCGGGTCCACAAGCCTCGCCGGAGCACCCCAGTTTCCCCGGGTAGTAAGTGGGGGTAACATTTGGCGCCCAACTTGGATGTTTTGTAAAGTAAGTGGAGTAGTGAAGTGAAATAAGTGAATACACGTGAAGTGCGAGTGGAGACGGTTTGTTTGGTGCGGCGCGTAACTTGCGAAAGTGAAGTGTGGTGATTGATTTTGCGGGAGTGTGTTTTATCGTGGTTGGTGGAGGTTTATATATAACGGTGGAAATCCGCGCGGGTAATATTTGTAAATTGTAATTTGTGATCATATAAATCTAGATTGAATTTATAAGAAATCCAGAGTTTTTTCATTTAGAATTAAGTGGTTGTGTAACTAGTTTTTAAGCATTTATTAGACTCGTTCGATTTCAGCAAAGGGAAATGGCGTTGAAAGGGAAGATCCTCGTCGATAGGCTGAGTAAGGATGAGTTAACTTATGAGCTGAGGATTCGAGAGCAGGCATTAGGCACGGTGGATGAAATGAGGAAGGCGTTGCGGATAGCACTCAGGGCGGAGCGAGCGTTGGACTGCTCGATGGTTGAGACAGATGCGTACCCTTTTACGGCCAAAGAGGATGTGGATGCCGTGAAAGAGAAAGTGGAGGAAATTAGGAATCTGTTAAGAGATTTTGAAGGTGGAACGGACAGTGGGGACTTCTTAAAGATCACGTCGAAGGTGGATTATGGTCTCCGACGTTTGGGTAAGGTACCTACAGATGAAGTGGATTTAGTGAAGGAGGTGAGCAAGTTGAGGTCCGCCCTGAGAATGTCCATGGGTGAATTAATGCTTAAGGCTGAAGGAGATGAGGATGAGGCAGAGGTGATCGCTCCAACTGCGAGAGATGGTGTGATATCAGGAGAAGCTTTGGGAAGTGCTATGGGACCGATATGCTCTACCCCCCGAGTCGAGGAGCCCTTGGGGAAACATCAAGATGTGAGTAAGTGGGGTATTCGTTTTACGGGGGATTCGAATTCAGTGAGCTCTTTCCTGGTAAGGGTGGAAGAGTGGCGAGAGGCGAAGGGGGTACCCAAATCCCATCTATTTAGGTCAGCGGTGGTCTTGTTCGAAGGGAAGGCATTAACATGGTTCCGAGCAATAAAACATAGATGCAAAGATTGGGACGATGTAAAGAAGGAGTTGCGGGCAGAGTTCTTACCACCGGACTATGACGACAGGCTTTTTGAGGAAATTCGGCACCGGACACAGGGAAAGGATGAGTCCATTGGGGTGTACGTGGCGGCGATGGAAGGCCTTTTTCGTCGACTTACGGTACCGTGCACGGAACAGGAGAAGCTGCGCTGGATAAGGCGGAATATTGCACCCTTCTACCAGACTCAGCTCAGTCTGGTGCCGATCTCCTCAATAGTGGACCTGGTAAAACTAGGTAGAACATTGGAGACCACCAGAGCAACGGTGGAGTCCTTTGTTCCTCCACCGAATCCCCGGACGCATCGGTTATTGGAACCGGATCTGGCTTATTGTGTGGCGACAGAGGGAGGTATGGTTGCCGCATTGCAGGATGGGCATAGGGGTATCCGCTGCTGGAACTGTAAAGGTGAAGGACACACCTCCAGGACTTGCAGTGAGCCTCAAAGATGTTTCGGTTGTGGGAGAATTGGAACACGGAAAGCGACCTGTCCAACGTGTACACGGAGGCTGTCCAATGTTCCCAAGGATCATGTGAGACGTAGCCAATCAAGCCAAGCACCGAATTCGGGACCCTCGGGAAACGGGAACCGTACTCACTAGGCGACGTAGGGGGTACGAGCGATCCAAATAAGTTAGTCGCACAGGAGACAAGGGTGAATTTTGCGCTGGAGGAAACGGTAGCGGATAATCGTCCACATATGGAGGTGGAAGTGTTTGGGCAAGCTATAGTGGGATTACTGGACTCCGGAGCAACGCATACCATCCTCGGAAAACCCGGTTGGGAATTGCTGCGCACGCAGGGGTTGGAGCTTCAGGAGGCGAGACAACCAGCAATTAAGTTAGCGGATAGTGGATGTGTCCCAACGGAGGGTGTAGCCTGGGTACCAGTGACGGTGAAGGGTGTAACGCGGTGGATGGGAATTTTGGTAGTGCCTGCGGTTCCACACGGACTTATCCTGGGGGTGGACTTCCTGCGTTCATTTCGGATCATTCTAGATCTCAGCATGGAATCTTGGGAGTTCGCGGCGGTAGCCGCCTGTGAGGCACTTCAACGGAGAACAAGATTGACTCCACAGGATGAGGCTCGTTTGGAATCACTGATAGCGGAGGAGTTCGTGTTGATGGGAGATGGCCTAGGGTGTGCTAGAGGGGTGGAGCATGTGATTACGACATCGGCTGAACCCATTAAACAGCGGTACTACCCCGTGTCTCCAGCGGTGCAGGCACACATCAACAAGGAGCTGGATGAAATGTTGCGCCTGGGAGTGGTAGAACCTTCCAGGAGTCCATGGTCATCACCCATCCTCTTGGTAAAGAAGAAGGATGGGAAGTTCCAGTTTTGTGTGGACTTCCGGAAGCTAAACAGCGTATCCCAGCGGGACGCCTATCCACTCCCATTTATCTCCTCCACTCTAGACAAACTGCGCACAGCCCGATATCTCTCCTCCCTGGACATTAAGTCCGCCTATTGGCAAATTCCTATGGCGAAGGAATCCAAGCCTTACACCGCCTTCACGGTACCTGGACGTGGTTTATTCCATTTTAATCGGATGCCTTTTGGCTTACATAACGCTCCTGCAACGTGGCAACGCTTTGTGGATAGGGTTTTGGGGCCGGAACTCGAGCCATACGTCTTCGTATACCTAGACGATGTTATAGTAGTCACCGGGGATTTTGAGAAGCATTTGGAAATCCTCCGGGTGGTACTAACACGTCTCCGAGAGGCGGGTCTACGAGTATCACGCGAGAAGTGTGAGTTTTGCCGGCCACAGCTGAAGTACCTGGGATACGTGGTAGACGAAAGTGGACTGCACGTCGACCCAGAAAAGGTAGAGTGTATACTGCGTATTCCCCAACCAACCAGTGTGAAGAAAGTGCGGCAATTCTTGGGAATGGTGTCGTGGTATCGACGTTTCATTCCAGATCACGCTACGCTCACAGCACCCCTCACCAACTTACTGCGCAAAAATAAAAAGTTTGTATGGACGGATCAGTGTGAGTTGGCCTTCAGGCGTTGCAAGGCGATGCTTTCATCAGCGCCGATTCTCACGTGCCCAGATTTCGCTTTACCTTTTAACGTCCAGACGGATGCATCCGATCATGGGTTGGGAGCAGTGCTAAGCCAGAGCCACCCCGAGGGGGAGAAGGTAGTATGCTACCTTAGTCGGGGTCTTTCAAAGACGGAGAGGAATTATTCCACCACTGAGAGGGAGTGCTTAGCGGTGTTGTGGGCAGTGGAAAAACTGAGACCCTACCTAGAAGGGTCACACTTTACGGTGATTACCGACCACCACTCTCTGGTATGGCTTAATAATTTGCGGGAGCCGAATGGGCGACTGGCTCGTTGGGCAGTAAGGCTGCAACAGTTCGACTATGAAGTCGTGCACCGTAAAGGCAAGGAGCATCTAGTTCCAGATGCGCTATCTCGGGCATTTCCAGAGGTGACTGCGGTGGTAGAAGCTGACAGTGGAGACAGGTGGTTTGATGGCATGCGTTCCAGGATTCTTAAAAACCCAGCGAAGTTTCCGGACTGGCGGATTGAAGGGGAGACCTTATGGCGGAACATACCCGGACGGCATCCAGAGTTGAGTGGCAGTTCCTGGAAACAAGTGGTCCCCAAGGGCGCACGGCAATCGATCCTCTTAGAATGCCATGACGACGCAATGGCAGGGCATATGGGTATTAGCAGAACCCACGATCGCATAGCCCAACGATTCTATTGGCCCAAAATGGAAGCAGATGTTCGGCGGTACGTGACAAAGTGCAAAACTTGTCAGGCTACGAAGGTAGAGAGGAAACCCCCGTATGGGCCTATGACCTCTCGGGCTGGTCAAGCCAAAGAACCGTGGGAGATTATTGGTGTGGATTTGGTTGGACCGCTGCCGCGTTCTACTCGAGGCAACACCTATATTTTGACGGTGGTCGATTACTTCACCAAGATGCCTCTTATCTTCCCCCTGAGGAAGGCGACTGCGGTCGAGGTAGCTAGGCTTCTAGAGGAAAGAGTGTTTATGCTTTTTGGGGTGCCGGCAGTGGTGGTGTGTGACAATGGCGTCCAATTTAAGTCAAAGGAACTGCATAGCTTGGTGACCGGGTATGGGGGCAGTATCCAGTTCACGCCATTTTACCATCCGCAAGCAAACCCAGCGGAACGGATCAATCAAACGATCAAACGAATGCTGAGAGCGTACGTAGGAAATAACCACCGAAAATGGGACGATCGGCTCTCACAAATTGGTTGCGCCTTGCGCACCTACACACATGAGGCAATGGGCGATACGCCCTATTTCATCAATTTCGGTCGGGAGATGGCGGTTACACGGAAGGGACCGAGACCGCCTGAGGATGGGGATATCCTGAGCAATCCGCGAGAACGGGCGGAGAAGCTCCGAGAAGTGAGAGAGGAGGTAATGAGGCGCTTGAAGGAGGCAGCGGAGAAAGGTAATCAGCGGTATAACCTGCGGAGGAGACACCCTCCATTTCAACCCAACGACCTTGTGTGGAGGCGGAATTTCGCCCTGTCAGACGCGGCTCAATACTATTCTGCTAAGTTGGCTCCGGAATACCTGGGACCTTTTAAGGTGGAGAAACGCGAGTCCTCGTCTCGGTTCAGGTTGCTGGATATGGACGGCAAAAACGCAGGCACTTGGCATGCGAAGGACCTCAAAGTGTACGTCTCGTAAAGGTAGAAGCGGATCAACCCAGGGAAGGTCACGGTAACGAAGACACGAGTGAGATACGCATTCTAACAGAATTAGGGCGATCGTGAGTCGAAGGTTAAAATAAGTGGATAGCTAACCTAACTAATTGAAGTGGGAGTGGTTGAACTATCGGTAGTTTTAAGGGAAGTTGAGGTTTTCAGGTTTGGTTCATATTGGTTGGTATTAGTAACAGATTGGGTTGAGGGGCCCAGAAGACTTAGTATTAGTTCTCTTTAGCTAACTTTTTTCTACTTAGTACTCGTAGTCTGGTAGGTGGGCAGACGTGTTAGTGTTAGTTTTCTTTTCTTTAGTCAGTATTCGTAGTCGATTAGGTTAGTAGACGTAGTGGTAATAGTTTTTTTCCTCTTCTTTCTTTGTTCTTTTTCTTTTAGTACTATTATTAGGTGAGACTGGTGGGCCGTGCTAGCTCAATTGGTGGATCAGGCGACTCGTAACCTCAGGGACGTTGAGTGGTTAGTATCATAGGAGTGTATTTCAGGGAAATCCACTAAAAGTAGGGGGGGAAATGTTACGGATAAAACCGAAGGGCACCAGGATTACCTCACCCCGAACACTATCGTAACACTCGCGTGACTATGTATAGTCAGGAAGCTAAGCCGCACTCGACTAGGGTTTGCTTGCCAGTCCAAATTGTAATCATATTAGTAGTTTAAATACGATTATTGGTAGTCTAAGCAAACATAATTGTCATCGAACGACGATCAGAATCACCGCCTGTTCGAAGTTGGAATGTTCCCCAGATATTTCGATAAAACCAAAACCTGACAAGATCGAGCCAGATGTTGCCAAGGAGGATTCAGATGATGAGAATTCACTGTCTTGAAGATTTGGGTAATTTATTTGACAACGGAAAATTTAGTGACGTAACGCTGGCAGTTGGCGGGAGAGAATTTCAAGCTCATAAAGCAATTTTGGCAGCTCGAAGTCCAGTGTTTGCAGCAATGTTTGAACATGAAATGGAAGAACGTAAATTAAATCGGGTGGCGATAACTGATGTCGATCATGAAGTTCTGAAGGAAATGTTGCGTTTTATTTACACTGGGAAAGCACCGAATTTGGAAAAAAATGGCAGACGATCTGATTGCTGCTGCTGATAAGTACGCACTAGGAAAATTGAAAGTGATGTGCGAGGAGGCGCTGTGCGTCAATTTGTCTGTGGAAACTGCCGCTGAGACGTTCATATTAGCCGATCTTCATAGCGCGGACCAGTTGAAGGCACAAACTATTGATTTTATTAATACTCATCCTACTGATGTGATGGAAACAGTGGGGTGGGAAAATATGATTAAAATGCATCCACATTTAATAGCGGAGGCATTTCGCGCGCTCGCTACCCAACAAATCCCACCAATAGGACCACCAAGAAAACGCGTCAAGATGAGCTGAAAGATATTAAGACAAATGCCGCATAAATTTACTTTACTAAATCCACAACTAAATCGACAACCACTTCAACAGCAGCAACAAAATAGAAAAAAACGGACAGATTGACATCGTTGCCACTGATTATGATTACGGGCAGCAGGAAAAATTATGCTCTGAAAGGGTACAATGTCAAGAAATTAAATCAGCAGTGAGTGCTGCCCTTGCAATAACAACTCGTATTACAGCTCTTCTCCAAGCCCAAACCTTTAATCATAGCCTCAACCGCATTACCATCAACATCATTAATTATTGATTACCTATTTTTAAAGTAAAATTAATTTCCTTTGATGCAACCTGCTTTCTGTATGTATCTTTGATTTGACCGCACTAGAAATCATACCAGAAAATAAACATACTGACAAATTCAATTAATTAACGCTGCTGTTGATTACTATTTTTTTTAGTTTAAATGAATACAAAAACTAATAGATCAGATGTATAATATAATTTATAAATGTAACCCACCCACATAAATCGTAACACATGTAGCCGTGACCCGGACACGCATCAGGTTGAACTTCGGCCTTTTGACGATATGCAGCAAAGTCCCAAAGACGTGAGGATTTTCTTTTTTTGCAATAACTAAAAAAATACACTGCCGAAAATTGAAACATAAACACACATCACTGACAGGCCAAACTGTCAGTGAACTATGTTCAGCTGATTCAGCCGAAGTTGGAGTACTCGCCACCAGAGGGGAGCGGCTACCAAGTGGCGGCAAGAAGGTATTACCCCGCTGAAGAGGTGGGTGACCGACGAGCGGAACCATAGCCGTTAGGAGGAGGCTATATAAGCACGCGAGGAATGACGCGCCTCCTCTTTTTGATCTCTGGTATCGTGGCGACGACGGCAACAGAACGAGGAAAGTCAGCGAAAAGAAGTCGAAGCGCAGCGGAAACGTTAAGCGGAAGACAATAGAAACAGCAGAGCGGAATCGACATTAGTCACAACATTATTTGCAAAGCGACGAGCAAATTTCAATTGGGAAAAGGAAGGCGACGGATTACACCAGCGAACACGATCGTCGAAGGGGCCCCTTTTGTAGGGTTATAATTAACGTAAGTTCTTTTGTTTTGATAGAGTGTATTCTTAATTGAGTTTATAGTTTCTTGAGTGAATATATAAAGTAGAAAAATTGTAGCTAATTGGAATTTATTGGTGTTTGAAGTAACAATCAAGTTCAAAAGAAGTAAGTTTGTTTGTTTCAGTCCGCGGTTGTAACGAGTGTGGCTTGGACGGTCAAGTCAAGTGAAAGTGTCGGGAGGTTGAGTAAAGCCGTGATAGCGGAGGTCATAGTGTTCGGGGGGTGGTATTGTGGTCCCGCGAGGGACATCCTAATTGAGAAGGGAGGAATTTAATGTGTTAGTGAAGTAGTGTAAGGGTAGGATTGGAGAACAGAGTGTAGGGTATTTAGTAGCGAGGGTATCGGCCGAATAACATCGCGTGCAATCGGTTAGTCGCATTCTCGCTTGGCGGCTAGTTGAGGCTTTGAGGAAAAGCGAGTGGCGCTCCACGCCCGTCTTCGGACGAGCTAACCGGGTCCACAAGCCTCGCCGGAGCACCCCAGTTTCCCCGGGTAATAAGTGGGGGTAACAACGGATTGGAAGCACTATATATCGAATAGAAAAATTTATCAAACCGCTCAAGTGACAAGAGTCGATATCTTCATATTGAAACTTCTTCGGAATCATATCGCAAGATCTTTAACTGTGAGTGAAACGCTTGGATTTCACAGCCTTTCCACCCTACAGACGGGTATATTGTGACTTGCCTCACAACTGGCTTCGTTCTTCCAGAAGCATTCGTGTATTTGGACATGAATCGATATGTTTTTGATTCTGACGGCGTCCCAATGATATATCACATATACCGACGGGCCACCGATAAGAAGATAAAATATCCTCCGAATCTGAGTTCACGAGACCAACAATTCCAATGGAGATACTCATTTGCTAGATTCGTTGAGGCTGGTCGAGCTGAGATGGAACAATCTAGGTATTGGTGGCTGAATGACAATGTCTAAATTATTCGTGTTTATTTTCTGTTTTTGTGCTTTTTCTCGTCACTTAGTTTTTTAGATTCATCTCATTATTGCTACATCTAGTGTTGTTGTTTATTTGTATTATAATTTAGGTATAGATTTCAATATAAGGTATTTTTTTTTTGTTTTGTGATTGAACTTATTTAGAATTAGGGTGTAACATATTAGGTATAGGATATAAGTTCATTGTTGTGTTAGTAATATAAGTAATTTTTGAATAATGCTGGTTGGTTTTTTCTCCTTTTTCCAATTGGATCAAAAAATATGTAATAATCTTAATTAATTTAAATTTGCTAGTGTATTTTTTTCCATTAAATGTGTTTAACTGATAACGTATAAATTTAGAGAGCCATTCGGGCCATTAAGTTTTTTATAGTTTTATTGTTTGGAATTGGCTTTGTTCTTTTAAAAATTTATAACGGTTGGTATTAAATAAAGCGCTTTTGACTTTTAGCGGTCCTGATTTGGGATTCAAAACTGTTGAAAATATTGCATTAAGACTATCTTGATCTCATTTTTGTTGGCTATGATGTTGCTATCCTCATCTTTACGCAAAGATTATTTAGGTTTATGTAAATTTCTAAATTGCTTCATAGTATAGAATGCAGTATTGTATAGCTATTTTGTAGATTGTCATCAAGTTTCAAAACTCTATCATTTTTCAGTTTGCGTTGCTTTTGTCTGTGGATATTTCTGACATCACGTTTTAGTTCATACTAGGTACTGTATACAAGTAAAGCAACATGACTTTTTAGGGTTTTGTACTAAAATACAAAACCCTATTGCAATCACGACCTGTGTCCGTCTGTCCGTCTGTCCGTCCGTCCGTCCGTCCGTCCGTCCGTCCGTCCGTCTGTATGTCACAGCACTTTTTCTCCGAAACTATAGAGGCTACAGCCATAAAACTTTGTGGAAAGGTCAGAAGTGGTGACCTCTTGAAAGTTCAGGGGTGGAAAAATTTTTCAAAGGGGCTTAAGGGGGGTCACCCCGTATAGGGAGGTGACCCCTTAAAAAAAAATTTTCACCATTGGTAGTCGAGTAGGGTGTCATTGAAAAGGTCTCAATGAGATCTTTTCAAAAAAAGTCTTAAAATTGCCTTCCGAGTACCGAGGGGGGCAGGAGAAGGGGAAATGTACGAACTTTTCGCGTACCCCCCCCTCGCGATTGGAAACCTTCCATCCGAAAAATCTGAAAAAAATCATGAATGTAGGCCTTAATGAGTATAACAACAACAAATACATGAGAAGTCGAAATTCACTCAACTTAGTTAGTAATAGTATGATTTATCGATTTTATATTTTCTTGAATAAAATCCAAACGGTACCCTTAAATTCAATAAAATTTAGCAAACGGATGACTTTTTATAAGATTGATCTTTTCTGTAAGTTTCATAAAGATCGAATAGTATTTAATAAAGTTATAGCGATTTGAATTTTCCTGTATTACTATGGAACAATATGCCGTATATTACTATGGAAACATATGGCTATGGAGCCATATGCGCTTTTTATCGACTTAGACACTACAGCTTTGCTAGTATTTGCATGAAAATTTCAGGAATGAAAGATATCATGAGGATGACTACATACAGTTGAAACAAGTCGAAGAGGCAGGAGAGAGCTCCTAGCAAAAGGGCTTTGAAGCCATTCTAGGATTCGAAAAAATAGGCCATGAATCGATGCTTGCAGTACAGAGGAGTGGCCCCTGAAAAAAATTTCATGAAAGGTAGCCGATATGAGTATCAAATGAAAGTTCTCTTTGCAAGCTTTTCAAAACAGTTCTTAAACTGACATTTTTTGCTTCAGTGGGTGCACAGAGGGGGGGAAATACATGAAAAATGTGTTTCTAAAAAATCTGGAAAAATTATCAAGGGAGATATCTATGGGTATAAGTAAAACAAATACCTCAGACGTCACAATTCTTTCAACTTTGTTAAAAATAGTATGATCCTCGAGTTTCACATTTTCTCCAATAAAATCGTCTTTGACATGTTTCTTGATTTTATTCGTTGCTGGTTACTGCATTTTGTAAGTTGAGTACAAAACCCTTCTGACATGAGCATAGGTCTGTCTACCCAACTTGTTTAAATATATATAACAAGACATTACAACTACGTTTCTACAATTTTATTACTGTTTATTTTCGCAACATCTCTCAACAACACCGACAATTTATATTAAAAGATTTCGATAAAACAAGCCTTGACTGAATGATTGTCAAAAGCTACTACAGTGGCAAACTTTTTAAAAATTAGATTTCATTTTCATCGCCCTAACTACTTTTCTAGCTATCAAGAAAAAGTAATGCAATATGAAAAGAAAAAATAACAAGTTGGGTAGACATGTCAGAAGGGTTACAAAATGCAGTCACCAGCAACGAATAAAATCAAGAAACATGACAAAGAGATTTGATCGTTGAAAAAAATCCATTGTTTCTCGATTTTCAACTAACAAAAATCACTCAAATCAATAAATACCAAAAGCATTTATGTCAACGATCTTAATCTGAAAATTTGAAGAAGATCAAAATAAAACTGCAGTGTCTGATTTGATGTAAAGCCCACAAAATGCCATAAATATCTCCCTTCATTAATTTTTCAGATTTTTTAGATCACAGATGTCCAATCGGGAGGGGGGAAACACATTTTTCGTGTATTTCCCCCTGTGCCCCCACTGAAGCAAAAACTGTCAGTTTAAGAATTGATTTGAAAAGCTCTCATAACGCACTTTCATTTGGTACTCATATCGGCTACCTTTGATGAAATTTTATTCAGGGGCCACTCCTCTATGCGGTAATCATCGATTCATGGCATCAGAAAATTTATTTCGAACCCTAGAATGGTTACAAAGCCATTTTGTCAGGAACTCTCTCCTGCCTCCTCGACTTGTTTCACCCTTGAGTATAAATTGTAGGTACTCATCTTCAGTCATTCAATGAATTGAATCAAGTCTGAAAAGCATGTACCTTAAACTTTGAAATTGGGGGAAAAATAACTCAAAATTATTTAATCTTCGCATTTAAAACAGCCACTTTTTTGTTTTACGATTACTGATACCACTAGCTGAACCAATTCTCAAAGATATTCATGATACCTATCATTCTTGAAATTTTCAAGCAAATCCTAGCAAAGCTGTGGTGTCTGAGTCGGTAAAATGCACATAACGTTCCATAGCCATATGTTTCCATAGTAATACAGCGCCTATTGTTCCATAGCAATACAGGAAAATTCAAATCGCTATAACTTCGTTAAATACCGTTCCATCTTTGTGAAAATTTCAGAATAGGTCAATCCTATAAATAGTCATCAATTTATTGAATATAAAGGTAACATTAAGATTTTATTCAAGAAATCATACTATTACTAACAAAGTTGAGTGAATTTCGACTTCTCACGTATTTGTTGTTGTTGTACTCATAAAGGCCTACATGTGTGATTTTTTTCAGATTTTTCGGATGAAAGGTGTCCAATCGCGAGGGGGGTATGCGAAAAGTTCGTACATTTCCCCTTCCCCTGCCCTCCACGGTACTGATAAGGCAATTCGAAGACTTGTTTTGAAAAGATCTCGGTGAGACCTTTCCAATGACATCCTGCTCGACTACCAATGGTGAAAAAAAAAAAATTTTGAAGGGTCACCTCCCTATATGAAGAGACGCCCCTTAAGCCCTCTTGAAAAATTTTTGCACCCCAAAACTTTCAAGAAGTCACCATTTTTGGCATTTCCACAAAGTTTCATGGCAGTAGTTTCGGAGAAAAAATGCTGTGACATACAGACGGACGGACGAACAGACGGACACAGGTCGTGATTGCAATAGGGTTTTGTATTTTAGTACAAAACCCTTAAAAATGAAAATTGGGCTTAGTGAACTGACTCAGATTTGTCTTTTTATAGAAAGTTTGTAGGCTTTATTTTTGGCACTAACTGCCTCCTATAACCCATCCTCGAACCAACCATTTTGTCTTCAGGACTCTTGGTACTCCAGAACTTACTTGGTGGAGTTTTGAATAAAGCCAGTAAAGTAAAAGCAAAGTTATGGCTTTTCAAATTTGAATAGATGTTAATTTGTAATATATATTTTTCCTCAATTTGTGCATGTAATCTTTTTAAGGAGCATTTTTTTCGAATGGTTAACGATAAAAGTCTCTATTTCATAAATTGTATACAAATCCCTTCTAGTTGGAGTGTATTCCTTCTGGCACAATTCAGTCTATGCTAAAAGTGTCTTCTGAATATGTATTGTCAAGTATTGGAATAAGAATTAATTAAGATAATTTGAATCTTAATCGCTCTAAGTTTCGCCAATAACTTTCGTCAAATTCACATCATTTGCAAATTTTTCTGATGGTGAAACGTACACTGCCTGTGGATATGTGGCTTTGATAATGGGTAAAAATCTGCAGATTTAAATTCATCAATATTTATTGAACAAAATCTGAACCACTTTTCATTAGTAAATGGAACACAGAAGTTTATACATAATTCTAAAATTGCATTAAAAGCATTTGGATTAATACAACAGCACTGTCGGACTCCAACCATTCGTAGAACCCACCCCTAAACATTGTTTTTTTTCTCATTCAGCAGAAAATATCGTTTCATTCAAACTTTTAACATATTATTAAACACAATATTTTTGTCATTATCTTATCTTATTTTCGCTAACAAACGACTAGATACATATATCGATGACGTGCTTTTGCCACTCAATGAAGTACTTTTCGCGACAATTCACGACACCCGCGAAAACAGTATCAAAACTGTTTTTGATATCTTTTTGACGAAGACGAAACAAATCACTCCCGACAAGGAATGTTAGTTCTACTTCAAGTGATAATAAGACCGTATCGTAGGTTATAAGATTTCAATTCTACGGTTAGGCTCAACATCTGTATCCAAAATGTTGGTAGCTTCCGCTACTTGAACGTGCTGTGAATACCGAGAAAATAAAAGAGTTACAATCCGTCCAGCCGGATTACGTTTGAGAAAATTCATGTGTACGACTATATCGCGAGGTGTAAAGGATTAACCGGGCTTATAGTATGGAAAATGGTAAAGCACTCACGTTACCTCGTCCGAAAAAGGTATCAGCGCTTCGCAATTCACCTAGTGATAGCTGCCTAGAATCCGAAGTGATAAATGTGCTCGTGCGGGAAATTACTGAAATTTCTTCGGAAGTGAAAACGTGTAAAGTTCGTATCGCTGAATTGGAAAAAGCTGTTGGTGAATTAAATGGCAATAGTAATAGTAATAATCGACGCAACAATAATGCTCGATCGAAATTAGATATCTTAGCAAATCTACTGAAGTTGAGAAACTGGCGATCGCCAAGGCCGACACGGAAGAGCCGATTGTTTTTTCAACGAAGACGATCTTCTTCGTTAGGATCAATAGTAAGTCTTATATAAATTGTTTTTCTTTGATTATTTCAGAAGCTTTATAATCTAGGAATTAGTTCAAAGATAATTTACTATCTTGAACTCACTTTTTACAATTCTTTTCCGACAAAAACGTGCTTGGTGATGATTAGTGTATTATTTATTTTTCATATTTGGAAAGTAATTAGCACTCAACTGTTAATGATCATTAACACTTGTAAAATTTCATGTAGATTATTTCCATTTCCTTTATTTCTATGAGTATGTACATGGAATTATATTCGTATGTGATGCTTTCGGCTGAGTTCTAAATAGAATGGAGCGCTTAATGTTGATTTATTTTTATTGTTGAAAAGCTTCGATACAAAGTGAATTGTGTGTTCAAATGAATAGACTATACTTTTCAAGCTGGTGTGTTCAAACAAATGGGGTTTTATGCCTACTTGTTTTGGTAACATTATGTAGAGCAGGAATTTATTCCGCATTTGCTACTATTCCAAGAATTAGGAGCTAGCTTTTGACTTATACCTTTCTGTTGCAATTCGAGATTTTATAGGCAAAATAATTTCACAACAACTGGTAGATTTCCTCTTTTTGCAAGCTAACAAGCTTATTCATCGCCTATTATGCCCAAAAAAATTGATATCTAGTGGACTTCAACGTAGAACCACTGTCGAGTATTTAATCAGCCTTTAATCGTTTTTGATCCGATAATGGAAATTTCAATGCTTAAATGCTGTTTAAGCTACACTGTTTGTTCGTTATCATTATGTTAAGTTAATTTTCATATCGAAATAATCTTCTCTTAGTCAATAATCTGTAAATTGAAATCGTAAATTCAAAAGCGACTGCAAGTGCTCATCGGCAGGGTCATATTAGCATGTTTTAGGGTTTTGTGAATGGTCTTTTTTTTGTGTTAGGGAGGTGAATGCCCATTTATGCCCAGAGTGTGGGACTCCCATGTTCGCAAGAAGGCGACTGGACTACCGACGAAACACTTCCCCTGTCGACCTGAGAACCTAGCCTGGAACCGTTTGACACATTAATTCGGGCCAGGTCTCGTTTTGTTACGCCGTGAGGCGCCTTCAAGCTGGGAGATCCCTCTTCTAGTGGGAGGGGAGAGAGGAGAAGGAAGTGCTCGACAAGCTATTCCCCAGCCCCAACGCCCCTGGCTGCTGTAAGTTCCCTTTATCTTTTAGGACTGCTCGAACATAATGTGCCACCTGGTTCTATTTGTCAACTGATTCGAGCATCACCGCGACTATATAATCCAGGCTGAGCCCTTCCATCTCCCTGTAGAGGGTGCTTCACAGTCTGTCCCATTTTATGCACGCGAAAAATGTGTGTTAGGCATTGTCTTCCCCTCCTGGGCAAAACCGACAATCGGGGGACTGTGACTTGCCAATCTTGTGCAGGTAAGACTGGAAACACCCATGCCTGCTCAAAAGCTGGGTCAAATAGAAGTCAATCTCACAATGCCTTCAATTTGCCAGGGTCTCACGTCCGGGATGAGTCGCGCAGTCCAGCGTCCCTTCGTACAATTCACCCAAGACTGCTTCCAGTCGTTGAGTGAGCGCTGTCTCTCTTCGCGGACAACCATCTCCCTTGCATCATCGTACAATAGCACTGACCCTACAGCACTCATCAAGAGGCGTCTTCTTGAGGGATTTGGTGCCCCTACGTTGGCCATAAGTCGACTCAGAGCCAACATTCCCGAAGCAGCCTTCTCAGCCGTTGCCCTGATTTGCTCAGAGAAACTCATCTTCAGTAGCCCCAGGTACTTCACCGATGGCTTGGATTCGATTCGTAAATCTACAATAGTGATCATTCTTACTCTAGGGATTCTCTTTTTTGTCAAGATGACCACTTCGGTTTTCTCCAGCGCTAAACTGAGCCCACGAGCAGTCATCCAGTCTTTCAGTTGGCACATTAGCTTACCTAGCCTAAGTTGCACCTGTTCAACGGTGTGTCCAGTGACCAGAGCCGCGATATCATCCGTATAGCTGATCACGCGTGACTCATCTGGCATCTCCAGTCTCAGTAGCCCGTCGTAACACACGTTCCACAAGTCCGGACCAAGGATAGATCCCTGGGCAACACCCGATGTAACCGGCATCTTTCGTAGGCCCTATATCGTGTCGTAGAGCAGGCTTTGGTCCTTTAGGTAGTTCCTCAAAAGCCGCATTAGATATTTTGGAACTTGAAAAGGCTTTTCCAGTGTATCCACCCATCTAGCGGAGTTGAAGGCGTTCCTGATGTCGAGTGTCACCAACAGGACGATCCGTCGCTTGGTGCGATTATATGCCTCTGCCTTTTGGACCACGTTCACCACCTCTGCAATCGCATCAATGGTAGAACGTCCTGCTCTAAAGCCGTACTGCCGAGGAGATAGGTCCCCAGCAGCACGAATCGCGTCAGTGAGTCTTCCCTTGATGAGTTTCTCTAGCACTTTCCCAGCCATGTCTAGCATGCATAATAGGCGATATGCAGACGGCGATTCGGGATTTCTCTTCCCCTTGCTGATCAGCACAAGCCTCGCCACCTTCCATCGTACCGGGAAAATCCCATACCGTAGGCAAGCGTTGAATGTGCTGAGCAGCAAGCTAGGGCAATGGTGATAGACGAGCCGCAACATGTCAGCCGGGACACCATCTGGACCTGCAGCCTTCCTCGCTTTCAATGAAAGGAATGCCTCCTCCAGTTCCAGCTGTGTGAAGAGTGGGCACTCGACTGCTGTTTCACCATGGACAGCGTCAACACCGACGAGATGCGCGAGGAAGAGTGCCCGCTCTATCTCGGTCATCTTTTCCACGTCATGTATGCAAGGCTTCCATAGGGCGTCAAGGTTCCGCATAACTAGCTTGTAGCCAAGGCCCGACGGATTCTTGTTCACATTGTCCACTACGACTTGCCAGCAGCGAGCCTTGCTATTGTTAATCAATCTGCGAAGACATTTCCTGGCCAATTTATATGCTGCCACCCGGCTGCATGCCTCGTCATGGTTCCACGCCCGTTGAGCCTCACTTTGAAGCTTGTGACGCTCCCTTCGCTGTTCAGTGATTTCACTTGACCACCAATACACTGGGGGCTTGCCGTGCTGGGGTTTCAACGGGGCATAGAAGCTTTGCAAGCATTCGTGATGATGCTCGTAGCTGAGTTCACCACTTCTTGAGCTGCCAATTCTCCCGTCCCCTCCGAAGCTCCCTCCAATGGCTCCCCTGCTGTGAGCACTTCAACGAACCTCTTACCGTCCATCCTTCCGATGTTCCATCCAGTTGTAGAAAACTGAGAGCATGGACGTCGGGAGACAACATCACTTATCTCAAGCAGAATGCACTGATGGTCACTGGCTGGGTAGTCCTCTAATATTTTACAATTGTGTATCCTCCGTACTAAGAACTCCGATCCGAATGTCACGTCCGATATGGTTCCCTCACAGCCAATACGGCGGAAAGTCAGCGTATTTCCGGTGTTTAGTTCGACGACAGGCGTTCTGGCCGTCATTTCCAGAATTCGTTTTCCTCGCAGTTCTATTTGGAGCATGCCCCATTCGATTGCTTTAGCGTTGAAGTCTCCCTCAACAAGTACGTTGCCCTCCAGAGCATTAAGCTTGGCTTGGAAAGATGATATCAATTTGTTCGGCATTAGGTACACACTAAAGAAGGTGATCCATGAGCACCGAACCAACATTAAACCATCCCCTCGTCCACAACTCTCCGCCTGGAAATCACTGTTCCGAGCCCAGAGGGCGGCGTTATCAGTTTTGTCAGGATACCATAATGCAGGACATTTATCATGGTATTGCTCACTCAGCAGCAAGAAGTTGGCTTTCATGTCCCTCGCAAACTGCTCAAGCAGGTTTTGGGCGGTTGAACTGCGGTGTAGGTTTAGCTACAGGATGCGGGTCATCGAAGTTCTGATTTTTCCTTGACTAGGGTTTCCTGGAAAACCCGGCATTTTTCTGATCCATCGACGTGTCCAAAATCATGTATTGGATCAGCATCCTTGCAAATAATACAGAGTGCCTTCTTCGTACACTCTTTTCTTTAATGTCCCATTTCACCGCATTTGTAACATAGGGAACTCCTATCGAGTCCTTTGTGTAGTGTGACCATAGCCAAGGCATTTGAAACATTGGAGAGGCGTTGCTCTTCGCCGTATCCTATAGACAACCCACCCTATTCGTTCTTTGCCCATGCTCAGGAATTTTTCGGCGCCCTTTTCGGACAAGTTTTAACTAATGAAAAAAAACTAACCACAAACGGCTACTGTAATTTAGTAGTTGCCATTTAGCCAGCAAAACCTAGGCTGCTATATCTTATGTCGACCGTCCTTAGCATACCTCACAATTGAGTATCTCCATTGAAACCGTTGATTCCGGGAGCTCAAATTCAGAAAATATTCAATCTTCTTATAGTGGCCCGCCTATATATAATATATAATCGGGGCATCAGAATCAAAAATATACCGATTCATGTCCAAATACAGGAATGCTTCTCGAGTAATAAAGTCAGTGGTGGGACACGCTTCGACGACCGTAGAGTGGAACGGCTGCAATACTCAGGAATTTTACTCCCAGTTACATAACTCGCGGTATGACCTCGAACAATCTTCAAAATTATTGTATTTATTCTCATCGCTTTGGCAAACCGAAATATTTTTTGTTTCGATATCTAGTGTTTCCAATCAATTTCAGGCTTTCTGCATGGACCAGTACATGCACGAAGATATTTCCTTTCGAAAATTCATAACATTTTCATTATACTAGTACTCTGATTATACCAAATCAGATATTCATATGTTCTAAAATGAAACGATCATAGAAGGGATACGAACACATTACGTGCTTTGCTGAGCATGGTTTTGGCATGCCAGCGGTAGTACAGATATGGGTTGCCATTGACACCTAGGCATCGAGCACAGGATTAATGTAGAACTGATTTTTTTCGGAGTTTGGGATATAGGTGGTGTGGAACTTTTCTAGGATTCAAAGTACACGTATCTTTGGCTGACTTGAAACCAACCAGGGATTTCGTTCAAATTGTTCATTTCTCTAGGTTTGCTCTTTTAATTTCTAAATGACTTAGTTTATTTGCGGTTGCCAATAGCCGAACCATATTTCTCCCATTGTTGGTATTTTCTGAGAAACTAGGCGAAACACAAGTTGATTATTTCTCCTTTTTTTTTAAATATAAATAAAATTCAACTTGCTATCTTTATCAGAATTACCTCTGACATCTCCTTCAATTCTCATATTTTCTGTCAGCTCGTCCATCGCTGCAAGATAGTTTCGACTGTAATCAATACTACCAGCACTCAAAATTACTTCTGATTGTTTTAATTTCTTATTACCCTCCTTTTTTCGGTTGAACTTGTTTTTTCTACTGCGGCTTTTGAATCTTGATCCCTCTCTTGACAAGCTCATCGAGAGGCGGATTCCGTAGCTTCGGTTTATAGTTTTATTTTAGTAGTTTATGCATTTTTTCATTTTATGCAATTATTTGTTATTAACATCTATCTTCTGTGGAGCATTTTTGATCATGTTTTCTTTATTGATTATGTTTTACAGCTTACTATTTGACGTTTCCCCAGATTCCCCAACGGTGGGAAGTTTTCGGGCTTCTCCATACAAGCGGCACTGAAGTTATATTAAGTTATTGCACTTTTCTTTATGTATCGAACTAAAATTATGATATTCGATATAAATTCTTTGAATCAATTGCTTCGACGATATGATAAGCTTTTTCCAACAGCAACAAATTCCCGACTGACCCGACTGAAGTTTCAAGCCAGTTTGGTAAACAGAACTACTATGTTTACTACCATCCAATTTAATCATACTAATAAACTTTTAATGGCGAAAATATTTAATTTACAGATCCTACCATTATTAGCAAAGTTGAAAGAATTTCAACCATTAAGTTATAACTCCGCTGTTGACGGTCCCAAGCCCGTTTGATAAAGAAGAATGGAACCCCTTATTTCCCCAACCTATAGCTTCCATGAATCCTCATCCTGAACCCCCAATCAAATGGTAGTAAATGCTCTCGGGGTCACACATTGGGTTTACTGGTTTCCCAATAATGTGACACTAAATGCCAAGAAATGCTAATAACTGTAAATATACCTACAGACCTGCTTCTAAATCCTACTTACATGGGTGTAAGAGGGTTAAGGTGAATCTTCTGTGCCTGATAACGGAATCGACGTAATAACTATGCCGCCGGAATGGAGGTTGGGCGACGGGCTAACATCCCGTCCCTGGAAAACCTTTAAATGTTTCGAAACCTGCAGATAGGCCTCGAAATTGGTTGAACTTACGGCAAAGACCTCACAAACGAAAAAAGGACTATGGCATTGGATTCTGGAATGTCAGATCACTCAATTACCCTAGCGCTGTTAAGGACTTTTTACAACAGGCCAGTCAATATCAATTAAAAATAATGGCAGTCCAGGAAACGAATTGGACTGGAGACGACATTCAAGACATGAGATCGCACACAATATGAAAAAGTGGGAAGCCTACTGTTCAAATCGTACGTTATTGATCTCAACGCAGTCAATGAACGGTTGTTTGCGATTCGTATAAAAGCGAAATTCTTCAAAATCTGGCTGATTAATGTTCACGAAAAAACGATGGAAACGTTCTACAATCACCTGGAAAGACTGGGCAACTCATTGCCTACAAATGACTCAAAAATAATTCTGGGCGGTCTGAACGCTAAGGTTGACAATGAGCTATCTCATCGGAGAACGGCTGGAGGATATGGCCTCCATGATAAAATATATGACAACGGCCAGCGCCTGATTGACTTTGCATCTCGTCCGTACATACCGAGGAGCCAGTTGTAACTCAGATCATCACTTGATCGAATTAACCTATCGATATCGTATGTCAAAGGCATATTCGGCAAAGACCAGCCCGCTACAAAAATTTGACATCAAAGGCTCCAAACGGCGTCTGTGGCCAAAAATTTCACGGAGATCCTTGACAACCAGCTGGCTCCCATCTTATCAGACGCATCGTTAAAGACGAGCAACGAGCTCTGGATGGAAGTGAAAACGGCTATTAGGACCGTGGCAGAACAGACGATCGGACATCAAGCCCGGCGCAAGAGGAATGATTGGTTCGATGATGAGTGCCAGAATGCGTTCGACAAAAAGAATCAAGCGTACAAAGAATATGTAGGTAGGAAAACCAGGACGAAGAAAGAACACTATGAAAATCTCAAAAGAGTAGCGATTAAGAAAAGAAAATACTATGTCGACCAATTGAGAAGTATAGATGTAAGTTTAGCAAGTGACAACACAAGACAAGCAAACAAAATAGTGAAAAGCCTGGAACGTGGTTATCAGCCCAAAACCATGCTCTATCGTGATGACATCAGCAATATAAACCAAGATTAAAGAAAGATGGGCATCATATTTAAAGAACCTCCTTAATCTTTCACACAGCTCCAGAACATCGGAGCCTATAGACGTCTGCGGAGAGCGTTCATTGGCCCCGCTAGCTCTGGATGAAGTTTGTTCCATCATCAAAGCCCAAAAGAATAATAAAGCGCCGGACATCAAGCTATTTACAAGGTCATCCAGCAAATTTGGCAATAAGAACATATGCTGAAAGAGTGGAGCCAATCAATTACATTCCCTATCCACAAAAAAGGTGACAAGCTATAGTGCGAAAATTATAGAGGCATATCACTACTTTGTATATCGTACAAAACAGTTTCAAAGATCTTAGAAAATAAAAATAGGAGTATCGTGGTGGTTTTAAGGCAAGTAGATAGATAGATAGATAGACCAATTGTTCGCAGTCAGGCAGGTACTTGAAAAGTGTTCAACATAGACGTATATTTTCGTTGACTTCAAGCAAGCATACGACAGCATTGATCGTAACGTATTGTACCATATAATGCTTTGCTTTGGCAGCTCAGCCAAATTCGTCAATCTCACTAAAATGACAATTACGTCGACGACCTCCGAAGTCCGCAACAATAACCAACTCACCGATGCCTTTGACACAAATATCGGACTAAAGCAGAGAGATGGCCTGGCCTCATTGCTATTCAATTTGGCTCTGGAGTACGTCATGAGGGAGCTACCTGGCGATACTCGAGGTACATTATTATTCAAGTCGAGCAAAGTGATAGCCTATGCGGATGACATAAAAATTTTGTCACGGTCATTAGCAACTGTCAAAGAAATGAAACCCCACAGCGAAGCAAAACTAGTAGGGCTTCAAATCAATGAGAAAAAAACAAAGCTCATGACGCAGTCGAGTAAAAATACCTCAAATACACAAAATATCACACTTGGCGAATACTGTATCGAAAATGTGCGCGAATTTGTGTATTTAGGCGCCAAAATAATGAGAACCGGTAATGAAAGAGACGAAATACGCCCAAGAATACAGCTCGCAAATAAAATATTTTATTCAGTACTGAGAATCTTGAAGACTAGCTGCATAGGCGTGAAAACAAAGCTCCAAGCATACAAATCTCTGATAAGCCCTTTGTTATGCTACGGGTGTGAAACATGGACCCTAACCCAAGCATCCGCAAATATATTGAACGCCTTTGAGCGACAGGTCCTGAGGCAAATAATTGGAGCGAAACTGGACGGGAATTAATGGCGAATTCGATACAACCATGGGCTGTATGAAATTTTCGACGAGGTGCAGGTCTCAACTATTATAAGACTGCGGAAACTGCAATGGGCTGGCCACATGAGTCGTATGGACGAACAACAGATACACAAAAAGGTATTCGTTGAGAGAACTGAAGGCCAGAGACCAGTGGGAAAATCAAGGGAACGCTGGTCTGACTCGGTTAGTGAAGACAGTTCATCGCTGCTCGGATTTCGAAATTGGAGGACGCGGTCAATGGACCGAGACAGTTGGAGGCGGTATTTGTAGGAAGCGAAGGCCCAAGAGGGGCTGTAGTGCTAAGAAGACGAAGTAGTTATTTTTTATTGGATCTACCTTCAGGATTTTTTCGGTGATTATTTTTAGCTGCTCATCTTCAGCTATTTGTTAATAAATTCTATCCAATGTTAATAGCATGTACCTTAAATAATGAAACTCGAGAAAAAATACACAATTTTATGCAATATTCTCGTTTAAAATGACCGCCCTTTTCGTTTACGATTACGGATGTCGCCCATCAAACAAGTTCTCAAAGATATTCATCGGGAATATAATTCCTAAGCTTTCATGAAATCCTAGCAAACCCGTATTTTTGAGTTAATTGGAAGTGCAGATTGTCCTATAGCTACGTATACTTGCTGCTGTAATACAGGAAAATTTAACTCCCCATAGATCTGTTAAATATGATTCGATCATTCGGAAATTTCAAGTAACGAGGAAGCTTTTAAATTGACATTAATCTATTGAATTTGATTGAATTTGAAGGTGCCCTTACGATTTTATTCAAGAAAGTGTAAAATTGATGAATCAGACTATAATAATCAAAGTTAAGTGAATTTCGACTTCTGGCGTATTGGTTGTTGTATTACTCATGAAGGTCTATACTCATGATTTTTTCAGATTTTTCAGATGGAAGGCTTCCAATCTCCGGGGGAGGGGTACGCCTAATTCTCGTGCATTTCCCCTTCTCCTAAACCTTCGGTACTGATAAAGTAACATAATTACCTGTTTTGGAAAGATCTCATTCAGACCTTTCAAATGATACCCCACTTGACCACTTTTGATGAAAAACATATTTTTGAGGGTCACTCCTCTATATGTGGGGACCTCCTTAAAACTCTTTGAATGTTTTTTTCACTCCAAAACCTTCTAGAAGTCATAACTTTCGACTTTCTATAGTTTCAGAGAAAAACTGCTGTGATACACAGACGGACACAGGTACCGATTTCAATGGGGTTTTGTATTTCAGTACAAAACCCTAAAAAATTTTCAATTCCTGGAAACTAGTGACCAGAGCGATTAAAAGCACATTTGTGCGCAACGAATACTAGATGAAGAAGCCCTGAATATTGCTAAATGGCATTTCATTGTTCCACTACGTCGAAGTGTTGGATGAAAATTCTAGATAATTTTTTATTCAGGATAAACTTGAATGATTGTAAATTTCTATTTTTTATCTTACATGAACAATTTTTATTTTATTGGGAATGTTGTTTGGAGATGCACTCATTTTCTCTTCAGATAACAACTTATGGGTTATACTATTGAAATCACGCAATCTGGGAGAATACATTTTAAATTTTTTATTTCATTCAAATTCAATTAGTTTCTTTACCCCTGAATTAAATTAATGGCGAGCCCTATGTAAGCTCAATCAATCAAAATTACTTTGTGATCAGCTTTTTTCTTTTTGTATACAATGTAACTGCTAGGGTTTCCATACATAGTTTTCTTGATAAGGCATAAGCTGATATACATGAAAAGCTTGAATTTTTATTCACGACTTGTGATGTTCCTGGACGTAGTGCACCAGATCTTTTTTCAAATGATAGTTCCATACGATACTTCCTAATTTCAAAAAAGCACCAGGCAGAGTCCCTTTATTAACGTTGATTGTACAACCAAACTAGACTCCCTGTACTGAAACCAGGAGAATCAGCTTTCAAATCGTATCTGACCTTCATCAGTCCATATCCAACTTTGATTGTCTTCAGGCCAGTTTCTGTATGCTATCCAGATGACGTCTCATGTCAACTTTCAAAGATTATCCGACACAGCATTGGCTAGGTGTTCATTTGGCTTCTTTTAAATCATGTGACTATTACATTAGACAAAAGATGAGACAGTACTTTCCTGCTTTTTCATATTCATGTACAGTATAGCTAATTTTTACTGGATGATCCATACGCTCATTTGGAGTTCTGTTTTAATAGACAATCTTCCCAGTAGCTTTTCTTGGGTGATCCATACGTTGGTACTTTAATCCAAGCTCGTCTCTCTCTGGACTAGCCCCTATGTTTACTTAGTTTACAATCATTACAAAGCTTAGCCGGTGTGATAAAGCTATCAGCATTACTTCAACGTAGCATGATCCGCTCACAGAATAAACTTGTGGATGCATCAGTAATTGTGGGAATACTTTGTCGCCACAATCACAGCTACCAGCTTTCTTCTTATCAAGCAATAGTTTTACTCTCTCTTCAATAAAACACGTCTTTTTGTTCATCCTCGGTCTTCTGTGAAGCACTGTGATGATACCGATATTATTTGCATCAGTATATATGACAAAACTTTCTCCAGCCTTGGGATAAGCCAATCCGAGGGCTTTGTATAACTTTGGCTCATACAAATGGCTTTTTCTTCTTGGTAAATGTTAGCGTAATCTTTTACAAACTGCCAATAGTATATTGCTGAACCAAAGCAAATTGCAATGTTAGTACTAACCAGTTCTTTGTGGCTTCTGTTTTCTCAAAGCTCATGCGTGAACGTGCTGCAGACACTATGTATCCCAAGTATTTAACTTGTTAACTGAAGAGCTTACACTTCTTTCCACTCAGCTTCGAATTCGCTGCGAATTGCCACAAATCTTTTGCTAGCTATGGATATACTATATTATCAAAGTACACTAGACAGGACTTCCTGCTTTAGTCACTTAGCATAATGTCACTGGTGCATTGCAAAACTTAAAAGGTATAACAACGAGCTGGTGTAGTCTAGATTCAACTGAGAATGTTGCTACAATAATCTTTTTTGATTTCCACCTGCTAGTATCTTTTCATCGGGACTAACGTTTGTAAATATTTGGCGTCTGCCAGTGTGTCCATAATGTCGTCTATAGGAATTAGCGGGTAGCTACACTTTTTAAGACTTTTTAAAACAAATTTTAAAATGACATACGAGTACTAGTTTCGCATCCTGTCTGTTCGTCTTTCAGTCCATCTGTCCGCATATCACAGCAAGTTTACTCAGAAACTTTCGAAACTAGAAAGCTCAAATTTTGTAGAAAGATCAGAAGTGGCGGTTTCTCAAAGGTTCAGTTCTTGGCATAAAATTTAAAGCGGGGTTTCTCTTGATACTGAAATGTTTCTGAACAATTTTTTTATTCAAATACAGTCGAGTGGGATATTAAATAAAAGGCTTTGATCAGAACTTTCAGAATCTGAAATAAAAAAATCAATTTATGCATGAAAGGGTTCACAGGGAGGCAAAATGTACGAAAAATAATTTTTACATCACGCTATCGTAGAATGCCTTGACCCAAGTCCAGGGTATATTGGTTCTCAGAAGTCCATCCCAAGTAGTCGTATACATACGTTCATTATATCCGCAACGAGGAACTTGAATACGAAATCTCCCAACATAATTCCTTCGCCATCTACTGCTGTTATCCTACTACTCACTATACATGGTATAAATTTATCGCTATTTCAGGACTTTACTCCTTTCATAATGTACCGTCAGGAAAAATTTTTGGCACCAGATTCAAAAAAGATGATGTACCACTTACCATCAATCAATCCAGTAACGCAAAAGTGGTTTTCTCCTGGATGTACTTGCGATATGTTGGAAATAGTTCTGCGGGTATTGTACCTACAAGCAAACCTCTGGCCCAATTCGTTCGTGCTTTTCAGTTCCCCAGCAGCGGGAGTGGTTCGGTGCAAGCTTGGCATAGTCCTCTATTTTTTTTCTGCGCAATCTTGGCTAATTTGTCTTCTTACGGTTCCACCGGGTATGGTGTTACAGAACCATTCAATCACCCTCAGAGAT
Source organism: Odontomyia ornata (assembly GCA_963969285.1). Classification (NCBI taxonomy): domain Eukaryota; kingdom Metazoa; phylum Arthropoda; class Insecta; order Diptera; family Stratiomyidae; genus Odontomyia; species Odontomyia ornata. The sequence goes on from OZ017742.1 coordinate 238,597,592, forward strand.
TTTCCACCATAAAAGCTTAAAATACTGCGCAGAAAGTAATACGGGAAAAGTGTAAATAAGATAACACACTACCAGCAACTGAGCAATGATCTTGTTTAATTGATGTCTATCAGGATCTTTGAATTTGACTTGGAAATTGTAATTCCTTGTTATTGGATTTTTGAATTTTTCATGGAAATTATAATTTTTAAAAGGCTAGGGACCGCCGATTTGATAAATAGATAGTGCCAGAAGTATTCTGTTTCTTCGTGGCACTACAGCCCTCTCGGGCCTTCGTTTCCTGCCATAGGCGCCTCCAACTGTGTTACAGACAGACAGTCAAAGCAACATTCATCAAACTCAAAGCAAAAGTGAACATTTTGAATTGAACAATTCGACTAGTGACTGCGAATTTAGCTCAAGAGGAGACGTGCCGTATTTTTAAAAATATTTTAGTATAAATCGTCCAATCATATGCCTACATACAATATTTATCCTTTCACATATTCAGTGGGCTTCTTCTTTAGTAGATTTGGAACTCTACATTTAATATCAACTTGTTCCCACTTTTTAATTAATAAAACTTAAATATCCTTCACAGATTCCAATCGACGAAACTAATTTTAAAACTGACCTCTTCAAAGTTGTCAAAGATGATCTATACTCTATGGTTCCTAGAATAGTTGTAGCATGCTGTGAACTTATCGAAGAAAAATCCAAAGATCAAATAGTTAGTGGACTCTATCGTATTCCTGGTGATCATGCACAAATCAAACGACTTCGTCGGAAAATCCTGCTTGAAAATAATTACAAATGCTTGAAGGACGTGCAAAGTATTCACACATTAGCTGGCTTATTGAAATTATTTTTTCGTGATGTTGATCCACCGCTGATAAAAAGTGATCAAATTGAAAAATTTCCTGGACTCGACACCGAGATTTGGAGTAAGTTTTTATAATGATTTGTAATATGTATGCAAATATTTTTCCCGAAGTGCTGTTTTATCGTGTAGATCTTACTTAGCAATATGTCTGTCACGAGCCAGGGTGAGATCAATGCAGAAATTCATAAGGACACTGCCAAACGAATATCGGGAGACGTTGCGGTATTTCATTTGTCATTTGAAAAAGTAAGTTTGTTGAAGGTAAAATAATTAAAACAGAATACAAATCGAAAATAAAAAATTGTATGATCAGAAATAGATAACGAGCAAAAACTATAGATATTGTATGACAATAATTGATGCCTTCTACATGAATCAATAGATAACGATAGCAACCATATATACAATTGATCAAAAGTAACTAATAATTCAGCTTAGTATAAGATAATTTAGCTACAACTTTGTATCTTTGACAATGGGTTTATCCAAGAAAAGGAATTTATTTGCGATCATTGCTTGATTTATTACAAACGCGTTTCGATTTTACATTATTTTTCATTTTAGAATGTGTCATGACTACCCGAAAAATTTGAGCTCACAAAATGTTGCTATTTCAATAGGACCATCAATACTTCATATAACTGCGGAGTATAGGGGAAATATCCAAGAAAGACTGAAAGAGTATGGAGTTTTGAATGATTATTTGCAATTTATGGTAGACTATTGTGATGATATATTTAGGTAAGTTTCGAATGATTTTGGAATTAAGGACCTAGTACCCTAATAAATAGCTAAATTTAACACTTATTTCAATAATTTTTTTTCCGCTAATTTGGTTATTTTATTTTATTAAATTTTTTTTGGCATATACATATATGGTTGGCGAACATAAAAAATTTGTTTTAAAATTTATTATCATGATAATAATTTCACAGAGCGCGCCAAAGTTCTGTTTTTTAAAATTGCATTGTCTCATGGCACAGAGTTATTCTTGAAAACGGCTTAAAAAAATGGTCGCAATATGAAAAAACAATTTTTTTAAATGTTTTTTATCGACTTTATTATCAAGCCAACATTTTTTTTTACATATTCTTTCAATTTTCTGGTTGATTACGCTGTCGTATAGATCAGCAAACTTACATATAAGAAATGAGAACAATCGGACTCGTAGTTGCAGAGAATAAGTCTGTGCCGGTTTGAAAAATGTAGTTTCGAGAAAAACGCACCTTTTCCATACGAATTCTTGCCCATTTTAATATGAAGCGAAATGTACACGTCAACTTATATACTAAACATGAAAAAGAGAGCCGGGCCAACAGCTAAATATATTAGTATAGATGTATAATAACGGTTAATATAACAAACAAATTCAAGAAGGAGATGAACACGCGCCGACAGCTTCGAGAGAACGCCGTAGCGTAGTAAGAATCCAAAATATGCGCGCGCACAAAGTGCTACAACTTTCTTATTTTTTCAAATCTCCTTACAAAATTTCAGGAGGTGATTTTTGAGTATATGAGGAATCAAAATCGATATAAAAAAATCGATTTTTCGAAAAATTATTAGTGTACTAGTACCTTAAATGTATGAGTTGGATAAACTTTTGTTTAATCCTATTGCAACATGTTTTTGAGAAGCGGACATATAATTTTTCTATATTAATTGGATGCAATATTTAATGATTTTGCATCCACTAATTTTAGAGTATTTAAGATTAGCATTCCTTTCTTTCGGCTTGTAAGCATATCCGGTCACTCTTGCATATAACTGTATAATGGTTGAATTACTAAAACTTACAGCTGTAAATCATGTTGAAATTTCTTATTCCGAAATAGGGCTCATATTGAATATTCACAACAATCTCTCATAAAAGACGCTATGCAGCTGCTGAATTCATAGCTATAGGTTCTTATAAATAGCATAATTACTTGCGTTATTGAGGTATGTCTGATTCAGGTTTTTAGCTATTGCTGTAACTCTTCCTTTGTGCATTTTATCTTAAATCCGATAAAATTAATTTGATTTTTTGTTTTCCACCTCAGTTTTCCTAGATTAATATCTAGTATGTTAGCTGATTCGTATTCCGGCTCTCACACCAAAAGGGGAACTTTGACAGTTTTTGGTGTCAAATGAAAGGTCTTGGTAAGACCTTTCTCAGTATTACTGGCTTCGTAGATGCAGTAAGAGATGGGAAATGTACGAAAATAAATCTCGAATTTGAGGTAAAATTAAGCAAAAATCTTCATACAGAGTTATCCATTTCGTGGTAGGAAGGTATAATCCTGCCATTTGACATCTGTCAGAATTAAATGTCATCCAAAGCGTCTTCTTTTTAGTTGGAGCTTTGCCATTTAGAAATATAGATCGTTTGACAGTCGAAGAACGCGTTAAAATTATTAAATTTTATTATAAAAATGGTGATTCTGCTGTATCAACATTTTGGGCTTACTAGCCGGTTACGGTCAACATAATCGACCTACACAGCGAACAATTTCGAACACAGAGAGAAAATTTGAAGAAACTGGATCGGTTATTAATATTGCAAGGCCTGTGCATCATTGCAACATTCGTTCTGCTGAAAATATCGCTGTCGTTGCTCAAAGTGTGGAGGAAGACCCGAATTTGTCGATTCCTCGACGTGCTCAAAATTTGGGCTTGTCTTACGGCTCATTATGGTGGATTTTGCATTTGGATTTGCATCTCCATCCATACAAAATCCAACTCACTCAAGAACTTAAGCCTCAAGACCATATACAGCGTAGAATGTATGCGAATTGGGTGATCGAACAACAAGCCATTGATAACGATTATTCGAACAAAATTTTCTTCAGTGATGAGGCTCATTTTTCGCTCAGTGGCTACGTAAATAAACAGAATTGTCGCATATGGGGCTCTCAAAATCCTTAGGTGATCGCAGAAAGGCCTTTGCATCCGGAAAAAGTGACCGTTTGGGGTGCATTATGGTCTGGCGGTGTTATTGGCCCGTATTTTTTGAAAACGATCAAGGAAGAGCCATTACAGTCTATTCTGACCGCTATGGACGGATGTTAACCGATTATTTTTGGAGAGAAATTGAAGATTATGATCTGGAGAACATGTGGTTCCAACAGGACGGAGCCACAAGCCACACAACACAGGCTAATCGAGCACTTTTGCAAGAGAAATTTCCAGGACGCGTAGTTTCGAGATTGAGTGATGTCAATTGGCCCGCAAGATCCTGCGACCTAACACCTTTTGGTTTCTTTCTATGGGGCTATGCAAAAGGTCGTGTTTACGCGTACAATCCTCAAAATCTTGAGCAACTGAAAATCAATATTCTTGAAGTTATGGCCGAGATATTGCCGGAAATGTGCCGAAAAGTCATTGAAAACTACCTCAAAAGGATTGAGGCCTGTAAGACGATTGAATGATGTTGTGTTTCACGTATAATGGCAAAGTTTAGTCTTTATATTGAATAAAAAATTTTGTTTTTATCTGAATATTTTATGTGTTTTCTTTAGCTTTACTTTCCCAAGCGTAAAATGGATAACTCTATACTGCCTCAAAGTCTCCAAAAACTGGAACAATACTCCAAATGGAAAATCAGTGCCTCGACAGTCTCGGCCTGCAATTCAAGGGGGCGTGAAACATACTCATTCTAGAACATGTACGTTCTCCACAATCTCAGTCTCTTAAAGTGACTGAGTGGATTATATGTTGATTTTTAGGGTTTTGTACATATGGCTGCATACACGGAATTTTTATACGATCCATTGTCTATATCTGTCTGGCCAATTAAGGTGAGATTAGGTACATACATGAATTTCTGTAATTCAAATGCAGGCGGGTAATTTAAATAAATGTATTTTGGAAACAGGTTTGAATTTTTAAAGAGGTGTAGGGAGATAACAAATAAAGTTTTTCAGGATACAATATGTGTCATGTTCAACGAATGAATTATTTTTGAGGGCTTCAAATATATTTATTTTATAATTTCAAAATTTAAAGTTTTAAAATTATTCAAGAAAATTGATGAAATTTCACTGTTCCTTCTTTTATTTTCGAAAACACTGACCATAAAATTACAGAAAACTTATAATAAATCGATGGTCTTAAAATATCATGGTAAATGTCACAATATTTTCTATCAAATTCCAAAATATCTTATGCGGCTTTAGAGGGATACTTGCAGTATTGAAGCCTGCTTTATGACAAAGAATAAAACTTACATCACGTGCTGCTAAGGGATTCACCCTTGGTCTAGACCTATGTAATGCATTATATGATAGACTACTATGACTAGAACTGCCACAGATTGGCCATGTAGATGATGTTTGGGTAATAGTCGCTTGACGAACAGTCGGATGAGTACAACTTAGATTACGCTAATGCAATTAGTGTGAGACTACTCACGGGTTCAGTATAGCACTGGATAAAACTAAACTGGAAATTCTGATAAAGAAGAGAATCCTCAAATTAAGGATGATCAGTATTGGAGAAGTTATGTTTGAATCGAAACCAGCATTTAAGCATTTCTCTGAGCAATTTAGTGCAACGGCTCATAACCCTGCTTTTAGCATATTTACGCGAAGTCCACTTAGGATCAACGTAGAAAGACCCAATCCATTAAGAAGGTGACTTTAGATGAGATCTGTAGGTTCTGAATTACTATGTGGAGCAACGCTCTCAGCAAAGAGCTAAACTGAAAACACTATGCATAAAAGCAAAAAAGCGAACCGCGGATGATCGCATTTGAATATTATCACAATTTGGCCATGATAGTCAATGCAGGCATGTTTCCCATCACTCTCTTTGCTTTAAAGCGCCATATTATCTTCCTACGTCGAAATGAATACACAAGGGTGACAGTTGCCCGCGAGGATAAACAATTGTAATGATTTTCTTTTCAAATCTCCGTGTAGGACACGGGTGCCGATTGTCTGGGACAACGGTCAGTGAGCTATAAACAGCACTGAGCTCAGCTATCCAGCTTCGCTTAATGACCGCGTACGCGTGCATGACGACTAGCATTTGCGGGATCATATGAGGCGGGTTCTAGTCGATCCACGAAGCTACACTACAAAATATTTATCACGAGTACTCTACTCTACAAGACGTACCAATCAGTTTTTATTATCTTTAGAAATGTTCTATTATGAGTCAGCTAAGCTACTCTGCAGTGATTCAAATTTTTTTTGTCTCGTTAAAGTTAGCGGACACGGAGGCTTGAGACAAATGCAAACATTATACAAAAAGCACCCGTTACTTTCTCCGAAGAAGATCGTTGCATTACAAGGGGAATATTAAACCTAAACATGTTAAAGTGGCTGAAGTGAAGAGGAAGACGGTGCCTGCCATATATATTTTGTGTGTGAAAGAGGGCACATGGTGTCGGGACCTTTTAGGGGAATTAGGAGAGTTCTCCCTAGATAGTCTCATTAGGAAGATTCTCAGATTGGTTGAAAAATAGAATTATGTGTCTCATTATGTCCGGGTAGTCTTAGAAGATAAAAAGAGCTACTTGAGCAGCCGATGACATTAGGGTTAGGGAGTGGCTTTTTTGGCAATCTCCGAACTTGAAGGTTCCACAGGGAACAGCAAAATGAGGCAAGCCTCAAGTAATTTGTCAAATAGGTTCAGGCTAGATTCTGAGGCTAACAGGGAAAGTTTTTTTTGGTTAGTCCAGACGTCTTATATGCTAAATAGCCCTACATCTATGGTATAAATAGCCTTTTTCGCTGCCACAAAAAAAAAATCAGTATTTTGTGGAAAACTTACGTTTGAATAGGTCATCTCTAAGGCCCATCATGCTCCTTTTGTCATTAACGAGTTAGTACTCTTCTGATAATTAACGGAAATCAACGTATCGATTCGTGCAACAAAAATTTTTTAGTAAAGCTAACTAATACGGATATCAAATTAAGGATCTTGATGGGAATTTTTCAAAACAGATCTTAAACTGACACTTTCCTCTTCAAGTGATGTAAGGTGAGGAAAATTTACATCTCTCAAGGTCGGGCACCTTTGATCCAAAACTTTTGAGAAAAATCATGGAAGAAGGTCTTTATGAATGCAAGGCCAAAAAATGTCTCAGAAACTACGATCAATCAGTATTGCTATTGATAGTACATTGTGTGAATTTCTCGTTTTCGCCTTGAATCTAAGCTTCTGAATAGTAGGTGTACGTGTTCAATAGTTACAATTGAAACTACAGCACGTAATACTGTGGGTATATACGTTTGCAACGGACGTATAAATTACAGATACGTAGGAATTTTGATTAAAATTTAAGAAAAAGTTTGTAATATTGATTTGTTATCAAAACTACTGAAACAATGAAAGAAAATAGCAATAGACTGAAATGCATAATATCCAGGTTTTAGTTTTCAAATTTAACTGTGGAATCTGTCAAGTTTTTATATTCAGAAAATGTTGCTATATTTTTTAATTGATATCCTACTACTTAGTCTTATTTTGTAGTTACTTCTGCCTATATTTGACTGACTAACACCAACACAGCATAGCCTTAGCTCACAATCGAACATTACCTCAAATGATAGGAACTCTTTCAAACCTTGAAAACCTAATGGAGCTCCTTGTTTGTATTTAAGTCTTGACTTGCAATCAAAAGAAATTTATTGGACGGTTCTAGCTATTTTAGTAGTATCTTTTTTAGGGTTTTGGAAAATAATAGTAAAACAGTCCGTTCGTGTATCCCAGCAGTTTTTCTCGCAAAGTACTTAAGCTAGAAACACCAAATTTTACATATAGGTGTAAAGTGATATTCTCTTGAAAGTTCAATTACAAAAAAAATTTATGAGGTGTTTAAGGGGAGTCTCCCCATGTAGGTGAGTGGCCAAAAAAAAAAAAATTTCATCAAAGGTAGTCGATATGGATATTATATGAAAGGTCTAATCAGAACTTATCAAAACAGGTTCTAAACTGACATTTTTTGCATCACCGGGCGCACATAGAGGGGAAATACACGAAAAATTTGTGTCCCCCCCCTCGCAATTGGACACCCGTGATCCGAACAAACTGAAAAAATCATAGAGGTAGGTGCTTATGAGTATAACAACAATAAATACCTTGAAGTCGAAACACTCTCAACTTTGTTAATAATAGTATGATCGTCGAATTTTACATTTTCCCCATTAAAATCGTACCCTTAAACGCAACAAATATTTAAGTAGTTACACATAAGGGCCTAATATTCTGCAAGTTTGATGAAAATCGAATCAACTTCGCGGAAGTTATAGCCATTTGAAATTTCTGCAATTACAACAACAAAAACACACGGTTTTGGTATTTTATGTACTTTCCATCGGTCCAGAAACTGCAATTTTGATTTGATCTTCTTAAAATTTCCAGATAAGATTTATAACAATACATGTTTTTGGGAATTCATGATTTGAGTGATTTTTGTTGGTTTGGAACAAAATGGCGACCGTTGAAATTGAAGAAACAATGGATTTTCCTTTAAACGTGCACATCTCTTTGACATGTTTTCTGACTGTATTTGTTGCTGGTGATCGTATTTCGAAGAGGTTGGGTACAAAACCCTTCTGACATGAGCGTAGGTCTGTCTACCCAACCTTTTGTTGTTAATATTAATTTTCTTGGATGTGTGGAAAGTATAAATTTCTTCCAAGTCCACAATATCCAGTCCGTGACTTCACCTCGAAATATTAGGGAATATTTTTATTAGCATATAGTGCAGAGGATTAGTTGTTAGATCCGTATTTGCAGAAGCTAAATGTTACTGGTTTAAGTTAGATTGTTTGAAACATTTTTTTTCAAATAATTCAAAAATCTCTGTGCCCACGAAATTATAATGAACAATTAATAACAAATATTAGTTGCATATATACATACATATATATATATATATATATATATATATATATATATATATATATATATATATATACATATATATATATATATATATATATATATATATATATATATATATATATATATATATATATGTAGTATATATATAAATATATATATATATATATATATATATATATATAGTATATATATAAATATATATATATATATATATATATATATATATATATATATACATATATATATATATATATATATATATATATATATATATATATATATATATATATATATATATATATATATATATATAAAACTGACATTTTTTGCATCACCGGGCGCACATAGAGGGGAAATACACGAAAAATTTGTGTCCCCCCCCCTCGCAATTGGACACCCGTGATCCGAACAAACTGAAAAAATCATAGAGGTAGGTGCTTATGAGTATAACAACAATAAATACCTTGAAGTCGAAACACTCTCAACTTTGTTAATAATAGTATGATCGTCGAATTTTACATTTTCCCCATTAAAATCGTACCCTTAAACGCAACAAATATTTAAGTAGTTACACATAAGGGCCTAATATTCTGCAAGTTTGATGAAAATCGAATCAACTTCGCGGAAGTTATAGCCATTTGAAATTTCTGCAATTACAACAACAAAAACACACGGTTTTGGTATTTTATGTACTTTCCATCGGTCCAGAAACTGCAATTTTGATTTGATCTTCTTAAAATTTCCAGATAAGATTTATAACAATACATGTTTTTGGGAATTCATGATTTGAGTGATTTTTGTTGGTTTGGAACAAAATGGCGACCGTTGAAATTGAAGAAACAATGGATTTTCCTTTAAACGTGCACATCTCTTTGACATGTTTTCTGACTGTATTTGTTGCTGGTGATCGTATTTCGAAGAGGTTGGGTACAAAACCCTTCTGACATGAGCGTAGGTCTGTCTACCCAACCTTTTGTTGTTAATATTAATTTTCTTGGATGTGTGGAAAGTATAAATTTCTTCCAAGTCCACAATATCCAGTCCGTGACTTCACCTCGAAATATTAGGGAATATTTTTATTAGCATATAGTGCAGAGGATTAGTTGTTAGATCCGTATTTGCAGAAGCTAAATGTTACTGGTTTAAGTTAGATTGTTTGAAACATTTTTTTTCAAATAATTCAAAAATCTCTGTGCCCACGAAATTATAATGAACAATTAATAACAAATATTAGTTGCATATATACATACATACATATATATATATATATATATATATATATATATATATATATATATATATATATATATATATATATATATATATATATATATATATATATCTATATATATACATATATATATATATATATATATATATATACATATATATATATATATATATATATGTAGTATATATATAAATATATATATATATATATATATATATAGTATATATATAAATATATATATATATATATATATATACATATATATATATATATATATATATATATATATATATATATATATATATACATATATATATATATATATATATATATATATATATATATATATATATATATAAATAAATAAATATATATATATATATATATATATATATATATATATATATATATATATATATATATATATATATATATATAGTCTGTGTGGTCTAGTGGTTAGAGCATGAACCCATAAGCCGAAGGTACCAGGTTCAGATCTCCTTGGGAGCAACGTGATTTAGTTCAGGGGATTTTTCGGACAGACTACGAGTGTTCACTCAGTGGTGAAATGTACTGTTTTAATCAGATCATATCATAGCTGAGCAAGCACACGGGAGCATGGTACTGACTAAACCAACTTCCGAAAAAATCATCAATACGGTCATGAAAATGAGATACTCTAACTATCTCTAAGCGAAGGGCCGAGAGGGGCTGTAGTGCTACAAAGAAGATATATATATATATATATATATATATATATATATATATATATATATATATCTATATATATATATATATATATATATATATATATATATATGTATAAAGCGTATATATATATATATATATATATATATATATATATATATAGCGTATATATATATATATATATATATATATATATATATATATATATATATATATATGTAGCGTACGGTTTTTGAGGACAGCTTGAGAGTAAAATTAATTAGCTTGTATGTTCACTAGTCCACGTGGCTTAGCGGTTAGAGCACTAAGCCCGCAAGCTGAATGTCTCTGGTTCAAGTTTCGATTTAGTTCGAGTGGTTCTTCGGACGGAATATAAGCCTGTTCAGTTATGATACGTGCTGCTTTAAAAATCAGAACGTATCGCAGCTGGGTGGACGGACACACGGCCAAAGCGTGATAATGATCATATCACCTTGTGGACTGCCGATACAATTAGATCATGATAATGAGATATCTAACTATCTCGAAGCGAAGGCCCAAAAGGGGCTGTAGGGTTACGAAGAAGATGAAGCTTGTATTTTCAACAAAATTTAATGAAATTTCAGGAAGTTTTTTTTTTTATATTGACCATAACGGCATTAATAGCAGTCTTCAGCGAAGAAGTGGTATTGTGAGGACGCTTATTGGTCTCACGCTCAACTACGCCCCATACGTAATACCAAAGGATTAAGGTCTCGAGAGCTAGGTGACCATAGGTTCGGTGTTTTCTTGTCATGAAAATTTCGGGCCATCACATCTTGTGTCGCCATCGATTTATGTGAAGGAGCAGAGTCTTGTTGAAAAATGTATGGTCTACCGTCGCTTAAATTGTCTATCAAGGGTTTCATTACCGTCTCCAAAACCTCTATGTATGCAGCATAGTTCACTCGAAGTCTTTAAGTACAAAAGTGTGGTGGCATAATATGCCCTTCGTTGCGGACCACACCTTAAACCATAACAGTAGTTGGAAATTTGGTGTGCATAACAACAAAAACCTTTGTAGGATTTGAACATAGCCATCTGTCATTTTTGCGATTGGTCTTTTGATCTTAATCAAAATTATTTCGTCGGAAAAAATTATAAAATTTTGGGTGCCTCAGAGTGTTTGATTTTGTTTAAAAGACGTTTTGACTCGGAGAACTCTCTGTTCCCGTGTTCGTTCCGACGTGGACTGTTCTCTGCGCATCACGTAAGACTTATACCGAAGGTCTTTGAGGACAACTCTACGAATAAGGCGCTCAGAAATATGAAACTCACTCGTAAGGACCCTCATTGATTTTGAAGGGTTCTCATCTATGATCGCTTGCCCTTGCTCTAAAAATTCTGCAGATGGGACAGTGTCAGAACGTTGTTCGTGCTTTTTGAGTTTTGCAACTGATTCTGTATTGCCTCTTGATGCTTCCAATTCACGGCGAACCTTATGCACGAATGAAAGGGCGCAATTAAGAAAATTAGAGATCTCTAAATCTGCATTGTTCACACATATAGCGACGATGACAGCATGTCTCTTCATGGAAAAAAAAATTTTTAAAAAATTCGCGAAGTTATAGACACATTTATGCATGTCCTCAAATACCGTATGCACCCTATATATATATATATATATATATATATATATATATATATATATATATATATATATATACCTATATATATATATATTTATATCTATCTATCTATCTATATATATATATATATATATATATATATATATATATATATATATATATATATATATATATATATATAGATATATATATTTATCCCGCTCGTGCAAGGATTCATAGCCTTCTGCTATTCATCTCCTCTATCAGTTTTAGAACCTAGTCTGAAAACACTTGACACGTTACTTTGGAATAGGCCTCGTTTCGCTACACTATGGGGCGCCATATATATATATATATATATATATATATATATATATATATATATATATACCTATATATATATATATTTATATCTATCTATCTATCTATATATATATATATATATATATATATATATATATATATATATATATATATATATATATATATAGATATATATATTTATCCCGCTCGTGCAAGGATTCATAGCCTTCTGCTATTCATCTCCTCTATCAGTTTTAGAACCTAGTCTGAAAACACTTGACACGTTACTTTGGAATAGGCCTCGTTTCGCTACACTATGGGGCGCCATCAAGTCTTGTGTAAAGGGAGGGAGAGAAACGGATTGTTACAAAAGACACTTCTCCTACCTCAATACTTTCGGGTGCTTAAGTATGCTTTTTTCGCAAACGGATCCGCCCAAACGTAGTGTACCACATGCTTCCATTTATCAACAGACCTTAGCATCTCTCTGATTAGACTAGCTGCATTTCTTCTATGAAGTCACCGCACGCAAAAGATATCATTTATCTCTGCAGCGCAATACAAGGTGATCAAGACTGAAAACCTTCATGCAAGTAGAAGAGCTGTGTTGGGTAAAGGCGTTGCCTTCTTACTCAGGCAAGAAAACGGAAACGCCGCGTTACGTCGCAAACTAACCTCTTCGAGTAGCCTCATCAGCGCAATCTAGTACTGTTGAAATCAAAGAAATTTTCTCAAGATTTTTGACAGTACATATGACTGTAGTTTGAAATTTTATCAGTACTATGTCAGCGATTTGTTTGAAATATGAGGCGTCGAAGACATTAGCGCGCAAATATATGTATTTCGTTCCCGTTTGTATCATTCCGGCTAAATTTCATCTGAGAAATGTCATATTTGACAATCTCAAAAGCCTGCTGAGATGCTGCTTTCAAGTTTTCTGGACAGCTGTTTGTCGAAATTTCGGGCTACTGATCAGCTGTTTTCGGTACGGGAAGTGACGTCAGGCACGTTAATTTATTTTCTTATGGGCCTGAGTAAGAAGGCAACGGTAAAAGTCAGTCTTATCAACCGTTGGATTGAACCCTGGCCTTAGATGAGCGATAGGTCATGTGGGTCATCTTCTTCTCCTATCGTTCACCCTCAATTGTCTGGACTGTAGAGCCATTAATTATTAATGTTTCCAAATTTATTGCATCCACCGTTAGTTCTTCCATTTCTATTTGCTTCTGAGTTCAAATTCTAAGTAAGCCTTTTACTTCTACGTTCACTTTCTCAGCTAGACTTTATTGAGGCGTTAAGAGCAAAGCTTTGATAATAGATGTGGCGACATCTATATTAAGTTTAGAGGACTTCATCTGCTTCCGCAAGTGTATCAGTAGGTGGCAGTAAATTAACGTACATTAAATTGTTGTTTGTATTATTTTTGGACATAAATTGCAATGAAAATGATAATTAAAATTCTTTCAACTATATAAGTTTCATTTTATTGTGTTTATATATTGATACATTGTTCATGTTAGAGAAAAAATAAGAAGAAAATGATCTGCTATTAAATGATTCAAGCGCTTCTTGTGAATTTTTTCGTAGCTTTCGTAGTTACAAAAACTTCTTACAGATGGCATTCGTCAATTCAAATATAGGAGCTTGTCTTCACGTCGTTTCCGATATTAACGAAACATCTAAATTTTGTATTTTTAACTGGATGTTTGATACAAGCTGCTGCTGCTAACAATTTTTTACCGTCTTCAAAGGCATTAATTATTGCTGACGTCCAATTTACAGGCCTTTTATCATTTTTTCGGGAATCGCGCAGGAATACAATTAGCGGAGCAAGTACTTCTGCGGCATTTTTTAAGGAATTCCCGATAAAAATTGTTCACGCCCAAATATCTCCGTAGACTTTGAATACTTTTTGGCCTTTCACATTCCAGGATTGCATCAACTTTTTCTGGTAGTGGCTTGATTCCTTCGCTACTTACCAGAAATCCCAAATAACGTACCTCGGGTTTTCCAAAATTGCATTTGGTATCGGTAATATTGATGCCGTGTTCCTTTAATCGAGTGAACACTTCCTGTAAATATATCCGATGTTCCTCTTCTAAGCTGGACGCGATAAGAATGTCATCCAGGTATTCAAAACTGTAGCTCAATCCCGAGAGAACAATATCGATATACCTCTGAAAGTTTTGGGTTGCATTCCGGAGTCCAAAAGGCATCGTCAAGAATTCAAAGAGTCCAAAGAGTGTGATGACCGCCTGCTTTTCCATGTCCTCATCTGCAATTGGCACTTGATGATAGGTGCGGATTAAATCCATGGTCAAAAAGATTGTCCTTCCGTGTAGATTATGGTTAAAATCTTCCATTCCTGCCACTGGATATCGATCTGGTATCGTAGCTGCGTTTAGTTTTCTGTAGTTGCCGCAGGGTCTCCATTCTTCTGACTTTTTCGGGACTAAATGAAGTGGACTAGCCCATGGGCCACTTGAAGGACGACATATTCCATTTTCCACCATGTACTCAAACTCAGCCTTTGCGGATTGATATTTGTCCTGCGGTAATCGGCGAGCTCGTTCTGCGATTGGCGGGCCTTTCGTCAATATGTGGTGTTGGAGTATTGCCTTTTTGGTTTGTGGCGTTGTCACAGAGCTCATCACCTCGGGAAATTTGGCGAGGATTTTATGAAATGGCATCTGTCGATTCACAGTGGTGATTGCTTCAGCTGGTTTATCTGAAAGTGTTGCGACAGCTTCAAGATTTGTCTTACCATCCACCAACTGCTTCCGCTTGTCATCAACGAGCAAATTGAAATGTTGTAGAAAATCAGCTCCGAGTATAGGATGATCCACTGCAGCAATGCAAAAACGCCATTTGAAAATCATCCGTATTGATTTTCGTTCCATGTGCAGCGTACAATTTCCGTTCTTCCTCACGCGTTTTGCCCTGGCTAGGGATTACCGATACCTCTGTACCTGTATCCACTAGGAATCTTAGCCCTGTTTGCTTGTCGGTTACTAAAAGGTGGCTCTTGTTTAAGTGGACGTCATCGCTGACCGCATTTGAGGATGACGGTTATAGTTTTCCTGTTCGGAAAATTGGCATGGCGGACGGTATTTATTCGCCTTTTTCCCGAATTTCCGGTAATAAAAACGATTTTTCTCGTCTGTACCCTGACGTGTGCGTGTTTGAGACCTTGGGCGCCAGCGAACACGTGAACGAGATCGATTTTGAGAATGTGGATGTTGCTTTCTTGCGTTCTGTCAAGTCGGTTAAGGATTACCACGAGAACTTGGTCTGACCTCGGAGCAGGAGTTTTTGAAGTCGATGCTATTACAGCTAAGACAGTGTTGAACTCCTCGACGATTTTGTTTGCCATTTCGAGCAGTTTCGTGATGTTCCTTTCGGTTGATACGGACATGATGGCGCATACATGCACTGGTAAACGTCGTAACCATAAGGCACGTAGAGCACCTTCTGGCAGCTGCGAGCTTGCCATGTTTTGCATCTGGCGAAATAGATGGGATGGCTTTTGGCTACGCGATTCGAGCTCCGTTAGCACTTGCGTTAGCTGCAGCAAATCGGGCAATCAATTGCGTTTTTAGCTCCTCGTATTTGTTTCCGATCGGCGGATGTTTTACTACCTCCGCAACTTGCTTGAGGATGGTGATATCTAAGGATGTCACTACCGCGTTAAATTTTACCGTATCTGAATACACTTATGTCCGAAGGTGGATTCAATCTGGGAAACCAAAGTTTGACTTGCGACTCCCAAAATGGCAGTAATTTTACACCACGCACGGCTTCTAGTCGAGGGGGCTCACTACCGGGCCACAATTCACGTGCGAGGTTCAGCGAAGTTTTCGGGGTTTCCGTAGTAATATTTCTCTCCCCGGGCGTTGACGATTCGCCACCGGTCGCCATTGTTGTTATTTTTTGTTTTTCTCACATGTTTATTAATAACAATAAAACCTAAGGGTCACCAATTATAGGAACTTGTCTTCGCATCGTTTCCTATATTAACGAAACATCTAAATTTTGTATAGTCAAAAAAAGATATTTATTGAGCGCACAGCAACGAACTTTATCGGTCGGAGTATTAAACCAGAAGAAATTATATACACAATAATTTAAGCTATTCATATTAAAAAGTTGTTCGGCATCTTTGACCTGATTCACAGAGGGATGGCACTTTGCCGCTTTCAGGTCCGCTACACAAATTTTGATGGTTTATCATCTTAAGCAAAGTATGCAGCTAAATTCGAATTTTGATTTGCTCTTCTGGCATTTATTTCTACACGAAAATGCTTATTATATACTAAGTATTTACAATATGATCTGTATCAAAAGTCTATATTTACTTCAGTCTACATCAAAACTCAGTATTTACAATTTTGAAATGCCTTTTATTCCTTAAATGTGTAGGATAAAACAAAAGTTGCTTGCTCATATTGCCTTTGTTTCTCATTAGATACCGAGCCCATATCCTGTTTTCCATAGATAAAATTGCTTCACCATGTAGACGTTTTCTTCTTCTTTCGGAAAAATAGTTTATGATGTAAATATTGATTAGACATTCCTCAATCATTGTCATCCAAGCAGGGTTTTTAGCTGCATTTTGAACCTTGGGAGTAGCCAAAACTTGAAGGAGCTATGTCAGAGTTATACTGAGGCTTACAAATCTATATGATATTTGATTATGTGAACAATCATTGCACAAGGTTCAATGAATGTGATGAAGAAGCCTGATCCCACTTGGACAAAAACATGACTGCTTTCTTCTAACTGTATCGCACAATTTTGAATCATTTTCCATCATCGAAATTTTCGTGTTCAATTTTCCTTTTGAGTAATTTCTCGTTGATAACATTGGATCTGGGTATGTCCTAAAAAAGCTACCTGTTGATACCAAAGGTATGTTATTATAAAAGTCGAGCCAAGTAGTAGCCTATGCAGACGACATCAACATTTATCATGGTCGTTAACAACTTGACAGCGAGGCAAAACTAGTAGGGCTACAAATCAATAAGAATGAAACAAAGCTCATGACGCAGTCGTGGAAAAATACCTTAAAACCCAAAATGTCAAACTTGACGAATACAATATCAAAAATGTGAGTAAATTTGTATATTTAGGCGCCAAAATAACAAGAACCGGTAATGAGAGAGACGAAATATGCCGAAGAATACAGCTCGTAAATAAAATATTTTATTCAGTTTTGGATGATCTTGAAGACCAGCTGCATTCGCAGGAAAATAAAGCTCTAAGTATACAAATCTGTGATAAGACCTATGCTACGCTATGGGTGTGAAACATGGATCCTAATCCAAGCAACCGTAAACATATTAAACATCTTTGAAGGATGAGTCCTGGGGCGAATAATTGGAGCAGGGGCAAAACTAGACGGAGACCAAGGGTGAATTCGATACAAACATGAGCTGTATGAAATTTTTCACGAACCGGAGGTCTCAACGCTTGTAAGACTACGGAAGCTGCAATGGGCTGGCCATGTGAATCGTATGGACGAACAAACGATACTCAAAAAGGTATTCAATGGGAGAACTATAGCGTGGAGACCAGTAGAGAAACCGAGGAAATGCTGGTCTGACCCGTTCGACAAGGACAGCTCATCGCTGCTCGGATCTCGAAATCGGAGGACGCGGTCAATTGACCGAGACAGTTGGAGGCGCTATTTCGGGAAGCGAAGGCCTAAGAGGGACTATAGGGCTAGGAAGAAGAAGCATTGGATGTTACAGGTCGTTGATCTCCAAAAGATGGGAAACCGTAGGGTTCCGCTTTGCTGCTGGTCTTTAATTGTTATTGTTTTTTTCGCTATTTTCATAGGGCAAGTATCGAGTCCCGTAATAATACTAAACGTTGAATCAATTGTTTGCATAATGCGAAAAGCTATAAAGTTTTCCACAAAAAATTATATTTGAATAGATGTTTAGAAAATTAATTTAATTTGTAAATAGTGACAGGAGCTTTTTGAAAAATACGTCCAATTCAAATACACTTTATTGATTCAATCGTTATAAATTAAAAAAAACCATAAAGTAAGTTATTAACCGTCAATGAGCTTTTCCTGAGATTCGACAGTGAAGCAAAACTAGTAGGGCTACAAATCAATGAGAATAAAACAAAACTTCTGGAAAAATACCTAAAATGAAAATGCTCAAAAATGTGGATGAATTTGTATATTTAGGTCCCAAACTAATGAGAACCGCAAATAAAAGAGGCGAAATATGCCGAAGGTTACAGCTCACAAATAAATTTTTTTATGCAGTTTTGATTATCTTGAATACCAGCTGCATGCACAAGAAAACAAAGCTCTAAGCGTTATGAAACATGGACTCTAATTCAAGCATCCGCAAACATATTAAGTGCCTTCGAAAGACGGGTCCTGAGGCGAATCATCGAAGCGAAGCTAGATGGAGACCAATGGCAAATTCGATACAAACATGAGCTGTATGAAATTTTTGATGAGCCGGGGATCTCAACGATTGTAAGACTGGGGACGCTGCAATAGGCTGACCACATGAATTTAATAGACGAACCAAAGATATATTGTTGGGAGAACTGAAGGTCGGAAACCAGCGGGGAAACCGAGGAAGCTTCGTTGATGAAGACAGTTCATCGCTGCTCGGGTTTCGAAATTGGAGAATGTGATCAATGGATCGAGACAGTTGTAGGCGCTTGTTGCAGGAAGTGAAGGCCCGAGAGGAGCTATAGCGCTACGAAGAAGAAGAAGTTTTAAAAAATTAGAATACTCAAAATTTAATGGCCCAAATGGCACTCTAAATTTAAACAATATTTAATTAAATTTTAGTCAAAGAAAAATACGAGCAATATCCAATGAAAATTCCTAAATAATATCGATTGGTTGGCAAAAGGAGAAAAAACTAACCAACTCTATTTAAAAAAACACATCGGTACGCAACGAATGCTACACATAGAAATCGCTTGCTTTTGGTGGGTTGGACTATCATCTTACTCAATTTCATTCAAGTGGGTAGGAAATCGTTGCATTCCTCAACTTCATGATGATTTTGGTGGCACGATTTTAGTCAGATGGATCAAATGATTTTGATGCCTTTAATCAAGCTTGATTTAGGGATGTTGATTCTAGGCATTTGTGTGGAAAGTACTTAATTTTCAAAATAATGAAGGATAAGGATAGGTATTTTTCCCATGAAAATTATATTTAATATGTTGTTCCCAAAATCATGTCTAGGTTTGAGAGTGGTGCAAATCAAAAATTGTTAATCTATTTAACCGATATAAATTTGTGACATTATACCGTAAACATCATTCTTATCTGCCCTCTTAACTAATTAGACAAGGAACGAAAAACAAGGCTATCATTATATTGTAAATTAGACTCTATACAATGTAACAACTACGCAACTATAAATTTCAGTTTCCTTAAACATAAACTAAGAACTTTTAAACATCCGAATTCAACTCTATGCTGCCATCTAGTAGTCAAAATATTCATATGAAATACCCTGGACACATTATCATTTCATGTAAAAATATTTTGAATTGCATATTTTGAGGCTGACATTTTTAAAACAAACTTAATCAGTATTCCAACGAATAACACGGATATTATTAAATATTCTGCTTCCATATATGACAAAAATTTAAAAAATATAATTTTAAGTTGCCTAAGATCAAAAGTCCAAAAATTCAATTTCGACGTTATACTGCCATCTACGTTTCAAAAATATCGAAGATTTCATCCATCACACATATTCAATCTATGTAAAATATCTCTTCATGGTTGCATATCCCGGGGCTATTTTTTCTGGTTCGAGGAAATGCTAAAATTTTTCAATTTCATTTGCTTGCTGAAAATTTTGATTTCTGGGCGCCTGGTATTTCAGTCGATTTTTACTTAAGATTTGAGGCTGTCCAAGGCTGGTTATTGGGCCTATAGTGAATGGTGGATGATGGCGACTGATTGGGATATTGTACGATGAAATGGTGTACTCTTTTTCTTAGTGCGAACAGCAGTTTTGCAGATTTCCTGTCTTAAAAGATTTTTGAGTATATATCCGTAGGAATATTTTGTGGATTGAAAAATTGATTTTTTTGGGAGGATAAGTTTTAATGACTGTTGCTTGATAACGATGGACTTAAAGAATACTCATTAACTTTTTGCGAAGAATTAAGATTTTGCAAAAATGATTTTTTAAGATTTTAAAGACGATTTATGGACAATTATAAGTAAGGATTTGCGCTTATGGTACAGATTTTGAAGGAGTGGTCAAGTAGTTAGAAGATTCGTTGACAACTCTTATTTTCCTTTATATATTATATATTTCCACAAATATATATTTCGGGAGTAAGTGGCTCCCTTCTTCAGTGTCAATGGCTTTCGTCAGTCAATCGACAAACTTTTTCCACCACAAGTTACACACGCTCGATATCATTCGGTGTTGTCGCCGGCCGGCTAGAACGAGGGCCACTGTTAACAGATGTGAGGCCACTTTTAAACTACTCTTACTATACTTTTATTCGTAATTGACGAGGACGAGTAACTCAACGGTCTTCTGTATCATTTCAATTGTGTCAACTTAACTCTTTTCGTCGACAACTGTGGCCTTCAAGGAATTTTTGAATGATGACTGGTTACGCTCATGTCTTGCACGGAAATATGAGACCAAATGAGATACTTTTAAGTAGACTTCTTATGTACATCGTATAAGTCCTGAAGAATTTTTCTTTTAACCATTAAGTCGATCGAATATTAAAGACCTTAGAAGCACCAACTAAATTAGAATCATTGCTTGATTTTCTTTTGGTATCCTTTGACTTCCTCAGTTCATAAGTAAGCGTGTACTTTTGCATGCATTTTAAAAGAACTGCATTTAATATGTGGAGCATTTTTAGGGTTTTGTAAAATAATTTTACAAAACCCTTCTAAAATCGCGTCCTGTCTGTCCGTCTGTCTGTCCGTCCGTCCGTGTGTCACAGTAGTTTTTCTCGGAAACTACTTAAGCTAGAAGCATCAAATTTTGTATGTAGGTGTAAAGTGGTGATCTCTTCAAAGTTCAACTGCAAAAAAATTGCATAAGGTATTTTAGGGGGGTCTCCCCATGTAGGGGAGTGACCCCCAGAAAAAAAATTTCATTGAAGGTAGCCGATATGGGTATCAAATGAAAGGTCTTGATGAGAACTTTTCAAAACAGGTCTTAGTTTGGCAAAGTTGGCTTCGAGGGGCGCACAGGGAGGGGAAAAACACGAAAAATTTATGTCCCCCCCCCCCTCGCGATTGGACACCTTCCATCCAAAAAATCTGCAAAAAATCAAGAATGTAGGCCTTGATGAGTACAACAACAACAAATACGTGAGAAGTCGCAATTCACTCAACTTTCTTGAATAAAATCTTAACGGTACCCTTAAATTCAATGAAATTCAGTACACAGATGACTATTTATAAAATTAATTAGCGCTGCAAGTTTTATAAAGATTGGATCATATTTAGCGAAGTTATAGCGGTTTGAATTTTCCTGTATTACTATGGAACAATATGGGCTGCATGTATTACTAAGGCAACATATGGCTATGGAACAACATGCGCTTTTTACCGACTCAGACACCACAGTTTTGCTAGGATTTGCATCAAAATTTCAAAAATGATAGTTGTCATAAATACCTCTGAGAATCAGTTCAGCTAGTGGTATCAGTTATCGTAAAACAAAATAGTGGCGGTTTTAAATGCGAAGATTGAATAATTTTGCGTTATTTTTTCCCAACTTCGACGTTTAAGGTGCGTGCTTTGAACACTTGATTCAATTTAATGAATGACTGAAGATGAGTACCTACAATTAATACTCATAAGTGAAACAAGTCAAGGAGGCGGGAGAGAGCTCCTAGCAAAAGGGCTTTGTAACAACCCTAGGATTCGAACAAATTGGCTATTAATCGATGATAACAGTACAGGAGAGTGGCCCCTGAAAAAAAATTCATCATACGTAGCCGATATGAGTATGAAATGAAAGTTTTCATGGGAGCTTTTCAAAACAGTTCTTAAACTGTCAGTTTTTGCTTCAAAGGGGCACAGGGGGGAAATACATGAAAAATTTGTTTCTTCCCTCGCGAACGGACATCTGAAATAATTATTATGGGAGATATTTATGAGTATAAAAATAGCAAAAACCTCAAAGTCAAAATTCGTTCAACTTTTTTAATAATAGTATGATCTTCGAATTTCATAATTTCTCCAATAAAATCGTCCTTGACATGCTTCTTGACTTTATTCAATCTGGTGACTGCATTTTGAAAATTGAATACAAAACCCTTCTGACATGAGCGTAGGTCTGTTTACCCAACTTGTTTAAATTCTACTATATGTTCTTGAGGAAAGAAGATCCGTTCGTTGTCATCGTTGTGGCAGTATTATCCTTCATGGACCTTGACTACCTGAAGATAGTACTTCTGGTTATCTGGGGTCATTTTCCATGTTCTGCAATGTAAAGTCAGAAAGCATTTACTAGGGTTTTCCACTGGACACAGCCCCTCAGTTTTCTAACGAATACTACAAAAACGAATACTATAAAAACTTTTGGCACGTCGTAAACTTATTCATAGAACAGTTCCTTGTATTGATTTCCAGCTCTGTTTCATATAATTTTCCATTGAAAAAATGAAAAAAAGTGTTTCACATAAAATAAGTAAGATGGAATTAAAACAATTTATTGAAGCATAGTGAAAAAAACTTAATGTATGTTTGCAAGTAAGGTAGTCACTGGAGTGGCAATTAGTAACCTCTACAGTGGACAGCATGTTGGCACTGCTTGCCCCTAACCAAGTAGCTTCACTGTTAGTGAAGAATTGTAGGCAGACCCTCACAGCTATAGCTAACTGAATGGATGTAAAATTAGCTTGGGTCGTTGTACACAGAGTTGTAGAGAGAAACGAATATGAATGAGCCATTAAAGACTAAGTCAGTTGATTAAAACCCAGCTAGAGTAGATAAATTTAAAGTGCAGCAAGCAGCAATGAAATGGGAATTAAGTGAAATATTCTGGAAAAAGGTTAAATAGGATAACAAGAATAACTGCAACATTAGCTGAGCTCTTCAGTTTTACCCTAACAAAAGAAGTGCCAAACATTTCCTTGAGATAAATAGCAATGAAGTCAATATCCTAGTGGCATTGGTAATGGGCCACATTCTTCTATGTCCACATACTAAAAGAGAAGGCAATCAATTGCGTAACATCTGCCATGCATGTAGCGGGAAAGAAGATAGTCTGGAATATTTAGTTCTGGATTGTCTCAGCCTGACTTACAAGTACCTCAAATGGCTGGAGTGGAACCCCGCAGCAAAGTTGGAATATCTGATAATTACGACACTATGTTTTTTTCTTGGCCTTTGAAGCGCGGATGGATGTACGATCTATAACACTCAACAGAATATAGGCGGAACCAAGGGTAGGGGCCTGAATTCTTTCAGCATGTGGCGCGTAGGCAGGTAAACAAACTCTCAAAAATGGCCATCGACAATTTTATTTGCATTACGATTAAGGGGAAATGCGTCGACCACCTCCCAAGTCCGCACCAATAACCAACTCACCGATGTCTTTGACACAAATTTCAGACTAAAGCAGGGAGATGGGCTGACCCCATTGCTTTTCTATTTGGCTCTGGAGTACGTCATAAGGAAGCTGTTGATATATGAGGTACATTACTATACAAGTGTAGCCAATTCTAAGGAGTAGCCTATGCGGATGACATCAACATTCTGTCACGGTCTTTTACAACTACCAAAGAATTCTTCCTGATATTTGACAGCGATGCAAAACTAGTATGGCTACAAATCAATGAAAATAAAAC
The DNA here is from genome assembly GCA_963969285.1 of Odontomyia ornata. Classification (NCBI taxonomy): domain Eukaryota; kingdom Metazoa; phylum Arthropoda; class Insecta; order Diptera; family Stratiomyidae; genus Odontomyia; species Odontomyia ornata. Next base: position 238,621,956 of record OZ017742.1, read on the forward strand.
AAAGCTCATGACGCAGTCAAGGGAAAATTCCTCAAGTACACAAAATATCATATTTAGCGACAGTATCGAGAATGTTTGCGAATTTGTGTATTTAGGTGCCAAAATAACGAAAACCAGTGATGAAAAAGACGAAATACGCCGAAGAATACAACTTTTAAATTCAGTTTTGACCTTTGAACAACGCGTCCTGAGACAAATAATCGGAGCGAAGCTAGATGGGGACCAATGGTGAATTCAATATAACCATGAGCTGTATGAAATTCCTGACGAGCCGGAGATCCCAACAATTGTAAGACTGCAGAAGCTGCAATGGGCTGGACACATGAATCATATGGGCGAACAACAGATACCCAAAATGGTATTCGCGGGGAGAACTGAAAGTCGGAGACGAGTGGGGAAACTGAGGAAATGCTGGCCTGAATCGGTTGACGAAGACAGTTCATCGCTGCTTGGATTTCGAAATTGGAGGACGGGGTCAATTGACCGAGGCAGTTGGAGGCGATTTTTGCAGGAAATGAAGGCCTGAGAGGGGCTACGAGGAAGAATAAGAAGTCGAGTAACTCATATATGACAAAGGGCTAAATTTAATGGAATACACCAAAAATACAAAATAATGCAATAAGTTGCACGTAACTTAGTTCAGTGCGCGAAGTGCTACGAAACCAGTCTGAGTATTTTTTTTTTATTTCTTTGGTTGCACAAATCAAGTGTGATGTCCAATGTAGGTTTTGGACTTACATTTTTCAATAGCCTTAACATAATATGATACTCTTATAAGGGAGTATGAGCCAAAAGAATGATTCTATTAACTATTCCCGAACCATTTCATAAAAATTATTTAACACTATCGAAATATTTAGACAGCATGAACATGCATTAAAAAATTGCATTTGCTTGCGTTTGGCTACCTTTGGGCGGAAAGGAATAAAAATTGTTAAAATAATCACAACCTTATGTCTTGATTACAATAAATGTAGCATTGACAAAAATGACGATTTTGAGTAATATTTAAGAATTCTGAAGCATTATTTACGATAAAGAGTCCCAAAATCCATTAAATAATGAATATTTTGTACAATACGCTGCAGTCGAAGGAATATTTTGCTGATGAAAATTTGCTACTGAATTGAAGCTTTAATCAAAATGGGTAAGCAGAACATCACTCATGTATTCAATGTACGATATGCAGATGCAAATAATGAATAAACTCAAGAAGAACTCTAACGACGTATAAAACAAATACATACTCGCTTTAAAAAGAAAACCATTGTATCTCCATTTTAACCTGCCACCATTTTGTTGCAATATCACTGACTGATTGAAATTTTAAAGAAATTTTTATTATTCATTTTATCTGGGAATTGAAATATCTCATCGAAAGTATATTGTTTAGTTCAATGGAAGGTCCTTATGGAAGAAAAACCGTGTATTAGTTGTGCTCGGAGAACTTTTAAATGGTTATTACTTCCGTAAATGCGATTTAACTTTATTGAAACTTCCAAATTATAAGGAGATCCTCTGGGACTACTTAAATTACATCGGTCTCAATTGCCATCCTCGATGGCCGTCTTTGGATGCCCGGTAATCTATTTTTATTCTCGTAGCACTACAGCCCCTTTCGGGCCTTTGCTTAGAGATAGTTGGAGTATCTCATTGTCATGATCAAATGTATCGACACCGCAAAGTGATATGATCATTATCACGCTTTGGCCGTGTGTCCATCCACCCAGCTGCGATACGTTCTCATTTTAAACCAGCACGTAGCATAACTGAACAGACTTATAGTCCATCCGAAGAATCACTCGAACTAAATCTCGTGAACGCCAACGAAACTCGAACCAGAGACCTTCGGCTTACGGGCTTAGTGCTCTAACCACTACACCACGTGGACCCGGTAATAGGTTCCTATTTAAATTTCTACTTGTGGCTGCCTTGACCAAATATTCTTTGGCCATTTTACTGAATGACTAGGCTATTCCAGTCTGAACAGTAGAAAGCCTTTTTGGTTCATGCTTATAACTTAAATCATGTTGATTAGCTTAACGTTATTTTCTCTGAATGAAACTCGGAGTTTAAGCTGTAGTACAAAAGTTCCTAAATCAAGTATTGTCCAGCTCAAAGTCTGTTGGTCATATTCAGTGAGTGGTTCGCTGTCGTTTATACCCCCTAGAAAATTACTGTGCGACCTGAGTGCTGGAAGCTTAGATGACACCTGAACTACCTGAACAAGGGACCTTAGTCGTACCAGCTTGAAAATTTCTGAGTAGTTTAAACATCCACACATGAACTAGATGTTTTACATTTTATCCAGTAAATGAGGCTTTATGATTTCACAAGCCTGTTCCCTCCAATAAAACTAGGGCGTATTCAATATACATCCCTTCGTTTCCTCTCATTACTACTTTAGTTTTAACGTCCATTTTCTTGTTTGGATACTCTACTACTAATTAGCTAATACTCAAGTATGTTTATGATTTGAGTCTAATAAAATATCAGCCTAATATGCTTCGCCTACATATTGAGTCCCCAGGTATTGAAGAAAGCAAACAGTGTTACTTGGACATTTAATTTATGATGTTGATTCCCAAACTAGTATAGTCTGCTCCACTATGAATTAGCTTGGAACATATTCATTCTCCAACTTTTCATTGCCTCTACACACTAAGTCTTAGTTAAGATTTTCGTAAATCCATAGGGTATCAACTTATTACCGCACAAATTACCACTGTTTGTATAAGGTGAAGGTATGTATATATCAAGCGCTTTCACTGCCAGGAGCATTCGTCAAAAAGACATCCTCAATTCAGAGTTCGTTTTCTTAGTAAGAGCAAAGCGTTGACAGGATTGTTTGTAACCTCATCCAATGCAGCGAATAACCTAATTATGGTCCCCATGAACTACGATCGCCGATCGCACATGGAACAGTTATCAAAATTAGGTGACGTTTTTCTGCCGGCAATGTGAATTCTTATGCTTTAAGATTATGTGATTCTACTGAGGCTTTGCCAAACCACTAATAAGTTACTACGAGTATTTGTGCTGATACAGCTTGTCTAACACTCAGTCTAAGGTGACCAGTGCCAGCACTTCTGAAGAAACAACCCTCTGAACTTGATCTTCAGCTGATGCAAGCCTACCTTCTAAATAATTCTCATTAAACTTGCAACAAACTGCCAGAGTAACCAATTTGGCTGCACTGAGGAAAAAATTGTAATTAAATCGTAGAAAAATCGAGTAAACGCTATTCAAGCTTTATGTATTTTTAGGGCTACAAAACATTTCACTTATAGTCATAAAATTCTGCAAAAATTAATTAAATACAAAACCCTTTTCTAAATCGGGAATCGGAGAATTTATATTCAATCGGCAACCTTAATCCAGTCTGTCAAATGTTTCGTCTTCAAAAATGTGTAAAGCAATTAGATCGGTTCACCCAAAAGCTTTTTAGTAATACACTGATATCGTTTTAAGGATTTTAGTTGTGGTTTCATATCAAGTTTGATTTACCTATTGTGATTTTATCTGTACTCAAAAATATATGAATAGAAAACGTTATCTTTGCGTCAAACGTATAATTTAAATTTGTTTAAAGATTTTATGTGCATGTTAATAAATAATTTATTTCTCTTTTCAGTCGCAATTTCACCTCATAAGTCTTTCTTCATTATACTTGCTAATTAAGGACGATATGCATGAAGACTTCAGGCGATTCGTAGACAACTCCATGTACTATATATACACTTTTGCTAAGTTGTTGATAGAAAATAAGTCGTTATATGTAAGTTTAGGATAAAAAACATGAATTATATGTGCAATAAACACTGTTGTTTTTGGAATAATATTTTGTTGTTGTTGTTTTTTTCTAAAATTTATGCCTACATTCGATAAATTTTCAGATTCCTTACAAATTCTTAAACTTAAATATGCATTTAGTAAAAAGGGAATTTAACCTCAGTTGTCATTTACTCGTCTTGAAAATTTCAAATTAATTCCTGTTTTCGATTTTAATACCATTTCTGCAAAAAGCGTGAGTTCCTCTTCAGGATATGATAGTTCTACCTTATAATGTAGTAATAACTTAATAACTACAGTTTTCATAACATAAATTGAGTATTTTTTGCCTATGCAATATCTCGGCCCAGCCGAATGTGGAATAAACGCATACTCTACGTACTCTTCAAGCCAATCTTGATCATCGAATCGGTCCGGGTTGAATGTATTAGGATCTTTGAAAATGTTCTGATCATGACTTACACCGTAAACATTCACCCACAATGCAGATCCTTCTGGATATCTGTAATTTCCAATGACGATTTCCTTCGTAGTTCGACGAGCTGATACGGGTACAGTAGTGTGAAAGCGTAGTGATTCTTTCATCACATTGTCTAAATAAGAAAGATTTGCCAGATATGATGAGTGGATTTCTTGATGAGGATCAGATCCAATTAACGATGTTATTTCTTTGTAAAGACGCTCCTGGATATGATTGTACTTTGCAATGTTATATAGAAGAAAGCTTATAGCTGACTTGGTTGTATCAATTCCCTAAGGCGATAGTTATCAGTTCAAAAGATAGCCGCAAGAAAAATCTTAAAATTACCGCAAATAAAAATGTTGTTACGTGATCCTTAATTTCTTGATCCGTCAATCGTTCTCCATTTACTTCCGTTTGCAAGAGGACGTCGATTAATGTTTGTCTCCGAGGTGCATTTGAGACTGGAGCTGATATGATAAATCCATTAAGCTGCCTTCGTTTTCCTTGAATTATACTATCTGTGAGTGCATGCAGCGTTGCAATAGCTTTATCAACTTTTTTATACCCTGGTGTCAATCGAAATATAAAATCGGGTTGCAGCAGTGGGTTTGACATTCTTTGGAAAAGTATGTGTGAAGCGCTATGGAAGTGTTATAAATGTAGAGATAATTTTAACCATCATTTAAGATTGAATGAAAATAAATAATTGACGACGTGTGAAGTGCAGATCGCACGAGCGTTGTGCGACGATGAAAGAGTGATAGAAAGAGTGGTGTGGAATGGAGGTATTTTAAAAAAATATACTTTCTAATTACATTTTTACTTACTCATGGAATGCCTGAACATATGCACAGGTAGGATCGTTTTGGGCGTTTATGCGAGCTCCCATGGATGTTTCTAAAATGGTACAAATTTGTCACAACAATATATGTATTACTGAGTTTTTGTGACTCACCACATACGGTGTCCAACATACACATAAGTAATTGATCGGTTACCTCAACAGTGGTATTTGTTTCTAACTTTGAAGCAAGAATATCTGCATGCCTAGATATTGTCGGTAAGAAGTCGTTCAAGACGTTCGTATTGAAAGCATATGATAAAGCTTTTCTATGATGTGCCCAGCAAGCTCCTGTAAGAGTTAAGAATTTCTTGTGAAGTAACTAGAAATAAAATAAGTAAAAAGATTTTAACAGTGATTTTATTTTCTATAAAAATTTCCATTAGTCATACAATATTTTATGATTTTATTCTTCTTATTTAGCGACTCAATAAAAGTCCGAATAATTATATCTTTCCTTAGAAGTAAAGAAGGAAACGACAAAAAAAGTCATTCTGTAGTTCAACTAACTGACGAAATTCATGACAGTGGGTTGTTAAATTGATCTCAGCACCTTCCTTTTCCTAAATTATGTCTACAATGGTTTTATTTGCTGTCACAAATTGTCTAAAGAGTTATTCGAATTTCCAACGATTAAGAAAAAAATATATGTGTTGTTGCTAAAGCATATTCAAATTTCCAACAATTACGAAACTATATATATTTTTTGGTTCTAAGGCACTTTTTTGAATTGATTACTTCAAGCGGGGTCTTCAGCATCACTTTAGATGTGTCTCACTGTGGCTGAAAAAGGGTATCCAAACCAGCTCGCTGGCCGGTAGGTGGGAAATAGAATACCACCAACGCAGCGGACTGACAATTAACTTACTTATTAGGAACATCAACAGCTTATAAATGTACATAATCTTGGTAGGCATCCATGAATATGGAGTGGTCTTCATAGTTTACAATCGATTCATACAAAATTTCACGGACTTCAGTGTAATTATTGGATGAGTCTGTTTGATGTGTATTAGAAAGAGGTTCTTGAATATCTGGTTTGTTAAATGCCATATTTCCTTTGAAAACTAGTTGAGTAAGTAAAAGAGTGCTCCTACCAGAAATTCTTTGTAGCTATCTATGGATTCAAAACAAACTTTCTAATAGCGTGAGTCAATGACTGGTATTATACATCCAATACTTTATGCAAAAGATGCAGAATTTCTTTCATAAGCACATTGCAGCCGCCTTTTTCATCCAGCTTAACTAATGCTCTGAATGCTTGGCCGATTGATCATATTCAAATTAAACACCATTCCTTAAATTTTCATGAACATCAGAAGAAAATAAAAGTGCCTAGTTTGATTTGAAATATATATCAACCACCAACACGTGTTACTGTTGTTGTGATTGCATTAAATTGAAATGGCTATAACTCATTTGATTATGATCCGAGTTTTACAAAATTTTATTAGCATAAAGATCTTATATTAGTTTATATAATTACAATTCAAGAATTTTAAGGGTACCGCGTTAATTTTATGGGCAAAATTGTGAAATCTACAAATCATACTATTATTAACAATGTTGAGTGAATTTTGATTTTGGAGGTATTTTTCATTCTTGTACTCATAGCAACCCACCTCTGTGATATTTTCAGATTTTGCGGCGAGGGGGCACAACATTTTTGTACATTTTGCCTCCTCCTGGACCCTCTGATGTATGAAATTACCTTTTTGTTTTAGACTTCGAAGTCTAATCAAGACCTTTCATTTGATATCCCACTCGACTACCTTTAATAACAAAAAATGTTGAGGGTTATAAAAATTCTGAAATCTTCGGTAAGGCCTAAACTTTCGAGAGACCACTAGTTTTGACCTTTTCACAATGTTTGAGCTTTCTAGGTTTTATATTTTCTGAGGAAACTTGCTGCGATGCACGGACATACGGACGGATAAACAGACAAACCACGTAACTAGTAGGTCCTTGTAAAAAAATTGTATAAAGACCTAGAAAACGAGGAAAAGGCCAAGGATAATTTTTACAGCACCTTAGAACACGATGGACACAGCACATGTATAGAGACCAGCACGTATGGTAACAAGTTAATATGCATATGTACATTTGCGCCTGACAAAAACCTCATCATAAGCTCCACTGGCTTCTCACTTCCAAGCATTCAAAAAAGAACGTGGACACGCACCATTGGCTGCATTCATTACCAAATTGACAACGTTCTCATAGCAAAACTAACTGACATCAGCATTTTTGACACACGTCAATTTCGCGGTGCATACTGGGGAGCCTCATCATAAGCTCCACTGGCTTCTCACTTCCAAGCATTCAAAAAAGAACGTGGACACGCACCATTGGCTGCATTCATTACCAAATTGACAACGTTCTCATAGCAAAACTAACTGACATCAGCATTTTTGACACACGTCAATTTCGCGGTGCATACTGGGGATCCGACCATTATACTCGTATATATAGAGTTAAGTTTCGATGCCATATATCAAGATATCAAAAACAGTCGAAGCCACGGACCATAAGATACGATCTACGTAAACTAAATGATAGCTTGATGAAGTTCGTATGGATTTCGCCGCTCGAAGGCACTGAAAATGGCCCCACAGGTAGGAGAAAATACCCACTATATCCAAATGATGCGATGTGAAAAGCGTATAAAATTATGTAAAATGCAATGCACATAATATGTAAAAAGAACGGAAGAGTATTGTCTCTACAGGTGGAGCGTTGAAAGGTTCAGTTAGGAAACTGAGGAAATTATATGGTGTGTCAAAAGATGTTCACCGTAGCTCCTCGCTTGGAATTTCTAATTGAGGAATGAAGTTGAAAAGCCGCAACGATTGGACGTCACCACTATTTGCGGCAAAGGCTGAATGTTAAGAAGACCCAATGATGTACGACTTTTTAAACTAGTAGTTGAGGCAGTTCCAATAATTAAATTTTCAGTTGTTATCATTCAGCTTTTTGGCCAGTGATGCCAATGAGAATCTTAAGGATTTTACGTTTACAAAACCCTGCTAAAATTGCGTTTTGTGTCCGTTCGTCTCTATATCACAGCATCACTAATTTCGGCAATTATATCATAAGTTGTCTGGAAGGTTTTGGATATAATTTATTTTATTTTTTTTTCAAAAATACATAAGGGGAGGTGATTGCTAGCATTTTTTTCCCCGCTAAATGTAGTCAGACGGGATATTAAATTTTTATACATATACCAAGTAAGAAGGAAAATGATTGATGATCATTATTAGACAACAGTGATGTGAATCGTCTGAAAATCATAGAAGTAGCATAAGGGCCACAAAAAACTTTAAATACAAAAATCACTTAATATTGTTCATAACAGTATGAATTATAAATTTCTCATGAATTCTATTACGACAGATTAATTCTGTTAGTTTCCACAAAACTCTGAGACCACTTGATTTTTTTTAATAATTGGTGAGTGATTACTCGATTTTTCCTCTAAATATATTGACATTTTTCAAAACAGATGCAGCATAAAAAAAATCTTATAGCAGAAAAAAGAAACCCAACTACAAAGTGCCCTAAATAGGATGAAATAAATTTTATGGAAACGGCACCATATCCGTTTTTTCCTGTTTCTTTTAGAATTGTTCACATGCTGCAAGTTTTTTATCTTGAAATGGAGAAATGAAGATTTGACACTACTTCCATCAACATTTCCCATCCTTTTTAGGGCACTATGAAGTCGGTTTTCTTTTTAAGGGTTTTGTACTAAAATACAAAACCCTATTGCAATCACGACCTGTGTCCGACAGTCCGTCCGTCCGTCCGTCCGTCCGTCTGTATGTCACAGCACTTTTTCTCCGAAACTATAGAGGCTACAGCCATGAAACTTTGTGGAAAGGTCAGAAGTGGTGACCTCTTGAAAGTTCAAGGGTGAAAAAATTTTTCAAAGGGGTTTAAGGGGGGTCTCCCCATATAGGGAGTTGACCCCTCAAAAAAAAATTTTCACCATTGGTAGTCGAGTAGGGTGTCATTGGAAAGGTCTTAATGAGATCTTTCCAAAACAGGTCTTAAAATTGCCTTATGAGTACCGAGGGGGCAGGGGAAGGGGAAATGTACAAACTTTTCGCGTACCCCCCCCCCCCTCGCGATTGGACACCTTCCATCCGAAAAATCTGAAAAAAATCATGAATGTAGGCCTTAATAAGTACAACAATAATAAATACATGAGAAGTCGAAATTCACTCAACTTTGTTAGCAATAGTATGATTTATCGATTTTATGTTTTCCCGAATAAAGTCTAAATGGTACCCTTAAATTCAATAAAATTTAGCAAAAAGATGACTATTTATAAGATTGATCTTTTCTGAAAGTTTCATAAAGATCGAATAGTATTTAACAAAGTTATAGCGATTTGAATTTTCCCGTATTACTATGGAACAATGTGCCCTGTATTACTATGGAAACATATGGCTATGGAGCCATACGCGCTTTTTACCGACTTAGACACTACAGCTTTGCTAGGATTTGTATGAAAATTTCAGGAATGATAGATATCATGAGGATGACTACATACAATTGAAACAAGTCGAAGAGGCAGGAAAGAGCTCCTAGCAAAAGGGCTTTGTAGCTATTCTAGGATTCGAAAAAATAGTACAGTACAAAGGAGTGGCCCCTGAAAAAAAATTTCATGAAAGGTAGCCGATATGAGTATCAGATGAAAGTTCTCTATGAGAGCTTTTCAAAACAGTTCTTAAACTGACAGTTTTTACTTCAGTGGGGCACAGAGAGGGGGGGAAATACATGAAAAATGTGTTTTCTCCCTCGCGAATGGACACCCGTGATCTAAAAAAAATCTGAAAAAATTATCAAGCGAATTATTTATGGGTATAATTTTAACAAATACCTCAGAATTAAAAAATTATTTCAACTTAGTTAATAATAGTATGATCCTCGAACATGACGTGTTTCTTAATTTTATTCGTTGCTGGTTACGGCATTTTGTAAGTTGAGTACAAAACCCTTCTGACATGAGCATAGGTCTGTCTACCCAACTTGTTCTAAAAATTTTTTCATTTCACACTTTTGAGTGAACAATTTTTTCAGTTAATATCGACGATAATTAAGTTTCTTGAATACAGTGTGCCATTTGTTTTAAAATTTAATTTCTCGACTGTAATGCTTAATTTATAACTGCTAAAATCTGCAGGGTCTATAGAATTCAAGTGATGTTCTGATATACAATATTTTAGTCAAAGTTCTCATCAAAATCTACCTTGATTTCTGGTTTCGTATGGATCCAGTAAAAATTGTAGCTTTAAGAAGCTTTTCAAATTTTGAACTTTTCCTAGCCACCATTTTATGTTACGAGTATATAAATTATATATTCTGACCTGACCTTGGAATTTTTTAGGTTTCAGGGTTTTGTTCACGATTACAAAGATTTGTTCACAACTACGATACCAAATTTTGCACGTTTTTTGATCTTTGATCGACCGCTTTTTCGCTTCGAATGGTTCAACTTCAGGTTTTTTATTGTAAGCTTCATTACTCAGCCGAATGAACCTTTGGACTCATTTTTGCCCAAATCAGAGCTATACTTTGATCAGAACAGAAATCAAGGATTTTCATCTAAAATAGCCACCATTTTGTCTATTGGCTGATCAATAAAATTAACTGTGATACGATTAACAAGGATCTTTTTAGATAAATTTTTTGAGAGAAATTAGATCGTTCTTATCTGTAGATATCACTCGTTCACATTTATTCGATACACATTGCCTCAATTTTCAGTAAACTATTGCAAATATTCTCATTTTATGAAAGCTCATAAAAATGATTTGATATTCTCTAGTTTAGTGAAAACTCAACTACACATTCTCATGTTCATCTTTAAAGATATGATCAGTTATAGAAAAAAAAGTATGGTCACTTTGGGCCGCAATTCCAGTCGGTCTTTAGTCTGGTAATCACTAATTTTAGATTTCCACGCATACGAGTATAATGCATAGTATTATCTAGAAATTAACGAGTCAATTGTCAACTGGCGGTTAACTCTATATTCTGTAGCCACAACAGAAAGTAACTCATATCATTTGCCAAAAACAGGACTATTCAACCTATTTCCGTTTAAAAGTTATGCTGAAAACTACATAAATAATAGCAACAACAAAAAAATAAATACACGGGTAAAACTGATAACCTTTTTTTCCTTTAGAAGTTAATAAAAATATTTTCAATCATCCTGCTTACTACTAAAAACTAGGTTTTCATTGAATCAATTATCTGATGTACCCATCATCGAAGTGTTGTGTGTTGTTCATTAATTACAGAAGATAAGTGGCTGTACTTCAAAAGTTGAGTAAAAAACCATTTTGAGATCATATTCCTCTCCACTCAAATTACACTGATCGATAAAAATAAAATTAATGAAAGTTAAATGAAATTGAATTAGATTTTTGTATCTACAACCTGTCTGCAAATTATTTGCATTTTAAAAAATTTCAGTTAACTTCAGCTTCTAAGAGTCTTATTAAGCAATTTTAGAAAATCTTGCTGAAATCGTACTTTGTCTATTCATCTGTCCGTCCATCTGCCCGTGCGTTCAGGAGGTTTTCTTGCAAGCCACACATGAGATTTTGTAGATAGATGGAAAGTGGCACCTTTTCAAAGTTTCATTATAAAAAATTAAAAGGCTATATACAAACACACACACACAAACATTTTATATATATATATATATATATATATATATATATATATATATATATATATATATATATATATATATATATATATATATATATATATATATATATATATATATATATATATATATATATATATATATGTTTTAGTCGAAACGCGCTTGGTCATTTAAAAAGCCAAGGCTCGATGGATTTTCCGGAAAAAAAATCAAAAACATTTGAATTTCACATAATTAACGGAATCATTCAACAAAACATGGTATTGAGACCATAAGCTTAATAACATAGACACTTATTCTCACAATTAGGAATTTTGCTCGTTAGAAAGAGGATTTGAAGGGACAAGATCTGGGGACAATATATTCTACACTAGGTTCTTGATGTACCTTTTGCGTCAGTGTGATATGACATAGAGGACAACCTTTGTCCAGCCATGAAAAATGTACAAAATGGTGGAGCACTTACTATCCAAAATGGAAGGAATATCTTAGGAATTATTATAGAAATTGTCAAACGAAGACCCAGAACCATAATAATGGAAGGCGACTATTTCTGAGAGTCAAGACCTGATCTAGTTAGCTGCGATACAAATGGTGCTGTTCATTTACAGTATCACTTACATATACTCGTATACAACAAATATTGAACTTTGCTAGCAGTATTCTCAAAAAATTACAAATATTCAGTAGATGTCGTGTATTCAATTTCTTCGAATTCAAATAAATGAACCCTGAATAAATTATTAACAATCATCACTTCATGCCTCTTAATATTTATTACTGGCAAGGTGGTTTAGATAGAAAGAAATGAGCCAATTCATTTTATGGAAATGGAAAACAATGGATTCGATCATTGACTAATAAAATTTGAAATAAGATAATATTAACTTGAATTATGATTTATTCAAAATTATGATTAATATGATATAACACTGATAAGAATTCCCGATTGGCAAAAAATGACGTCATCTATCGATTCAAGAATTAAAAGGGAGCGTAAAGCATTTGATGTAACTTTTGAACTTTAACTTGACAATTTTGCATTGAAATTTAAAGATTCAAAATAATAGATTTAATTTCTGGGACGAGAATGTGTTTCATCAATATTAACACTGTATTTTCTTGAAAAGCTGTCGGGCCTTGCGTATATAAACATAGAAAGATAGATGATAATATTGTCAATAAACAACTTATCACAAATCCGACGCAATTTTTTCAGTACTACACCACACCCTCAACCTAAAAAATAAAAGAAGGCCCGACGGCTTTTCAAGAAAAAGAGAATTATCCTGCGGATATAAATTAAACAAAATACTGTAAACACTGTATTTTCAAAGAATTCAAAGCAAATTCCAAATAATAAAAATACTAAAACTGAGTTATATATTATCAATCAAAAACCATTTAATCAAATTAATTAACATTATTACATATTTTCTGGTTTAATTGGAACAAGTTGGGTAGACAGACCTGCGCTCATATCAGAAGGGTTTTGTACCAAACTTATAAAATGCAATCATCAGCAACGAATAAAATCAAGAAGCATGTCAAAGAGATTTGCTCGTTTAAAAAAAAATTCATTGTTTCTTCATTTTCAATTCACAAAAATCACTCAAATCTTGAAATCCCAAAAGCATTGATGTCATCGATCTTATCTGAAAATTTTAGAAGATCAAATCAAAACTGCAGTGTCTGGTTCGATAGGAAGTCCATGAAATACCAAAATAGTGTGTTACTGTTGTTGTAATTGGAGAAATTTCAAATGGATATAACTGCCGTGAATATGATATGAATTTCATCTAGCTTACAGAGTATTAAGACCTTGTGTAAGTCTACTTAAATATTGAATTTTGTTGGGTTTAAAAGCATCCATACCATTTTATTGGAGAAAATGTAAAATTTGAAGATCATACTATTATTAACAAAGTTGAACAAATTTCGACTTCCAAGGCATTCGCTATTGTTATACTCATAAATATCGCCCTTGATAATTCTTTCAGATGTTTTAGATCACACGGGTCAATCGCGAGTGAGGAAACACATTTTTCGTGTATTCCCTCCTGTCCCCCTCCCTAGAATGCTTACAAAGCCCTTTTGTTAGGAGCTCTCTCCTGCCTCCCCGGCTTGTTTCGCCTATGAGTATTAATTGTAGGTACTCATCTTCAGTCATTCATTAAATTGAATCAAGTGTTCAAAGCATGTACCTCAAACGTTGAAGTTGGGGAAAAATAACTCAAAATTATTCAACCTTCGCATTTAAAACAGCCCATATTTTGTTTTATGATTACTGATACCAATAACTGAACCGTATCTCAAAGATATTTATGACACCTATCATTCCTGAAACTTTCATGCAAATCCTAGCAAACCTGTAGTTGCTGAGTCGGTAAAAAGCGCATATTGTTCCATAGCCATATGTTTCCATAGTGATACAGGAAAATTCAAATCGCTATAACTTTGTTAAATACCATTCGATCTTTATGAAACTTGCAGGACAGGTAAATTTTATTAATGATCATTTGTATTGGATTTAACGGTACCGTTAAGATTTTATTCAAGAAAATGTAAAATCGATAAATCATATTATTACCAACAAAGTTGAGTGAATTTCGACTTCTCACGAATTTGCTGTTGTTGTACTCATAAAGGCCTACATTCATGATCTATTTCAGATTTTTCTGATAAAAGGTGTCCAATCGTGAGGGAGGGGGGCTATTACGTGAAAAGTCCGAACATTTCCCCTTCCCTTGCTTCCCATGGTACTCATAAGGCAATTTTGAGACTTGTTTCGAAAAGATCTCATTAAGACCATTCCAATGACACCCTTTTTTTGAAGGGTCACCTCCCAATATGGGGAGACCCCCCTTAAACCCCTTTAAAAAAAATTTCACCCCAAAATTTTCAAAAGTCACCGCTTCTGACCTTTTCACAAAATTTCATGGCTGTAGCTTCTACAGTTTCGGAGAAAAAGTGATGTGACATACAGACGGACGAACAGACGGACAGAGGTCGTGATTGCAATAGAGTTTTGTATTTCAGTACAAAATCCTAGGAACACGAATAATTTTGACTTTGTCATTCATTTACCAACACCTAGATTGCTCCGCCCCAGCTCGACCAGCTTCATGGAATCTAGCAAACGAGTATCTTCATTGAAATTGTTGGTCTCGTGAGTTCGAATTCGGAGGATATTTTATCTTCTCATTAGTGGCCCGTCTATTCATGTGATATATAATTGTGACACTGTCAGACTCAAAAACAAATCGATTCATGTCCAAATACACGAATGTCTCTGGAGGAACGAAGCCGGTAGCGAGAAAAGTCACAATATACCCGTCTGTAGGGTGGAAAGACTGTCAGATCCAGAGTTTTTCGCTCACAGTTTCAGAGCTTGGGATATGATTCCTAAGAAGCATCAATATGAAGCTATCGCCTCTCGTCTCTTCAGCAGTTTGATAAATTTTCCTATTCGATCTGTAATGCTTCAAATCCTTCTCAGGCTTTCTGTACACATCAGTACTCAGATGAATAAGAACTCTATGGGGTAAACTCATATAAAATGCATGAGAGAGCGTGCGACCGGTTTCTGCTCTCTTCCAAACGATATGTCTGTCATTTCTTCCCCGTCTGCCTCTTGCTGGTCACTTTCTTGCTCCAGAAGCTTACCAGATGCGATCTGTCTGTCAAGTTGACTGATGCAAATCGGACGCCAAATTGGCCAATTAGCAAGTTTCATCTCGAATTTTATCCGATATTAAAACTGTGGAAAGTGTTTGCGATCTAAATTCTTTCCAAGTGTTTAAACATTCGATTGCGGTTTGTGATTCAAGTAACTTCAACGTGTGACATTGTGAAATTAATTTAGAATTTCGAAATGAAATGTGTAGTGCCTTCGTGTAAAAGTCATAGTGGAAAAGGATCTGTAGGTGTTTCCTTTCACAAGTGAGTAGTTAATATATTTATGTTTTGCATGTTTTTCATATAATGCTGAAGGTTTTTCAAATAGAAAACAAATTTTGTGTTATGTATGAAAATTTGTTTACATTGAGCAGCAGCCATGTTTGCTTGTGCAATTTGGCTCTCTCCAACGTTCTAAACAAGAGCGTAGCAGTAGTAAAAGTGGTCGCAGGGGTTGTTGCAACCATATTGTCACGTGGTTGTCCACTCCAGTATTATTTAATTACTCAATGCAGCAGTACATGCGCGGAGAGATTTCCTTTCGAAATCTCTTAATCTTTTCATTATACTAGCAGCCTGGTTTTAGCAGAACTGACATTCGAATGTCTAAACTGATCTAACCAGGGTATCTGGAATGAAAGAGTCGTCGCGGGGACATGACTACATTCTATGCTTTATTGAGCGTAGTTTTAACATGTTCAGTACAGTACAGATACTGATCGAGATGAACACCGATGTATCGAAAACAGGATTCATGTGAAACCCGTTCTGAACTATCCTCACCAGTCATAATGTGGAATTCCTTCCAATAACGTTTTAGTTCTTAGCTTGCCCACTATTTCGTTATCCAAATCAAATTTATTTAACACTTCTGTGAATTGATTTTTATTCACCAAGTGTCGGTATAGAGCTGCACATCATCAATCATTTTTTGAAAATTATTCTGAACTATTGTAGCTTTTTGGTCAGCCGTATAGATGATCAGATCTTCAGCAAACGCTACCAATGATTGCGTTGGCGAGACGTTCAAATCAAAGCCGTTCAATAGCTTGCGAATGAATATTTAGAAGAGAAGGGGCGCAGTAATTGTTCCTTGGTGTAGATCATTCAACACCTTGGAGTTGCGCATTGTCATTAGATGTCCACTAGTCACAACAAATTATTTCCTAGATAACATGTTGCACACCATAGCAACAAGGTGTCTGGGGAACCTGTCCTGAAGGAATTTAAAAATAAGCCCGTCTAACCACACCGTATTGTAGGCTTTATCCATATTAATGAGACACACTACAACACAACGAATGTTAATTAAAACTTAAGTTGGGAAAAAACCAAATCTTTTGATTTGCTGAAAGCCGTGCTTATTTGATCCGAAGTTCTTAAGAACTAAATTAATATTTCAATTTACTCTTAACATTTCAATTCTTCCAAGTACTGACCTTCATACTAAAGGGCTTTCTAATAAGAGGTGTTATTTTGAATAGCCCGCTATTTCGGTAGATGTCACATTTGAAGCTGTTACTTTTTGACATTTGACAAGTAAAAACTACACCATTAATAAAATTGGAACAATAAATGCTTCAACAATGCATTGAAATTATTACAATTCACTATAAAAATGGTAAAAATTTGGCAGAGATGGTTTGTAAAACTCGAACATTTTTGGGTCGTCGTGAAGTGCCTTGTCGGACCGCAATACAGAAATTGGTGGAATAATTCGAGCTGTTGGGACAACTTCGTGATGTGAAGAATAAAATCCGAGTACGTCACTCAAGAACAGCCGAGAATATTGCTGCTTGAGGAAAACCCAGATTTGTCCATTCCTTGTCGTTCTTTGGAATTGGGCATTCCACAAACGTCATTACACCGTATTTTGCATAAAGATTTGGGTCTTAAGGCTTATAAAGTTCAGTTAACACAAGAACATAAGCCGGTCGATCAACAACAATGTCGTGTCTTTGCTGATTGGTCCTTGAAATGCATGAAAATGATCCGGAATTCCATCGAAAAACATTTTGAGCGATGAGGCCTATTTCTACCTCGGTGGCTTCGACAACAAACAAAGTTGTCGCATCTGGGGCTCGGAAAACCCAGGAATTATAGTTTAAAAGCCTCTCTATCCTCAACGTGAGGCTCTTTCGTACGGTTTATGGTCGGGTGGAGTCATTGGACGATACTTTTTCGAAAATGAGGCTGGAGCAACAGTTATGGTGAATAGATTGTGCTATCGAGAGATGATTAATTATTTTTTTATGGCCAGAATTGGATGGTATTGATCTGGACAACATTTACTTTCAACAAGAGGGCGCTGCGTGCCACACAAGCAACGAAACCATTGATCTTTTACAATTGGCCACTGAGATCATGTGATTTAATGCCTTGTGACTTCTTCCTTTGGGGCCACGTGAAAGAGAAGGTCTACGCCAACAGCCCAGCGTCGATTCAAGACCTCAAAGATGGAATTCGTGAGGCTATCGAGGACATAGGGCAGCTACTTTGCGATTTGGTTATGGAAAATTTCATGAAATGGAAATGGTCCTGTAAGCGTGGTCGTGGTAGTCATTTGCCTGATGTTATTTTTGACTATTAACGGCATACCTTTTTCTTTATAATGAAATAAACATCTGATCATTTTTCTTTTAATATCAAAATAACACCTCTTATTGGAAAACCCTGTATAATTGAACTTATGCTTACAGATATTGATCAGCATATTTACAATAACTTCGCAATTAATAAACATAATCAGTAATTTCTTCAATTGCGAATATGCTGTCTTTACAGGAATTGATTTTAATTGTACAATGAACTAGGTCAACTAGTTGACTGGAAGTTCGTTGGCACTTGGGGTCATTTCAATTGTAAATGCATTATTTTGTAATGACGGCGTCGATTCTGCTATCATTGTATGATTTAATAAAGGTAGCGGCATCGATGACGTCTCTATCATTTAATTTCCAACAGATGTCTGAGGTTACTTTCGGTATAGCGTGAATGGTTGAATGCCTGACACGAAATTGAAATAGGCAGTCCGGTGTCAACTCATATTTCTCAATGTAGGTGTTTAATGCTTTGTTTAGTATCAGTTCACATATTAAGCGAAAAATATGGTATAATCAGATGGAAGTCGAACAGGAGGAACATTTCTTAGGGAGGTTGTAGTTAAGAGTTTTGTAATTATGCTTTAATATCAAATCAATTATTAAATCACTTACCGTCACTCAACAGTAAACCATTTCCAATCAAGGGATATAAGAAATAAAACTCTTCAACTCTCAGCAATTCTCGATTATTAAGTATGTCTTTTATATCCTTGGGATTCGAAAGAAACACCCATAATTTTGTCCCAAGCCATAGTCGAAACGTTGGTTTATAAACTTGTTGACATTCAAGAATTTTTGCAAATAGCTCTGTAAAAAGATTTTTGTTTTAATCACATCCACTAGTATCACAATTTCCACTATCTCAAACTAGACAACTTGCCGACTTACTTTCCGAATTGAGAAACAAGAATTGTACATTCCCAATGAATGGTATAAACCATGGACCCGGAATTTTCTGTGATAGTTCAAACTTTCTTTTAAATTTTGTAAAGAGATGTAAAATGAATAAAATTAAAACTAAAACAATCGATATCCACATGATAAAATCGCGTACACACTCTTCAATGACCACAAATTTGAAATTGAGTAGAAAAGCGTTGTTCGAATCACTAACGAGATTTAAGTCCACCGTTTAATTGCTGGACACAGTTAGATTAATCTTATTATAGGGCACCGGCAGTTGTTAGGTAGGTTCATGTTAAAATAATGGACTATGATAGCTGAGTATGAGTTGCTTTAGATAACTAATCCATAAAATGCTAAAAAATTTGTCTGACTTTTGCGATAAGTTAACATTTTTGCACGTGTATATATTCGTATGTAATAGCTAACACGAAATATAAAACATGAACTTTGAGTCGTATTTTCACTCCCGAAATAGATTGTGTACCAACAATCTGAGAAAATTTAGCACAATGAAAGCATGATTTCAATTAAACATATGTACTTATTTCCGTTCTGCGCACGATAGCTTTACATTTTATGTAACTATGGAATCCAGAGGCAATGAGAGAGCTTTTTCACAAGAAATACTTTTGTGAGTTTCAAGTATTTTACAGAATATCGAGAACAGCAATTTGATGTATCAAAGTTTAGTTTTATATGATTGCGAATATGGACTATGAGTTCTATGTTACTATGTGAGAATCCGAAATATTTTCTGTTAGATACCGAAGAGATAAAAATGGCACAATATCTTATTTAGCTTTTTGAGCATGGAAGTTGAGAAACTATGTACGTTGATAGATTTCTTCGTACAACACACATCTCAATAAAGAATTTTTATTTTATGGCTTCTACAAACCAGCATTTCAAGTCAAGTTTGATGATGATAATCGCCAAATTAGAGTATAATATGTATATAACCGGAGGAAGCTGACATTTCCCAAGGTCTTTTTAGGCAAACTTTGACGCAATCATTTTCATTTGATCAGATAAAAGTAAAATATTTTGTTTATATTAGCAAACTACCGACTTGTAAGTTTAAGCCTTAAATGTGTCGAATTTATCTTCATGTGCATAGCACTTTATTGCTTATAATACATTTTTGATGGTAATACAATAAAAATTACCTGCACACAAATAGCCGATCACTAATGAAATAACTTGTTCAGAAGTATTCATTGAAATAAGTTTGATTGCGATGCATTTTCTAATCAAAGTCAATTGAAGCAAACGTACGTAAAATGATTAATTGCTTTGTAAATCAAATTCTGAAGATAACCGCGTTAAAGATTGGCTTACCAGTTAGACTTGGTAAGTAGATTTGCGATGAAAACAAGTTCGGTAAACAGACCTACGCTCATGTCAGAAGGGTTTTGTTCTCAACTTACGAAATGCAGACACCAGCAACAAATATATAGTCGCGAAACATGTCAGAGATGCGCACGTTTAAAAGAAAATTCCATTTTCAACGGTCGCCATTTTTTTGCAAACTTACAAAAATCACTGAAATCATGAGTTCCGAACAATATTTACGTTATTGATCTTATCTGGAAATTTTTAGAAGATTGAGTCAAAACTGCAATGTTTGATTCGATAGAAAGTCCATAAAATGAAAATGTCATGCGTTATTGTTGTTGTAATTGGAGAAATTTCAAATGGCTATAACGTCCGTAAATAAATTTTGATATTCATCAAATTTACATTGTATTAGGATCTTTTACAAGACTACTTAAATATCGAATATCATTGAGTTTAAGGGTATACATACTATTATTAACAAAGTTGAGCGAATTTCGACTTCTAAGGTATTTGTTGTTTTTGTACCCATAAACATCTACTTCCACAATTTTTTTCAGATTTTTCTGATCATGGGTGTCCAAACGCGAGGGTGGGGGGCGACACAAATTTTTTGTCTATTTCATTTTAAGACCTGTTTTGAAAAGCTCTCATGGAGACCTTTCATTTGATACTAATGTTGGCTACCTTTGATTAATTTTTTTTTGAGGGCCACTCCCCTATATGGGGAGACCCCCCCTATATGGTGTGACCCCGCCTATAGAGGGAGACCCCCTGAATACCTCATACAAATTTTTTGTAGTTGAGCTTTGAAGAGGGCACCACTTAACACATTCCAAATTTGGTGTTTCTAGCTTAACAGACAGACAGGCCACGATTTTAGTAGGGTTTTGTAATATTATTTTACAAAACCCTAAAAATAAGTAGATTTGCGATGAAAACAAGTTCGGTAAACAGACCTACGCTCATGTCAGAAGGGGTTTGTTCTCAACTTACGAAATGCAACTAGTTTAAATACACTTAATTTCTATTCACAAAATTCCGTCACCTTTCCACTGGCAGCCGAACCTCCGCGCGCTCACCATGTGGCTGTCAGATCGGCTTTTTCGTTGAATTTTTTGGCAATTCCCAAATATACAGTTGAGCCCTCACCAAAGCGGGCAGCGACATTATTAATGTTATTTTGAAAAAATGTATAGCACTGCTCTAGCACTTTGAGGTCTGTCAGTAAAATGATATGTATGCTATGAGTATGAACTGCTTGGATGACCATAGCTAATGCATCATACAATCTATCTAATTTTGATGTGATGCTCAACAGTTTGGTGGCAAATTGTTCATTCAAAGTACAATCGAATATCTTCTACGTACCCCTGATAGCCGATTCAATAAAACGCTAAGTCCAAATGTTCATCATTTTCTTGGTCAAGAGATCTTAATGGCTCAATACATAACTGTAATCCGTTATTGATGGATTGTGTCTCTGCAGCTCTGACGAAGCGGCTAACAATCCAGCGAAAAGTGGTCCATATTCGTCCATTTAGTGATGATCGGATGCCTTAGGAGGTGATTGGAATTGAGGATATGCAGCTTGCAACGATGGCGACTGTGTTGGATGCATTTATTTAGATTTGATTATAATTTGGATCGAACTGAACATCATACCTTGGTATCTGCACACACACTTCCTGCTTCTGGTATGCTGAGCTTAACTAAACCGGCTGCTTAAATTAATTTCGCCGATTTTCTCAATTGTTGAGTAGATAGCAGCCGCGCGACTCACAACACACACTCTGCCACCATGTGGCTGTCCATTTTCCTTTTGATATCCCACGACAAAATTGACGTGGGATGTGCAACCGTCACAACCGACATGAGATGCCAAGCCACATGGTGGCAAGGTGTGTTAGTAGTGGTCGCCAGCGGCGTCGCAAGATTCATTACAATTTATATACATGTATATACCTATATTAATATATGCATATTATATTATTTATGTATGGATATACACATATATATATATATATATATATATATATATATATATATATATATATATATATATATATATATATATATATATACACATACATATATATATATATATATATATATATATATATATATATATATATATATACATATATATATATATATATATATATATATATATATATATATATATCTACATATCTATATATATATATATATATATATATATATATATACATATATTGTTTGTATAAGGTACTACCCGCAATAGGTAAATTATTTATCTCGAGGAATTTATCCAAAAGTTTCATCTATGATGATTGTAATTCTATGCAAGTCAAAAGTTGATTTATTGATAATGAAATTTACAGTCAATAATTATTTGAGACAAAAATCCAAGATCTCTCCGGTCAAAGTTATACGCTAATTTGAATGGAGTTTGGCACAAATGTTTATTGGACTGAAAATGAAACTCACGAAAAAAAATTCCAAAAACGAATGGTCTGAAACAAAATGGTGGCTGTTTAAAAGCAAAAATATCGTAAGAAAATTTGTTATTGACGCTGTAACCCTACCACTCCATTGATTTGGATGAAATTACCCATTCGATTTTAAAATGGCAGCTTATAAAAGTAACAATCTTCATTTGTTTTGTAAAAATCTTTTGTCGTGGTAAATGTTGATGTGATCGAATGCTATTGTGATTTTGGTGATAATTTTGGAACAAATTCAATAAGTTGAGTAGACAGAAGTACCTCATGTCAGAAAGGTTTTCTACTTAACCTTCGATATGCATATAGAGAATAATTTAACTTAAGCACAACTTTAATGACATGCACAACAAATATTTACTTGCTTGAAAAGAAGAAATAGTGTAACTCAATTTAACTGGAAACCATTTTGTTGCAATATTGCTAAAATAATTGATTAACTTGAAGACTAACTAGAAGTCAAAATTCACTCAACTTTGTGAATAAAAGTATGATCATCGAATTTCATATTTTCCCCAATAAAATCCTATGGATACCCTTAAACTCAATGATATTCGATAAATAAATAGTCTTTTAAAAGATCCTAGTACTATGTAAATTTGATGAATATCGAAACTTATTCACTGACGTTATCTTCTTCTTCTTCTTCGTACCCCTACAGCCCCTTTCGGGCCTTCGCATAGAGATATGTAGTTAGAGTATCTCATTGTCATGATCTAATGTGTCGGCACTCCACAAGGTGATATGATCATTATCACGCTTTGGCCGTGTGTGCGTCCACCCAGCTGCGATACGTTATGATTTTAAACCAGCACGTATCTGAACTAAACATACGAGTATATATTTCATTTTGCTCAATTTAACGATGCTTGTAAAGTTTTGCACGCAAAAATGTCAAGTTTACAAATCCTACTATTATTAGCAAAGTTCAACGACTTTCAATCTCCAAGTTATTTGTTATTGCATATATCTCCGTAATGCCATTTGGTTTTACTATTACTGATGTCACTCGTTGAACTAATTTTCAAAGATATTCACGATTCATATAATTCCTGAGCCTGCAAATCCTAGGAAGCCCGGAGCGTCTGAGTTGGTGAAAAGCTCATTTTGTTCCATAGCTATGTGTTGTTGTAATACAGGCGAATACAAACTACAATGACTTCGTTAAATATAATTCATCAACCCCGATTGCACGACGGCCTTAGCTGGGCCTTGGCCCTGAGGATTAATCTCCTTCAATTATCACGGTTCCGCGACCTTTTCCGCCAGTTGTTCACTCCCAACAAGGTCATCAATCTTCCCACTCGACGTCTACCTTATGCTCTACCATTTAATGTTCTTTTGGGTAGCTGGTTTTCTTCTATTTTTTCTACATGGCTCGCGTATTGCAATTTACGTAACCTTACGCAAGAGGAAACATGCGGATCATCAAATAATTATACAATTCATCGTTGCAACGTGCTCTCCACTCTGTTCCTTGTTTCACTGGACCATAGATTTTGTGCTCGTATATATCCACTGTCTTTTTGAATTCACTTGTCAGAGTTTATGTTTTACTTCGTAAAGCGTGTCCATATAACAACACAGGTTTGGCTGGTGTTTTGTAAATGCGGAGGCTATTTCGCTTGTTCACAACTCGGACCTTAGAATGGGCGGGACGGAGCAAGAGGCTTTACTTGCGGCATTTATGTGGCATCTAATCTCGTCCTTCCTGGCACCTCTTCTATTCAGGTTGGCTCTAAGATATACAAAGTTATCCATACTTTCAAGGTAGTAGTCACCTAAAGGCAGGTTTTGTCGAACTGGAGTTTTCTTCCTCGTTTGTGTTATGAATTTAGTTTTAGTTTCATTAACTTATAGGTTAATTTGGTTTGCTTCAGATTCTAGGCTCGGTAATACTCCTTTGGTATCTGAGATTGAGCGTGGCATAATATTAGCGTCATTGGTATATACTGCCAATTGTGTGGACTTGAACATTAGTGTACCCGAGGTTTCAGATTATGTCTTTTTGGTGACGACTTCCAGCGTAATATTAAAGAGTATTAGGGCAACTCCATCCCATTATTTTAGACGTGATTTCTTTATGAAGCTAGCCATCAGTTCACCATTTATCTTAACCTGGGGCACTGTGCTTAGCACTATGATCTTGACCGTGCGGACTGGTTTTGTTGGAACGCTAAAGTCAAGCTTTATTTCGTACAGCACATTTCATTCAACGCTCTCATATCCTTGCTTAAAGTCTACAAAGAGTTCATGCACATCAGTCTTATATTCTCAGCACTTTTTGAGCACCTGCTTTACTGAGAATATTTGGTCGATTGCAGACACTCGACTTCAAAAGCCTCCCTGATACTCTCTTATAATACTTTTATAGTAATTTTATACTCCTATAATACTTTTATAGTAATCTGATACTCTCCTATAATACTTTTATTTTAATTTTCATTCTATGATTTCGGAGAGCAATTTTTAAGGCATACGCAGTAGAGCGATGGCTTTATAATTATCAGACGTAACCTGGCTCTCCTTTCGTGCACAGGACATATAATACTTTTTCACCAGTCCTCTGGTTACTGCTCCTCTGACCATATTCTGCATATTAGACGATGCAGAAAGTTTTTAGATGGAGATCCCTGCTCTAGAATTATTCTACTGGTATTCCATCTATTTCAGGAGCCTTATTTTATCTAAGGTCATGCACTGCTGCTTATACTTTGTCTCTGGTTAGTGATGGGACTGGGACCTCTTGCTCTGCTTTTGGAAAATTTGGTGGCTCAGTTATTGTTGAGGATGATGTGAATAGCTTCAAGAAATATTGCAGCCATCTGTTTTTAATTTTGACTTGGTTGCCTATGATAACCCCTTGTGGACTTTTGCAGAGACTTATTTGTGTATTGAAGCCAGTACATAGTTGTTTAATGAAGCCATCCGCCAATCCAGCTTCATGTAAGGCCACGTTTTTGTTTATTTATTGGATCTTGTTGTTGATGGTTGGCCGTTTCTTTTTTCAGCATTTTTTTTGTCTTTTTGTATAAGAGTCTTATATTTTTCATCTTTGGTCCGAACTTTTTGCTGAATTTATTCTTTGTACGCTCACGTCCTTGCGTTCTTCGTCATATCAGTCGTTCCTCTTTTTTTTGGTGGTGCGCTAACACCTCTTTGATTGCTTTTGTTACCGCATCTCTTACTATCTTCCACATGATTTTGAAGTCATCATTACTTTCTTCTGCCTGCGGTGATATGTTGATGCAATTATCTAGCGCTGACGTGTATATGGACGCTACTGAGCTATCATTCAGCTTGTGTGTCTGGTATTTAGAAGTTACTGATGTTCCTTGTTTACAGCTCTTGGAGATGTAGCATCAGAACTACCTGCTTATAAGGTAATGGTCTACATGTCGGTAATTATGTTAAGGGCTCGTTTTTGTATAAAAACGTGGTTAATCTGTTTGAAGGTGCAACCGTCTGAAGATACCTACGTTCACTTGTGAATGTCTTGATGCGAAAAGTGAAGGGTTCTTACTGTGAGGTCTCTACTACTAATGAAGTCTATTAGGTGATGTTTCCTAACGCTGGTCTCTGTATAGAGGCTGTGTTCTCCAGTTGTTTCTTTATGTGCCGTCAATTTTTCAATTGAAGGCACTTAGATCAATTTTAATGCCATTTGATGACAATACATCGACAGTGCATCTTAGGGTGCTGTAAAATCTGTCCTCGATTGCCTCTTCTTTGCCTTCTGTGGGGACATGAATGTTACACTAAAGACATTAAAGAATTTGGTTTTGATACGATTCACACAGAACCTTTAATTAAGGGGCTTAGAGTTGGTGATAATTTGTTTAAATGTGCTATCAACAATGAAAGCTACTCCAAATTCATGGCTTGCTTGCAGTGTTCTACTTTTTAAAGCGATGTGCTCTTACATGTCAAATATGTCTTTACGGTGCCATCCAGCTTCTAATACTGTGCAGATGTTGATTCTATATTTCTATATTTAATCCAAAATTTGTGGCAGTGCACCTGGTCTGTTCAATGATCTAACATTCCAAGTTTCAAACGAAATATCCTATATATGGACGTTGCAATAGTCGTTGCCATTTATCGAGTTTAATTCGAGGATGTTGTCCTGATTCTATGACATGTATCTATTAAGCCGAGCGTTGTCAGCACTTTGACTTAGTCGGTTTTGGTCCACGAGTGGTATTTTATTTCCCACATACCCGCCGGCTAGGCGATTATGGCACTCTCTATCTGCCACCTAAGGACACGTCCAAGAGAGGACCGAAAGCCCAACCTAGATAATATAGCTTGATCCTTCTGAAATTTTCATAATAGGTCAACCGTATAAGTAGCCATTGCATCAAATTTCATTGATTTTACACATAAACATCATACATAGTCGTACAAACTATCAAACTTCCTTAGGAAATACAAACTATTTTAGCTCCATTGATTTTTAGCCCTACTAGTTTCACTTTGTAAGTGACTTTTAAAAAGAGTTCTTTGGTGGTTGTTAACGACGTGACGTGACAAGACATTGAAGTCATTATCTTAGACCACGTAGGTCAACTTGTAACTTAATGACTCAGACAACATGTTAAATTTAGTAATCTCCTTCCTAAAGATATCTTTCCAGTGCATCAAATGAACGTAGAGATGTCAGATATGAAGTTGTCTTTTAGTACCCGTAGTTGGTAAAAGATATCTTATGGATATCTTTTAGAGCCTAAATATATTTAGTCTTTGCTTCAAGTGTTTCAAAAATGTGAAGGGGAAGGATTTTTAGTAGTACTGAATAAAGTATAATGAATTACACTACCTCTGTGAGCGCTTAACTTCAAAAGCCAATTTTTTGGTTGTTTGCAACTTTTGTCTTGATTTCGGGCTTGCATTTCAGTGACAACGAAACGTAAAAATTTGTATGAAATATTATTTCAAAGGAATGTCATTAGATAAAATTTTCGATTAGCGTATAATTTTCACGATGATTCATCTTTTCTGAGAAGTGAATCAAGATCTCGAATTATTCTTAAATTTATTTTGAATATCGTAGGTTGTAGCATATGTAAATTATTTTTTTTTTTTGCAAAAACTTTAAGTTTCCACTATTGTACAAGTCCAAACACACTCAGTCTACTCTGATGTGCTGCTGGCAGGCTCGCTAGATCAGAAAAAGAATTTCGGTCACTGGTTTTCTGCGAACAAACTAAGTCTGACTACAATTTTCTAAGCCGCCGAATCCAACGCATCAAAACAATTAAAACGCATCAAAACGATTTTACTCTACGTTAATCTATTTCTATCTCCTTCAGACCGTACGTACAGTCGAAAAGAGAGAAACAGGAACCGGTATTAATCAAAATCCACGCATTTCCGACTATTCACTAACGCGGTGCCAAAAATAAACTACTCGAATGCAAAATCTGCTCTAACTGAAAACGCAAAGCCAAATTACAGCAACGCATACTAAAACGAACCAACGAACCGATCAATCGCAGCTTTTTAAAGCCCTACATCCTTGGCGGCAACGTCACTTCGCGACTTCCTTTCCTCCTAAAAAAAAGAATGACTATCTACTGAAAAGGAGGATTTTGTTTTCAGTTTAGCAATTCATTGTTCTCTTCTTCTAAGATATGATTATCATTTAAATCAATTTTATTTATGACAAATACAAAGAAGGAAAAACTATTTTATAATTCCTTACGTATTTACACCTAATGTTTATGTCTCGTTCTTTTGTTTAATTTTTCTTGTGGTTCTCTTAAATATTCTGTCCATTTGCATTTTTTTCAAAACAGGTCTTGAACTGACATATTTTGCTTTAGGGAGGGGAAAATACACGAAAAATTTGTGTACCACCTCCCTCGCGATCGGACACATGTGATCTGAAAAATCTGAAAAAAATTCTGGAGGTAGGTGTTTATGAGCACAACGACAGCAAATACCTTAGAAGTTAAAATTCGCTCAACTTCTTCCAATTTCACATTTTCCCCAATAAAATCGCATAAGTTCATTTAAACTCGACGAGATTCGATATTTAAGTACCCTTACTTGTAAGTTTGATGAAAATCTAATGATATACACGCAACTTATAGCCATTTGAAATTTATCCAATTACAACAACAATATTACATGATTTTGGTATTTTATGGACTTTCCATCGAATCAGACACTGCAGCTTTGATTTGATCTTCTTAATTTTTTTAATAAGATTAATGACATAAGTACCTATTATTGGGAGTGCATAATTTGAGTGATTTTTGTTAGTTTGCAATAAAATGGCGCCCGTTGAAAATAGAGAAACAATGAATTTTCTTTTAAACGTGCACATCTCGTTAACATGTTTCTTGACTTCATTCTGTGCTGGTGACTGCATTTCAGAAACGTTGGGTACAAAACCCTTCTGACATGAGCATTGGTCTGTCTACCCAACTTATTTCAACTGCATCTAGTATAATACATTCTGGATAGAGGTCTTTTTCGTTGTTGTTTCGTATTTACTTAGCGGCCGGAGGATATAAATTTCAGACAAACTTTGACCGTAGCACGGAGTGACATTAACCGAGCACAATAAAAACTACGAACTGCTAACTTACCGATAACAGCCCTACAACCTGTTGGCCGACGATAACTCCACTTTCGGAACGATCACTCGAATGACATCATTCATCCGCACGATTTCGTTTACTAATGTTTCGTCAACTTGTTCGCAACTCGTGTAAAGATGACAAATCTCTTCCAGGTATCGCTCCGGAGTATCGAAGGTTATAACTACCGGTTTCAAGGTATGCGGCGAAGACTAAAACGGTTTTTTTGGCTCCTATTAGTTTCTTTTTATTGCAAACTCATACATATGAGAGGGAATGCAGAAGGATAAATGTAAATATACCAATTAACATTAATTTCAATTTGTTTAAATTTAGGCTTCTAGTTTTCTTCTATGGTGGACTGTTTTCAAAATATTACGCAAAAATTGATAAAAATGGAATATATCACCTAACAAGAGTTTTCGCCAGCTTTAATTTTGGTCATAGTCATTTATTCTCTACGAGGCACCATTTTCTACGTATTTAGAAAAAACTTTAAAAAATTATTTTTGAGCCCCATTGCTTTCCCATATGTTTGAGAGAAAATGCAAAAGATAAATTGAGATATAGTATTTAACAGGAAATTTTAATAGCTTCATTTCGGTCTCAGGAGTTTTTCCCGATGTACAGTTTTCGATATACCTTGTAGACTTCCCTAAATTTTTCACGTGAACTGAAGTGCAGTAGATGATGATTCAATTCATATGACTTTGAGAGAAAAGTCGTGGATTAATCTATATGGCGCGTTCTGTCATAAAGTCCAGCCACTCTGGGACTCATCTGGTTCCAGCCACTTTGTCATTCACTGAGGATGCATTGGCTTCTCGACAATTACGTGTGGGTTTTCCGAGCCCCAGATGTGGCTGTTTTGTTTGTTCACATAGCCACCGAGATGAAAATGTGCCTCATCAGAAATTTGTTTTTTTTTTTTAAATCGGCATCTAATTCGATTTCAACATTTCCCAAAGTTCGTCAAGAGTAAATCAATTCATGTCGTTTTGCTGAAGGTTAATACTGATTCACTAACATAATTTTGTGCGGAAACAGCTGTCAGTGTCAAAATAACATGTGATTTAAAAAGAAACTCCTGTATTGCCCACCCGTTACATAAGTCGTAAATATGCGCGAAAAATGTAAATTTGTTTGTTTTACTAAAAAGTGCCCTTCTTAGTTCTTTGAGTAACATGTCCTCCAAATAAAAACTCATGGCAAACAGACCAAACTATTTGTGAAACAGAACTCCTCTATCTTATTAATTTTAAAAATATGTATAATTGCTGGAAACTCAACTAAACTGAACAAATAAGCTCACAAAATATTTAAAAAGGGAAAAAGATATTCACAATTTTATAGCAATACTAGACCGTTAGAAGGATGCACAGATAATAAATTATTACCAACTCTGCAACGCAACTATTTGGTTCAATACGTGGGGATCCAATGAGTGGGGAAGGTCCAGGAAAACTAACTGTTGATCTTTTCTCTGAAATTTTTTCTTATATTTTCCCCTTGAGAGTTTTTATTTTCCACATAAGTTTCTCCAGTACGGAAATGCGGCAAAGCAACCACATACATATACTAAGCACATTGCAGCCAGAAGTACACCGATTTTAACCAATTCTTTCCAAAAGAAAATTTACTTTTAAGGCGACAACACAGTTATATAAGAACTTGTCCTTTCGATCTATACTTTCAGGGTTTTATGCAAAGAAATGAAAATGATTTCTTTTTTCTCATGGTTAAAGGCGGCACGAGGAACCGATGGAGACCGCATGCAGCCTCAAGGCCACTCGTTTCCCAAGTACAGTCTATACGATGAGTCTCTACAAAAATTATCTTAAATCAAACGCTCATGGTCAAAATGGCTGGCCCTCAAAGCCAAATTTGTAATTCTACCAGCAAAATAGTTTAATAGTTAAGTTAAGTATTAAATAATAGAAAAATATTTTCTAGCACAGTTTTCAAACTTCACATCGTCCAAACTTTCAAAGCTTGAAATCCTTTATTCGATTAATACTTAACTCAATCCCAATAATATCGAATGATATTCAAATTGTTGTTATTTAATGAGCTCCACTCGAAAAGTTTTATGTGAACAAATTTCAAAATAGCGCTATGTCAATAAAAAAATCCAGGTCTTAGGGCTCCCATACATTGTTTATGTTTCTCATCTGATTTAAATTGAATCTTAGTTGCTTTCAAATCAAACTCTTTCCCATTTCAAAAATGTTGTAAATCAGATTATACATAAGAAATTTTATATTTTGTTAGTTTACTTTTCTTGCTAAAACAATCATTTAAGTTTAAATAGGCTACAATTAAAGTTACATGTGGTTGCATACAAATCTATTATATTATCAAAATCTGTTCAAACGTACGAGAGATTGACGCGGCATTTTGAATACGTATATTTTAATAATCGATCGAGAGTGGGGCGTGGTTAAAATGGTCTTTTCTAAATATTTATAATGGTCTTCAAATTATTTCTTAGCTATCTATTCTTATGTGTCAAAACTATTAACATGCGTGTGGAGAAAATCCTATTAAAAATATTTTTCTATGTTGATATTTGTAGTAAACGCTGTCGCTTTTGGATTCTACCTCAGTAGGCTTTGAACCGAAAGCGGAGAAGACGCGGATAAATGGAGCTGATGACAGTTTCTTGCCACTTTTGGCAGGATGTCAAGAGACATGTGGCGGTTGTTGAAAGTCACGAAAAAGGCAATTTTCGTTGTTTCGTCGGCGGCGAGTAAAATACGCAACTTTATACGGAACTTCTGAGCAATCCTATTGGACACGGTATGCGACCACTAGACTTAGCAGCTAACGGCAACTAATTAATTCTTCTGACAGGCATGAAACTCCAGGAAAACAGAGTGCGATGAGTAGAATGGCTTCTCATTGACCAAGAAACTTAATTTGCTTGCCGAGGAAGGTGCATTGGGAAGAAACAAATATTGACAAATTTTTTTCAATTTGTAATTTTTCACGAATTTGAGTGCAAAAATTGTATATCTCAGGGTGATCGGCGAAGGAAGATTTTAATATATACTGAAATTTATAGTCGATTATTTTGTTTATTTGCTATCCGCAGGCCAATCCTCTTTTTTCTTTAAAACCCGTCGGGCCTTGCTTTGTTGTGTGAGCAGACGCGTTTCGACTGCTGTTAGTCATCTTCAGTGTCTAAGGGATGTGTTGAAGGGAGCGACTTTATATAGTCGGAGGATGGGTTCAGCAGTTACTGCTAAATTAGGTAAGGTACTAAATTAGGTCAGTTACTAAAATAGGCCAAGTAGAAGGATATTATGTTTTTTGATTGTTGGATGATATCGACTGTATAAAGTCATTCCTTTCAACACATCCTCTAGACATTGAAGCTGACTCAAAGGAGCATTATTCGGTATATTCAGTATATCTTTAAAAGCCATCAGGCCTTGCTTTGTTGTGTGAGCGGCCGCGTTTCGACTTCTGTGAGCCAGTTTGTCTAGGATTAACAAATAAAGACATTTCCCTTGGATGTTATAATCGCTGGGGATAACGCTTGTCCGTAAAGTTTGGTGCGAATTAGCACGAGGAGGAGCTCAAACAATTCCTCTATTAAAAATAAAACAAAAATAACGACCTTACTTCTAAGTTTGGCTATTCCAAGTACAATAAAAATTGAAATTACTGTAGCATAAATACATTCTTTATAATCAATTGAAAATTAAAATTTTTGATGATTATTTTCGTCGCACGATAAGCACGCTTGTTGTGGTATATCAACAACAAAGAGTAAGAATTAGCTGTCATGTTTGAAGTATTTCTATCGCTTTTAAATTATAATAAAGAGAAATTTTTAAAGTAAAAACCTTCGGTCTTCTTCCTGCCAGATTTCGTACCGTAACGGGTAGAAGTTCTAGGATGGCTAGGAACCTCCGCTAATAAAGTCATCAGGTTGTGGTTTTTGTTTTTGTTGTTGAGGCTTTCACCAGCGATGGAGAGTCCTTGGACTCCGCATTCGGGACCTGAAGTCCAGTTGGGAGGGGTGCTAGGGGCACCAACTCCACCTGGATGCCCCACTTTTTTCAGTGTTTTACATGTTTCTCATTGGGGATGAGGTAAGTTTCTGACAGCGTGCAGGAGACAAGAACGGTAAGTATCAGGAAACAAAAGACCTATTGTAAAATTTGTTCAGCTCTTTGCTTATAAATAGATTTCCCAGCATTTATCAAAAATGAATAGCAATTTAATTAAAGCAAAGTGCCTAGACATTCATCCTTGAATAACTTGCAATATATTTTGGTTAGTGGCATACATAAAGTATTAATAATAAGATTCATAGATTGAAGTGCTTCTTAATGTGCTGCAATCAACGTTTTATTCGTAAGAATTAAAATTGACTTGGTGCCAATTCTTCCTTGCCAAGCAAATACCCAGTCAGTGTATATAGCCTGTAAACAACATTTATAATCTGAAAAAAATATTAATAATAATTTTCTGATTCCTTTATGGTTTTGAATGACCTTACCATTGTAAAAGTCTCAAGGTTGAGTTGGAAAATATTCCCAAATGAAATTGACATAGGTATTTTCAGAGCTTCCATAAAAATTTTAAATCCTTTTTGAGATTCAGCTGATCTCATGTCATACCAATTTGATGAATAGAGATCAAACTGCAGTTTTTCACTCGTTTTGAGTACCATATTACCCAAAAGACATGGTAAGAATATCAGCAAAGCCAATATCATATTTCCCATGAAACCTAAATATTTGATTGTACCAGTCATCTAAAACGGCATTAAGAATATTTATCAACACTTCTATGGGCTGTCATTACTTACGAATTTAAATGATTGTGTTGAGACGCATAAGCTGCAGCATAATATCGTCATTTGTAATAAGTACATTGTTGAAAATAAGTTCTCGAATTCTCTGCATGCTCTGTATGCACAAAGTTATTTTAAATGTTATAATAAATTGTGTCTATTAAATTACCTTGAAATTTTTAAGTACTCTTGAAAACAGAAATGGAGCCGTTTTCGATTCTCCCCTGAGTGAGATGATATTGAATGCGTTAACAGGTTTCCCAAACTTTTTAGTTGCCCGTTTATCATAAATAATATTCCGAGGGGCAATGCATCCTCAACAAAAATTATAAGAATTGTACTAATTATTGTGACCATTTCAAATGCATATACAAGTAGCCAGTTGCTAACTTCTCGAAAATGTTCCTTTGATGACCAATTATCGGTGGGCACAATCAACTTCCAGAATAAGAGGGGCTGAGTGAAAAGAGCTCCAAAAAGTATCGCATAAATGAGTGCTGAGCATTTCAAATATTTTTTTGCTTTTTCTACAGTTTGAAAATTAATCTTTTCCGCATTACTTGAGGCGCGTTTGCATGCTACTTTATCTAGGTCAGAACATAGTTTTTGAATTTTTTTAACTCGAGAACTTATCAGTGGGAGTCTAGTTATGACTAAGGACAATGACCCAACACCAGTAACTGAAATGATTCGATTCCTAAAATCTGGCAATTGGTAGGCTTCTTTGCATAAATATATGAAAAGAGATGTGGAATTGATTAAATTCACTAGGTATAGAGACATTTGCAAATAAACACGATTTTGAAAACGTAGTATCCCAAGCAATTGCATTGCTTTTTGGAGAATTGAGAAGCCATCGTTGGAAAATAACATGCTGAACGAATTGAAGCAATACTACTGAAAGGTGACCTCATACATTCCCTTTTATATTGTAATGATAACAAGTAATATTTTAATTTACCACGTAAATGGTTAATTAGGGAGGGAGTATCAGCCGGGTTAATTCTCATGCAAAATTATGTCACTTTCATCGATATTTTGTTGATTTATTAATACCCTAAACCGCAAACACCTGAATGCAGTCGTATAAATTGCATGGCGGGAATTACTGAATTGTCAATAGGATTTTGCGGGTGACTAGTAGTCAACATTTATGAGAGTTCATTAAGGAGAATCTGATAGCAGAGCTTACAAACTAGGTACAAGGAATGTGTTAAATGGATGAAGGTTCAGAGTTAATTATTATTTGTGAAGAATTTACAATTACAATAATTATGGTTATATTCTGTCTTGATAAATTGATTCCATTTTTCTTGAATTCAATCTACAATAAGGCGAGAATCAATAGCGCATGAATTCGATAAAATGTATTTTTACTATCATTTTTTGAATTATTTTTGTTTCCCTAAAAGTCTATTCATTTTTGTGGTAGGGAGACGAGTACCATTCATGCACAGAGTATGGGACTCCCATGCTCGCAAAAAGGCGACTGGACTACCCACCTCCGCTGTCAACCTGAGAACCTAGCCTGGGACCGGCTGACACATTACTTCGGGCCAGGTCTCGTTTTGTAACGCCTTGAGGCGCCTTAACGCTGAGGGATCCCTCTTCTAGCGGGGGGAGGAAGAAGAAGTGCCAGACGAGCGATCCCCCAGCCCCAACACCCCAGCTGCTGTGAGTCCCTTTTAGGACTGTCCGAACATAATACGCCACCTGGTTCCATTTGTCAACCGATTCGAGCATCACCGTGACTATATTATCCGGGGTGAGCTCTCCCGTCTCCCTGTGGAAGTCCCTTCGCAACCTGTCCCATTTTATGCACGCAAAAAATGTGTGGCAGGCATTGTCCTCCTCTTCTGGGTAATACCGACAATCGGGGGATCTTAACTTACCAATCTTGTGCAGGTAAGACTGAAAACATCCATGCCTGCTCAAAAGCACATGCCTTGAAAAGAATGTTTGAAACAATTTTCTGTGCTCAAGTATACTTGAAGATAAATTATAGTTTCTTAGTCGTATGTAGAGGTTAAATAAGTGTTTCTTATATGCTGGTCAAATCAACAACGGATTCGTATTCAAAAAATTTGAGCTGCTACAAACCATCTTTTTTAACAGCTCAACTAAATGAGCCATACCTATACGAGCCGCATCTTCAAGCAAATGTAAATAAAATATAAACGCATCGGAACTATTCGAGCAGCTTGCAAAGGAAATGGAAGCTATCTCAACCGCAAAAAGTCATAATCTCGTTGAGGAAGACTTTAAGGCTAGAGCCATTGCATACTTCAACTTGATCCAAGGGTAAAGCAGATCCTGGAAATGGCAATGAGAATAGACAGTACACATACTTTCTACCGCTGGGACTAAGAGTGAATCATACTCGTCGTGATATTCTCCTCAGCGTCACTTGTAACAAGAAAACACGAGTGGAGGGATTTAATGGTCTACTCAGTCAGTGATCGCTAGTATACTTGTAAAGGTTATCCAGAGACTAGCCAATAAATATGTAGTGAAATAGAGGTTTAAAAATATCCATGAAGGACTGCAGCGATGGTCTGATGCCTCGGCGGAAGAGGATGTTAAGACTCGCCGAGATTGGCCTTGTCTGGTGACACGTGAATGCGCTGGCAGGCTAGCGCTGCGTTGTTGGTGGGGTGAGCTCTTTCCCCCTAGCACAAGGACCCACTACAAAAATATTTCGCATTCACGAATTAACAAGTGTCAAACAAGCCGATTGACAGGTGTCGAAGCCGAGGTAACCTACTAAGGGTTGAAATTGCTTGTTCAGAGAACAAGTTGGTCCGAGCAAAAACGGACGGATTGACGGAGACCTCGTCGTCACCGACGATTCTTATGGCCCACAAATAAAAGTGGGACATCCAGATGGAGGTGGGGCGACCTCGCACCCTCCTAACCGGTTCAAGATCCAAACGTGGACGTGGCCATGTGATTCCCATTTGAGTGAAAAACACATACAAAAGCACTTTGTATAACTCTTTCCCTCAAATAAGAAGCACAAACGTAACCAATTTGTGCTATAGAGTTATGCAATAAAATCACATAACCGTATATCGTAAGAGGGCACGCGAGCGGGATGCCATTTTACCTGGCAAAAGCCCCTGGTAAGCGACAAAACGGTGGAGTGCACCCGGTGACTAGCCCATATCCGCGAAAGAGCCTGCCATCGACGCGGGTCCTATACCCGGTCCGGTAGTACAAAATGGAAAGACCGCAGTTCAAATTTAACTAGCTAAACACTATTATTTCCTTTTCTATCATTCTCTATAAAAAAACTATTTTCCAATCTCAATGAAAAGCTTCGTTCAATCTAAATAATTAATCCGCATCCAACCGTTTTTTACTTTCCTTTTCGTTAATATTTTCCCTTTTAATTCTATTCTTATTGCTATTTCATTTCGCAGGATAAATTACAACGTGTGTAATGATCGGCAAAAATTAAGTAAATTTGGTCAACAAAAAGGTCAGAAATATATATAGTTTACTCCATTTAACATGATGCTGAAATTCCGGTATTTGGTATTTTCATGTCCTAATCGTTTAATATAATTCAAGGGAAAAGAATATAATTTGAAATGATTTTAATATAAACATTAATAAAATAAAGGCAGACGGTGTACTCACCTACATCCTCGGCGGGCACCCGCTGACGATGTGGTGAAATTCCAATGTTGTCTAAAACAAATTTTATAGTTAATGATGTTATGAACGTTGCACACATTAATTTCACTTTACTAACAATTGGGGGGGAGTAAATTTCCAAATACTTTTTGAATTAGTTAACGAGAAAAGTATCCATATAGTCCACGAAGAACATCGATCCACCAATTAATTTTTCTCCTCCTTATCCTGACGATCTTCAATTGCGGTTGTGAACAAAGTTTCACGATCTAGAAACATCATCTCGTGTATCTTTAGCCATTTATCTCTTGCAAACCCAACGTATTCAGCCTTAATTCGTAAAATAAACAGTATCTCATTCATTCAGGTGGTATATCAACTTCACAATCCCATCTATCTAATTGTTTCTCGGGCGCTAATGTGATTCAAGTTACGTGTACACAGCCTTCTGCTGGCATTAGCGCTGGTGACAGTACTCGGTGGGGTTTTCCCTGTGCTCCACTGAGCCACTCTGCTGTTCACTCACACTCGGCGACACACCGGAAATCTTTTCACACCCTTCCACCAATTTCGGGCAAATTCCCTCTTTTTCCTGTTTTCCTGGTGCACACACTTCAGCAGCAACGCACCGCCAAGTTTTTCGCAATCGCCAACACTTTGCAGAAACCGGGCAAAGAGAGCTCTGAGCTTTCTCCTTGAAATCATCAATTTCGGATTTTTCTTTTTCACTTGGCCAGAACTCGAGCTACTACCGGGAAACTCTTCCTTTTGGCTCTATTCAGCGATTTACGGTTGTTTCAAACGTTTAACTCGAACTGTTTCTGCTAGTTTTAATGCTTTTGATGATGATATTATTTAGCAGCCACAGGAATTCTAACGCTTTCCACTGTACGCAAACGCAACAATCTGAATTTAAAAGAAAAAAATCTTTTCATGTCACTTAAACAAGTAAGTGTGAATAGAAAAAAGTGAGTTTTAATTTTTGTCGCAACCTTCGACACTTCTTTACCAATTGTGTTTCATATTTGGCTGGATAAACAACAAGAAACCATTTGTTATTGGCGGTATTCCATGTAAAGTTCACTGACATTTGCTTCAGGTTGCTATTAGGAATTATTGCAAATTATCCAACAACACGTTAAGGAACTCATATTTTCCAAATGAGTGGAAAAAAGCTAAGGTATGTTCGATCTTGAAAAAAGGACAATATAATGATTTTAAGTGCTTAAGCTTATGCGGGGCACGGGTGCTTATGAACTGGCACAAGTGTCAACGAGCTATAAAGAAGACCGAGTTTAGCTGACTGGCTTTGCTTGACGACCGCGTACGCGTGCTCGTCGAATTGCTATTTGCGGGATCATATGAGGCGAGTTCTTCTCACGCCACGAAGCTACACTATAAAATATTGATCACGCGTACTCTACTTTACAAGACATACTGATCAATTTTTATTATCTCTGGAAATGTTCTATTGTATGTTATTTAGGTTATTCTATAGTAATTTAAACTTTTCTGTCTCCTCAAAGTAAGCAGATCTTTGAATAAACGCAAATATTCTACCAAAAACAACCGTTGGTTTGCCTGAAGAAGGTCGTTCCATAACAAGGGGAATGTCAAACCTAAAGATGTCAAAAGTCACTGAAGTAAACCAGTCACCTCTGCCTAAGGAAGGGATACTTGATGGGTGTTGTTAACTTAAACCTAGTAAAACAACAAATTTAGCAGTTTTGACGGGGTGATCAGTTTCTCCTCAGAAGCAGCCACGGGGCTAGTCAAATCCTTACGTTTATTACAAAAGAATCCTTCGTGCCCTAGAAGCTGTCGCCCAATCAGCTTGTTCCCTAATATCAGCAAAGTGTTTGAAGGTGTACTAAATACAGCATTAAACACCCACATTGAAAAATATGAGTTGATGCGAATTGCTAATATGCTTTTCGTGCAAACATTTGACCATACATGCTGTTTTAGTGAAAATAACTTACTGCGCCTCTGCTCTTCTCAATATTCATTCGCTAGTTATTGAACAGTTTTGATTTTAACGTCCTGCCATAAAGATCAATGGTAGCGTTTGTGGATGATCTGATCATTTGTATGCAGACCAAAAAGTTAAAAGAGTTCCGAGCAGTCTTCAAAAAACGTTTAATGATTTGCAGCTCTACAACAAAAATTGGCGAATGAAAATCAACGAAATATTGCGAAAAAACTTTGTTTCGGACAACGCTTCAGGGGACCTATAAAGACCTGAAACTTACTTGCAAAGATTTCCAGATTATGGCTGGTTAGGGGAGTGCCTAACGGGTTCCACATGAATCCCGTGATCGATACCTCGATGTTTATATCAATCAGTATCTGTACTATACTGAACATAAATCATGCTCAGTGAGGCACAAGAAATAGTCATGGCCCTTCGGCGACTGTTTCATTCCAGGTACATTGATATAAGGGTCAAATTTATTTGTTACAAGACCCTGGTTAGACGAATTTTGACATATGGATGTTAGATCTGTTGCAACTGGAATATTACTATTATGGAAAGATTAAGAATTTTCGAAAGGAAATATCTCCGTGCATGGACTGGTCAGTAAAGAAAGCCTAAGATGGATTGGAGTCACTTCATATCGAACAGAAGAATTTATAGAACTGCTAAAGTGACAAGATCGATATCGTCATATTGAAACTTCTTCGGAATCATATCGCAAGGTCTATAACTATAAGGGTTAACCTCTGGATTTTACACATGGGTATATTGAGACATGTCTCATTATTTTATTCGTTCCTTTACAAGCATTTGTGTATTCGGACATGAATCAACATGCTTTTAATTGTAACAGTATCACATATAGGGACATAACAATTTTGTATCTTTACATGAACGCAACCCTAAACTTTTACAATGAGTCCTTAATGTTAAAATGTCAGTAAAAGTCAAAATTTTTATCATGGTAAAGTTCACGAACCAGCAACGTTTAGAAATGATTAAAGTCTACTATCGAAATGCTGAATCGATGGTCGAAACTTTAAGGGTGCACACCCCAATTTTTGGCCGTTATAATCGTCCCACCCGACAGACTACGCTTGCTATAGTAGATAACTTTGAGTCTAAATTTTTACTGTTGGATGTTCTGGTGCCAAAAAGATGTCGTACGACTTGGAACGAAGGAAATATTGCAGCCGTAAATGCATCGATTCAAAATCAGCCAAATCAGTCGATTCCATGTCATTCTCAAAAATTGGGCATCGCTCAAACGACACTGAGGTGTATTTTGAAAAAAAAAAATCTAGGCCTACATGGTTATAAGACCAAATGAACTCAAGAACTAAAGCCACTTGATCATTCCAAATACCGGTACTTCTCCAATGGTGCTCTGGCAAAGTTTGAAGAAAATGAAGAATTTCATTGAAAAATCATCTTCAGTGATGAAGCTCATTTCTGGCTCAATGGCTTTGTTAATAAGCAAAACATGCATTATTGGTTAACAACAGACCCACATGTGCTTCTTGAGACAACGTTGCATCCACAAAAAATTATTGTTTGCTGCGGTTTTCATGCCGGAGTTGTGATTGGGCCGTATTTTTTCGTGGATGAAAACGACCTTCATGTTATCGTCAATCGAGAGCGCTATCATGTTATAGTGGAAGATTATTTGTGGCCAGAATTGGATGAACTTGCCATCAACGATATGTGGTTTCAACAAGACGGTGCCACTAGCTACACAGAACGCCTCACAATCAATTTATTGAAAGGCAAATTTGTTGAACGTGTTATCTCGAGAAATGATCTCGTCGAATGGTTATTGGATTTCTTTTTATGGGGCAAGTTACTGGTCTATGCTCATAAATCAGCAACTTTAGACGAGCTCAAAGACAACATCCAAAACAAAATCGCCAGCATCCCGGTAGAAATGTGTGCCAGAGTTGTGGAAAATTGGATCCAAAGAATCGATCGCTGTAAACGGGCTCGTAGTGGTCACATGACTGAACTCGAATTTTATTTATAAAATGCAATGCTTGCACTACACTCACAATAAATATAACTCAATATCTCAAATATTTTATTAAAAGATAAAATTGTTATGTCCTTAATGGAAACACCTCATAGACGGGCCACCGATAAGAATATAAAATACCTACGAATTTGAGTTCGCAAGACCAGCAGTTTGAATGGAGTTACTCATTTGCTAGATTCGTTGAGGCTAGTTAAGCTGAGATGGAGCATTGTAGGTATTGGTAGCTGAATAACAATATCGGAATTATTTGTGTTTATTTATTGTTTTTGTATTTTTCGTTCCTTAGTTTTGAGTTTCAGCCCATTATTGCTACATTTAGTGTTATTTTGTTGGTTTAAGTCAAAAATTAGGAATAAATTTCATTATTTAAGATAAGTATATGAAATGTTTATTATATTAGTTTAAGAGATAAGGTTTAACGCATAGCATTGTACTCGAATTGGTATAAGATAAAGTTTTCGATTAAATTTTATTAGAATTAGGTTACTTGTTAGGTGTAGGATAAAAGTTCACTGTTGTGTTGAAATTGTAAATAATTTTTGAATAGTGTCAGTTGGTTTTTTCTCTTTTATCCAATTGAATCATAAAACATGTAAAATTTTAATTGATTTGAATTTAATATTATGTTTTTGATTGATAACATATAAATTTATAGAGACTTTTGTGTGATTAAGTTTTAGTATTTATATAGTTTGGATTTTGCTTTATATCTTTGAAAAGTTATAGCTTTTGACTTTGACTTTATATAAAGCTTTTGATTAAATTTGACTAGAATTACGTTATAATATATTAGATGTAGGATAAAAGTTCACTGTTATGTTAATATTATAATTGATTTTTGAATAGTACTGGTTGGTTTTTTCTCCTTTTTCCAATTGAATCATAAAATATATAACAAATTTAATTGAAACGAATTTTATACTGTTTTTGTGATTAAATGTTTTGATTGACAGTGTTTAAATTTAGAGAGCCATTTGTACAATTAATTTCTTGGTTTTTTATTGCTTGGAATTAGCTTTGTATTCTTTGAAAATTTATAATAATTGAAGTGATTTTTGCCATTAGACTTCATATCAATTCTGATGGAAATCAGTACGTTCAAAATATATAATTATCATGATTAAAATTTCAATCTAATCCATTACAAAATAATTAAATTTTAGAGAACTTTCTTTGAAATTGACCAGTTGAGTTTTTTTTGA
The DNA here is from genome assembly GCA_963969285.1 of Odontomyia ornata. Classification (NCBI taxonomy): domain Eukaryota; kingdom Metazoa; phylum Arthropoda; class Insecta; order Diptera; family Stratiomyidae; genus Odontomyia; species Odontomyia ornata. The sequence goes on from OZ017742.1 coordinate 238,664,984, forward strand.
AAATTTAAGGTGATGTTCAAATTTTGACAAACATATTTACTTAGTAGTTTCAAAAGTGCTGGTGCGTGATTTGACAAAACATTATCAAAAATATGTGTATTTCATGATTAAATTGTGCTACTTTGGCAGTTTTTGCTATGTTTAATAATCAGTTTTTCTACATCCGTTAAAACTGTAAGAACGATTTCGATAAAGCATAATATTTAAACTTGCAACATTGACAACATTTGATTTAAATTGTGATTAAGGATATGCCTTAAAAATGTATAAATCAGAACACTTCTTAATGCTAATCAGCCCGACCGGCAAAGTATTTTTAAGAATCAAATTTGAGTTGGTGCCAATTCTTCTTTACCTAGAAAGTATCCAGCTAGAGTATATAATCTATACACGATATTCACAATCTGAAAATATCAGCAAAGATTTCATATGTTCTTTGATTATTCCCAATATCCTTACCATAGTAAAAGTGTCAAGGTTGAGAATAAAAATATTTCCAAATGAAATAGAAATAGGTGTTTTTAATACTTCCATAAAAATTTTAAATTCTTTTTTGCACTCTAATGATCTCATGTCGTACCAATTTGATGAGTAAAGATCAAACTGCAATTTTTCACTAGATTTCAGTACCATATTGCCAAGGAGACATGGTAGGTATATCAGTAAGGTTAATATCATAACCGCCATAAAACCTAAATATTTGATTGTACCAGTCATCTGGAATCAGATTCAGAATATTTATCGATAGAGCCAAGAACTGTAATTACTCACAAATTTCAATGATAGCGCTGAAGCGCACAAGTTAAAACAAAGCAGCGACATTTGAAACAAATAAACGTTTGAAAATAAGTTCTCGAATTCACTGCACGCTCTGTATCCACAAAATCATTATATTCATTATATTAGAAATTGGAAAAGGCCTCTAAGAAAACTACCTTGAAATTTTTAAGTACTCTTGGAAGCAAAAACAGAGCCGTTCTCTATTTCCATTAGCATTAGATGCTATTGAACGAGTTAAAAGCGCTCCCAAGCTTTTAAGTTGTCCGTTTATGATGAATAATACCCCTAGCAGCAATGCATCCTCGACATATATTATCAAAATTGCACTAGAAATTGTAACCACTTGAAATACATAAACAAGTAGCCAGCTGCTAACTTCTCGTCGCTGCTCATTAGGTAACCAATTATCTGTGGGCACTATCAGCCTCCAGAATAAGAGCGGCTGAGTGATAAGAGCGCCTAGTAGTATCATATAAACAACTGCTGAGCATTTCAAAAATTTGCTTGCTTTTTCTATAGTTTCAAAATCAATCTTTTCTGCACCACTTGAAGCGCGTTTGCATGCTACTTTATCTAGGTCATTACAAAGCTTTCGAATTTTACCAACTCGGGAACTTACCAAAGGAAGTCTAACAACGACTAGGAACATAGTTCCTGTAGCCGTGACTGAAATAATTTGATTTTTAAGACTTGGCATTCTGCTGGTTTCCTTGGATAAATAAATAAAGAGACAAGTGGAATTTATTAAGTTCACTAGGTAAAGAGTCTTTTGCAAGCAAACACTATTTTTAAAAGGTAGCACGCCGAGTAATTGCATTGCTTTCTGAAGAATTGAGAAGCGTTTGTTGGAAAATAACATGTTAAACGAATTGAAGTAAAATTATTGACAGGTTCTCCTTGTTCATTGCCTTTTATATTATAATGCAAGTAGTAATAATTTAGCATGTGAACGGCTAATTTGTGGGTTGTTCCTGAAGTTTATGCATAAGGAATATTAATCACATAATTTCTCAGACAAACCTGTTAAGTTCTGATGTAATCAATATTTTCTTGATTTATTAACGATCTGACTTGCAATCACTTGATTGCAGTCACATCAATTATCGGAGGGCTTCCTGAACTCTCAATAGTATTTTCCGAACAGTCAGTGTATATAAGAGTTCATTTATTTAAGAGGATTGGATAGCAAAGCTGCTTTATACAGAATATGTTTAATACTTAGCGGAGCAAAATATATAGTTTAGAAAATGAGATTATTTTTATGTATATAATTTCAAATCAGATTACAACATTTAAGGTAAAACTTTTTTTCATTGAAGGATTCTTCTTTATACCGCAGCTTACAAGTGTATTACTGAGAGCAGTACATTTGAAAACATGTTGTTTTGTCACACATACGAGTAGGTACTGAGAGATACATTGCAAAAAACCTACTAGTTCCATGTCTTGTATGTCCGTCCGTCCACTTATCTGTCCATCTTTCCGTCCGCCTATCATCATCTATCCGTGCGTCACAAGAAACTCCTTCAGAAACTATAGAAGCTACAAAGCTTTGTGAAAAGGTCAGAAGTGATGTTCTTTCAAAAGTTTGTCTTATCAAATATTTCAAAGTTTTTTATGTGGGTTCCCCCTAATAACGAATTGTTTTTCATCAAGCTCCCTTGAAACTGTTTCCTGTCCGGCCGTCCATCAACTTCTTGCCCATTTGTATGTCAAGGCAGTTTTTCACCGCTGCTATTACAGCGGCACTCAAAAAAAAATTTAGACGCATCAGAAGTTGTTATCCATTGAATTTTTTAGTATCGGGATAAAGTTCACAGTATCTTAAGAGGAATTGCCTTATAGTGGGCACTGCCATTGTGTTTGGATATTTGATTGCTTATGTTAAGTTAGGATAAGATGGACATTTAACACTCTCTTGAATGATTATTCTTGATGTGTTCCACTGAAAAGCTCCATCTTTCAAATCCAAGTCATTATTTTGAATTAATTTTTAAGTAACCAATCAGGTTTTCCAGATATTAACCATAGGCATATTCTAGCAAATATCCACAAACTGGTGTAGGCAGAGGACAAAAATTGCATACACAATGCATGGTTATCTTATTGTCTATTTAGCAAATTTGGCAAAAAGGGCCTTCAGCAATACCGGAAAGAGTTAAGAAGGTAATCCCAAAAGTACCCGACCTGACTTATGAATACAGGTAGTTTAAAAAGAAAATTACTGCGATTGACAATATCACCTTTCAACAACTTAATGTGAAAAATTCATGACGGTACATTTATTATTATTTTTTTGCAGACATCCAAAGTGAACGCTCTCAGTGAATTTGTAAATATGGAAAAAATCGGGCATCGTTATGTGATACAATACTTTCATTTCAAAAGTCTAAGTCCAACTAATATCAAAGCCAAGTTGGACTCTACTCTGGGGAAGTCTGCTCCTTCGTTTACAATGGTCAAATATTAGCGGTTAATAACTATTTTGAGGAGCTTGACGTTTCCTACTATAAAGCTGGTATTGAAGCTATTGAACATCGTTGGGAAAGGTGTTTCGAGCTGAAAAGAGAATATGTTGAATAATAAAAACTCATTTCCGCAATTTTTTTACTGCACCTTCTTCTAACATTTTTCTTCTCTAATAGTTTTTCAGAAAAAATTATTAAAAAAACAAAATATGCAACTCATTCATGTAGCTACAAAGAATTCCATAAGTTATTTAAAAAGCTATCGGAGCCATCCAAAAAACGAGACCGATATATCCGTGCGACATAATGAAAGCTTCAATGTAGAGCAAACATTATCGTATGGATTTACATTAAATTGATGAGGAAAGGGTGAAATGATCCAATTTATGTTTAGCTAAGACAGGTACTTACAAGAGGAAATTTAACTTGAACATAATTTGTAGTTACAAAAACATATTGAGTTCGCATAAGTAGGAAAATTAAAAATAACTCTCTCACCTCTAAGCATGGTGGTCGCCATCACCGGTGTGTATCTAAGAGTGATGGCCTGATGAGAATTGGTACACACGTCAAAACCACCTTTGTCTAACATTTTTCTTCTCTAATAATTTTTCAGAAAAAATTATAAAAAAAATGCAACTCATCCATGTAGCTACAAAGAATTTCATAAGTAATTTAACAATAACAAATACCTTAGAAGTCAAAAATCGTTAAACTTTCTCAATAATAGTATGATCTTCGAATTTCACATTTTCTCCAATAAAATCGTATGGATGCATTTAAACCCAACAAAATTCGATATTTAAGTAGCCTTACACAGGGTTCTAATACTTTGTAAGTTTGATGAAATTCATATCATATTCACGGAAGTTGTATCCATTTGAAATTTTTCCAAATATAACAAAAAAAACACACTATTTTGGTATTTTATGGACTTTCTATCAAACCAGACGCTGCAGTTTTGATTTGATCTTCTTAAAATTTTCAGATAAGAGCGATGACATAAATGTTTTTGGGATTTTATGATTTGAGTGGTTTTTGTTAGTTGAAAGTGGAGAAATAATGGATTTTCTTTTGAACAAGCTAATCTCTTTGACATGTTTCTTGATATTATTCGTTGCTGATGATTGCATTTTGTGAGTTGAGTACAAAACCCTTCTGACATGAGCGCAGATCTGTCTACCCAGCATGTTTGTTGCTTAAAGTATGTTAAAATTTGAATAAAAGTACTATCCACGGTCGCTATAAAAATTCATAGTTTTGTGAGATTTTATTGTGAATATTTGAAATAATTTTTTCTTTTTGTCAAACGAAAGGGTCAAGAAAAAAAAAATCAAATATGAAAAATGTTTGAAAAATGAAAAAAATCATCCTTTAGCATTTTTTTTTGTGGTAGGGAGGTGAAGGCATTTACGCCCGCCGAGTCTGGCAATGTGGGACTCCCATGGAGGATACCCTTGGACTACCCACTAAACACCTCCCCTGTCAATCTGAGTACTCAGCCTGGTACAATTTGACACATTACTTCGGGCCAGGTCTCGTCTGTCATGCCGTGAGGTGCCTTCAAGCTGGGGGAGTCCCTTTCCTAGCGGGAGTGGAGAAGGGAAGAGGAAGTGCCAGAAAAGTGATCTCCCAGGCCCAGCACCATGGCTGCTGTGAGTTCGTTTTATATTTTAGGGCTGCCCGAGCATAATGTGCCACATGGTTCCATTTGTCAACCGATTCGAGCATCACCGCAACTATATTATCCGGGGTGAGCTCTCCCGTCTGCCTGTAGAGTTGCCTTCACAGCTTGACTCATTTTATGCGCGCAAAAAATATGTGGCAGGCATTATCCCCCTCTCCTGAGCAAAACCGACCATCAGGGGAACGTGAATTACCAATCTTGTGCAGGTAAGACTGAAAACACACATGTCCGCTCAAAAGCTGGGTCAAATAGAAGTCAGTCTCACCATGCCTTCGATTCAGCCATGGTCTCACATCCGGGACGAGGCACGCAGTCCACCTTCCCTTCGTGCAATTCACCCAAGACTGCTGCCAATCGTTGAGCGACCGCTGTCTCTCCTCGCGGACAACCATCTCCCTCGCATCCTCGTTTTGGCGCAGGTAAATAGCGCGGCGTTCTCTAGCAAGAAGGGCGACAGGTATCACGCCTGCAATAACTCTCACTGCCGAATCAGAGACAGTTGGATACAATTCTCAGTGCTCCTCTTCTCTGTACTTGTGCCAAACGTTTTCGGTATACCTCCTTGCTGAGAGCGTCGCCCCATACTTCTGCTCCGTACAGTAGCACTGACCCTACAGCACTCATCAAGAGGTGTCTTCTTGAGGGGCTGGGTCCCCTACGTTGGCCATAAGTCGACTCAGAGCCGATATTCCTGAAGCAGCCATCTCAGCCGTTGCCCTGATTTGCTCAGAGAAACTCATCTTCGAGTCGATCAGTAGCCCCAGGTACTGCACCGATGGCATGGATTCGGTTCGCATATCTCCAATTCTGATCATTCTTACTCTAGGGATTCTCTTTTTTTGTCAAGATGACCACTTCGGTTTTCTCCAGTGCTAAACTGAGCCCACGAGCAGTCAGCCAGTCTCTCACCATACCTAGCCTAAAATGCGCTTGTTCAATGGTGTGTTCAGTGACCAGAGCCGCAACATCATCCGCATAGCTGACGAAGCGCGACTCATCTGGCATCTCAAGTCTCAGTAGCCCGTCGTAAGACACGTTCCGCATTTTCGGACCAAGGTTAGATCCCTGGGCAACATCCGATGTAATTGCCATCCTTCTTTGGCCCTGTGTCGTGTTGTAGAGCAAGCTCCGGTCCAAAAGGTAGTTCCTGAAAAGCCGCATTCGATATTTTGGAACTTGAAGAGAGTTTTCCAGCGTATCCAGAATATCCAACCTTTTAGCAGCGTTGAAGGCGTTCCTGACGTCAAGTGTCACCAACAGGACGATCCGTCGCTTGGTGCGACTATATGCCTCTGCCTTTTGGACCGCGTTCACCGCCTCTACAATCGCATCAATAGTAGAACCTCCTGCTCCAAAGCCGTACCGCCCAGGAGGTAGGTCCCCAGCAGCATGAATCACGTCAGTGAGTCTTCCCTTGATGAGTTTCTCTAGCACTTTCCCAGCCATGCCTAGCATGCATAACGGGCGATATGTAGACGGCGATTCGGCATTTGCTTTCCCCTTGCTGATTAGCACGAGCCTCACCAACTTCCGTCTTATCGGGCAAGCTCCGTCCCATAGGCAAGCGTTGAATGTGCTGAGCAGCAAGTCAGGACAATGGTGATAGACAAGCCGCAACACCTCAGCTGGAACACCATCTGGACCTGGAGCCTTCCTCGCTTTCAATGAGAAGACTGCCTCCTTCAGTTCTGGCTGTGTAAAGAGTGGACACTTGGCTGCCGTTTCACCATGGACAGCGTCAACATGGACGGGATGGGCGGGGAAGAGTCCCCGCACTACCGCGTCCATCTTTTCCGCGTCACGCATACAAGCTTCCGTAGGGCACCAAGCTTTCGCGTAACTAGCTTGTAGCCGAGGCACCACGGATCCTTGTTCAAATTGTCCACTAGATCTTGCTGGCAGCGAGCCTTGCTACTGTTGATCAGTTTGCGAAGGCATTTCCTCACCGACTTATATGCTGCCACCCAGTTGCATTTCTCGTCAAGGTTCCGCACCCGTTCAGCCTCAAGTCAAAGCTTGTGACCCTCCATTCGCGTTTCAGCGATTTCAGTTGACCACCAGTACCCTGAGGGCTTGTCATGCCGGGGTTTTCGACAGGGAATAGAAGCATGGCAAGCAGTCGTGATGATGCTCATAGTAGAGTTCAGTGGCCAGTTTTTCTGTCCCCTCCGAAGCTCCCTGCAGCGGCTCACCTGCTGTAAGCACCTCGACGAATTTCTCGACGTTCCTCCTTCCGATGTTCTTTCCAGTTGTAGAAAGCCAAGAGCACGGACATCGGGAGACAACATCACTTATCTCAAGTGGAATGCACTGATGATCACTGTCTGAATAGTCCTCTAATACTTTCCAATTGTGTATCCTCCGTACTAAGGACTCCGATGCGAATGTCCCGTCCGGTATGGTTCCCTCACAGCAAATACGGCGGAAAGTTGGCATATTTCCAAAGTTTAGTACGACGAGGGCCGTTCTGACCACCATTTCCAGGATTTGTTTTCCCCCGTTGGTACATATTAAGACATCAAGTTGGGGTCTGAGTCGGATCAGGATATATATTTTTATTTATTTGTAGTCTTTTTTCACGAAACTACGGTTTGATTAAAATTGTATGCTTTAACTTGCCAATCAAGCGAAGACACTACTACTAGCTTTATACATATTGTTGTATCTTCCCATAAATTTACAAGATTATACTTCAATCATCAAGAAGGTTACAAATTACACGGCAAACTTGAAAAGATCAAGAATATCTTGAATGATTGTTATTAAGAACACAAATGCGACCTCAGCGCTTACGTCATAACAATCGCTCCAAATATGGAACATGTAACTTATCACGCTCATGACGTCATCGATTTACGTCATTACAAGAACAAAAAGTACGCCATTAGTAACTAAAAACACGAATGGGGTCATTTGCGCTTACGTCATCACAACAACACCATGTATTCGGTTAGCAATTAAAACACGTGACATCATCAGCAAATGCTCGAGATATACTGATCACCCTGATTGCACATCCATTAGAAGCTGGATATAATCCACGGTACACCTGCAAAGATGTTAAAGTGAACCTAATTGCAAGTGAAGTAAAAAGTGATCATTGGATAAACAGTATCCCGAACTTGTGACTAATGAAAGCTTTAATTCAAGTAAAAGACAGTGCTTACTTTTGCCAAAATCATATGTCATTGGCTGTGCAGCAGACACGCTCATCCATTTTGGAGCCGCTGCTAACATAAAAAACTGGAATGAATAAGAGTAGGCAACAGAATTAATTGTGGCACTGAGAACAAGCATACGACACTTTTGATCGTAACGCACTGTACCAAATAATGCTTTGCTTTGGAATCCCAGCCAAATTAGTCCGTCTTACTAAAATGACAATGAGGTCAACAACCTCCCAAGTCTGCATCAAAAACCAACTCACCGATGCCTTTGACGCAAATATCGGACTAAAGCAGGGAGATGGGCTGGTCCCATTGCTATTCAATTTGCCTCTGGAGTACGTCATACGGAAGCGACCTGTTGATACGCGAGGTATATTACTATACAAGTTGAGCCGAATAGTAGCCTACGCGGATGACATCAACACTTTGTCACGGTCATTAACAACTGCCAAAGAACTTTTCCTGACACTCAACAGTGAAGCAAAACTAGTAGGGCTACAAATCAATGCAAATAAAACAAAGCTCATGACGCAGTCAAGGAAAAATACCTCAAATACACAAAATATCACACTTGGTGAATACAGTATCGAAAATGTTAGCGAATTTGTGTATTTAGGCGCTAAAATAACGAAAACGGGTAATGAAAGAGACGAGATACACTGAAGAATACAGCTCGCAAACAAAATATTTTATTCAGTATTGACGATCTTGAAGACCACCTGCATACACAGGAAAACAAAGCTCCAAGTATACAAATCTGTGATGAGACCTATGTTATGCTATGGGTGTGAAACATGGGCCCTAACCCAAATATCCGCAAATATATTAAATGCCTTTGAGCGACGGGTCCTGAAACGAATAATCGGAGCGAAGCTAGACGGAGATAAATGGCGAATTCGATACAACCATGAGCTGTATGAAATTTTTGACGAACTGGAGGCCTCAACGATTGTAAGGCTGCGGAAGTTACAATGGACTGGCCACATGAATCGTATGGACGAACAACAGATGCCCAAAAAGGTATTCATTGGGAGAACTGAATGTTGGAGACCAGTGGGGAAAGTGAGGAAACGCTGGTCTGACTCGGTCGACGAAGACAGTTCATCGCTGCTCGTATTTAGGAATTGGAGGACGTAGTCAATAGACCGAGGCAGTTGGAGGTGCTATTTGCAGGAAGCGAAGACCCGAGACGGGCTGTAGTGCTAAGAAGAAGAAGAAGGCAACAGCATTAATTGTTGCACTGAGAGGCTCTGCTGCAGAGAATCTTCAAGCAATACCTATTGAGTTGCATTCCAATGGGGCTGCTATAATGAATGCAGCTGACATGCGTGATAGAAACGACGAAGCAAATATAACCAAAAACATTGAAATATAACCCAAAACACTGAAATGATATAGCTACAGAAGCGAACCAAAGGACGCATCGGCATATGCCAATAAGATCCCTCGCAATACAGCGCAATTCCGATAAAAAGTGGTAAGAGACTAGATGTGAGCAGGTGGACATTGGCCAAGAGCCGCAAATAAACAGCGATTATAAATTTAGAAATTGTGGAGCGTAAGGGCATCTGCTGTTAAAGGAAACAGGCAAGCTACTATTCAGCATATACCACTAGAGGTGGTCCAGATTAAGTTCAGAGGCCGGTAGCAAGTCTGTTGAAACTGAAAGGGATCTTTCTTCATGGGGCAGAAGATTGTTAGAAGTATCGTTGTCTCTAGCACTACCATCACCGTGTCATCATCATGCAGACCTGGACTTATCTCCTCCAGGAAAATTTGAGAGGAAAACTGCGCTTTAACTAAAGGCATTGGTGCAACAAGATCTATACTATGACCAGATCTGGTGATGCACCGTTCGATTTGCAGGAGCAAGATATTTTCATTATGAGCTGCTGCAAGAAAAACTGCACAGTTTCATGAATATATCAACCTACAAGTCAGATTAAATGATTTGTTGTTCCGGCATCAATTTCCGGTTGCTAACATAATAGATTACTGCATCTTAGGAATGAACTGCTTACAACTGCATGACGTTATGTTGGACTTAAGGAGATGTTTATTAAAATGGCAAAATATTGGGGTCTTGATTGATAATCTCAGTGTGAAAATTTTCAAGATAAATATCGAAGCAAGTGCTGACAGTGATTTACCAAAATCTTCCAAGAACATCGTTTGGGCTTTACTTGATGGTGAACCTGGCACCTCCGATCCTATTTGATCGAGCCAGTGAAGACACTGGAAAGAATGAATGTGTGCCGGTTGCAGTCGTCAACATCGTAAACTCCAATACAAGCATCAAAGATGTAGATGTTATTGGGAGCTACCATCTTGTCTCCACCTTAATATCTTTATAAATTGAAAGTAACCATCACTGGTATGCAAAACAATTGATCGGCAAGTATCGCTGGTTAACATCAGAAACACTCAAACTAATCCATTTATCCCCGGAGCTTTTCAAGAAAGCCGCTGAATTGGTCACTAAAAACTGCAATATTTTCAATGGGGACTCAGGTAATCAAGGATATACAAGTACAGTAACTCACATCATAGACAAACAAGGAGTCAAGCTGATCTAATAAACGCGAAGATGACTTTCTTAAGCCTAGGAAGGAGAAGTCAGCACATTGATCTCGGACATGAAAAAGCAACGCGTCATTTAGTTTTTTGTCAGTCCATGGGCCTAACCAGTAGTGCGTCATTTAGTTTTTTGTCAGTCCATGGGCCTAACTAGTAGTGCTGTTAAAGAAAATAGAGAGAATGAGAATGATTGGAATTTAATGGTACAAAACTGGTAGATGTTTTATTTCGTTGTAATCAACTTGCCTATGAAATTCAAACACCTATGCTGAATTTGAAAATGTTTGATACACTATGCCTTTGTGGGTCTTGATTTATATTGCTGAACTATTTTTGCGATATTTCATCCTTAAGTATTGATTTTACGTATCCCACAGCTGAAATAGTTATTACATTAGCGGGTTTGTATCCCTGATGGCTGAATTAGGGAGGAAGAGCAACCGACACAACATAGTTTGAGATATATTCGATGTTTTAGTTGTATAATAAATATATTCTAACTGTAATAAAAATTTTGACAATCACTTTTTAATTTATTTGTACTTTAATTTTAAGTTATAATCAAGATCACATTAAGGCTTTAAATTGTAATATTACAAACTTGTCTCCAATATCATTTCTTCTCCATACTCATCACTGACTATTGAGTTTCTCCTATAATAAACAAGAATATTTAATAGAAATATTTTAGGTTTTCTGATTTTCCTTACCTATAAATTTCAAAACAATTGTCTATCATAAACTGCAGGTATTCATTCAAAATATCATGCTCTGTTAATGTGTCCACCACACTAAGGCACGCTTTATTATTGATATGAATAATAGCTGGTCCAATGCTGATTGCAAAGTTTTTGGAATTAAGTTTTTCAGGATAAGTTGAACAAAGTCTACAAGGTTAGATGTTTTAACAATCAAAGTACGAGTACAATGGAAGAAGACAAATAAATACCTTTTCAGATGAGTTAAAATGTATTCCAGCGTATCTTTTCTAACAACTTCGATATTTGTAACGAATTTTTGCAAAGCCTTAATTTTGTCTTCCTTGGATGCATCATCTGATAAATATATTCCAAAGTTCATGTATTCTACTTTATTCAATATGAAAAAATAGCATTACTTACACCACCGCTCTCGATTAAGTCCTTCCGAACATTGAATTTCTTCACTTGATATCAATGGTGATTTCGTTTCTCTTAGAAATAATTTAACAGAACCTGTTAGATCATTAATACACTCCACTGAATCTAAAAATTCATAGTCTCCTTTGACCACCTTCCGACCGATTTTATGAATTTTTGCGAATTCTCCAGGTACTCTGTACACCCCTTGTACTTCGTCAGTCTCTTCTAGTTTCTTATCAATTCTCTTGCAACATTCCACTAGAAAACGGGGAACATTTCTGAATATTGGATCCTTCTCGTTAGCCATAAGGTTTGATCCATATATTGTGGCATCTAAAATTATTAAAAAAACAGAACTGAGAGTTTAATTGTTCAAAACTTAAGTGCATCGATAGTCTTCTTGCTAGGATAAGGTAAGTTTAGATATATGTATTGTATTTTCAGAAATTTGTTTTACAACTTAGGAAAAAACGACAGCGTATGAAGTTTGTGTATATTTTTATATTAACGAGTTTTTTAATGAAATTGAGGCGTCTGACATTATTTCAAAACAAATTTTAAGCGTTTTGGACTTAAATAGGAGACCCTATTGAAATCACAACCTGTATCCCATATACCCTTCCGACTGCCATCTGTATGTCAAAGCAGTTTTCTCAAAATCTTTCAAATGTACAGTCATCAATAACTCGTCACCAGTATCATCATCTATGGCGTAACAGCGCAAGCCGGGCCTTGGCTTTAACGATTAATGCACGCCAATCAAAAAAAAAGAATTGACATGCGAATCAACAAAATTATTGACTGCGGTTTTGTTGAGAATGACGGATACTCCTCAGGAGCTGTCACAGTCCATCATCTACGGGGCAGCTTGACTGCATGGTCCCAATGTGTAAATTAGACCTTTGATATGCATGTGGGAGTATGCCAAACATACAACTTATATCGAGCTAAAAGCTTCCACAAAATGTTGTACTTATCATCTCGAAAGTGTTTAGTATAATGGTGCCAGTCTCCTAAGTGAAAAAACCCGGGCCATCTAAGCTATCAACATGGTAGCATTTTTTCTTGGCCCGATGGGGACCCGCATTTCCAGCATAAGAGGGCTGGTGCCAGTAAAACTGTAATTTCGACGAGGATAGTGCGCGCTCCTCAGGAACTGCCCCAGCTCACCATCCACGGGGCAGCTCGACCGCATGATCCCGAGGTGTAAATTGGACACTAGGAGACTGGCACCATTGTACTCGTACTGAATACTTTTGAGATGAAAACGACAGTCTATTTTGGAAGCTTTTAACTCCATATAAGTTCCATGTTGGGCGTATTCCCACATGCATATTAATGGTCGAATTCACACCTCGAGACCATGCAGTTGAGCTGTCCCATGGGCGATGGACTGTGGCAGCTCTTGAGGAGCGTCCGTAATCTTTGACAAAACTGCAGTTTCGCTGGCACCAGCCCTCTTATGCTAGGAACGCTGGTCTCCATCGGGCCAAGAAAATGTGCTATTATGTTGATAGCTAAGATGGCCCGGGTAAAAAACAAGTGGTTCTTTCACTTAATAGACTGGCACCATTGTACAACAATACAACATTAACCACCTATGATTTCTGTGTAATTCTTTCTTTTGGCTGAATAGACACATATAAATGTTGTTTTCACAACTTATGGCTCTTTATCTAGATTTTACAAGATCATGCTTGACTAAAGATTATTTTTCTATTTACTTCTGCAATCAATTGTAAACTTGCAGAGAGGACTAATATTTTGTGTCATTCAGCAATAAATGATTAACGCACAAAATTCCTCGCTCATTCTTTTTTTTGCTTTGCTCATCTTTATTTTGCTTTGTCAAACTAAAACAACTGTTTCATACCGAATTTTGAAAAATGGACTTTGAAGTTTGTACGTTATTATATATTTTACACGAAAGCTTAAAAATGATTCTTGTAAAATGAGGCGAATGTTATTTCTCCGTACCCTTTAATGAAATCTATCCATTCATAAGCATAACTGATGGTCGAAATTCCAAGCATTGCTTTTCCAAGTTTGTTTTTCTTGCTTTTCTAAGGAGACCAGATGTTCCTTTTAAGGCGAACATATCGGTTTATTTAGGGTTTTGTAACAAACTTTTTTACAATATTCTATTAAAATTGGCACCTGCCTGTTCGTCCGTCCGTCCATCAACGCGTTACAGTAAGTTTACACAGGAATTAAAGACGTTTGAGTCATTGAATTACGTGAACAATTCAGATATTGCTACTTAATGAAATTTTGATAGTCGAAAAAAATGTCTCCTCCATATAACATAATTACGTGACCTTTTAACATTTTTTTTCACGAAAGATTGTCGAATAGGTTATCAAATGAAAGGTCTCAATAAGATCTTTCAATATTACTTAAACTGAAATATGGATATGGGTGTTTCAACAACAATAACATGGGCTATTCCAACTGTATGGATTTTTTATCGAATCAGGCACTATACTTTTCATTGAATCTTTTCAAAATTTTCTGATAAAATGAATACCAAAAGCGTCTTTAAGATTTAATTCAGTTGATGATTGTTAGTGATATTGCAACAAAGTGGTAGCAAGTTAATATGGAGTAACAATGGGGCTTCTTTGAAAACGAATAGGTATTTTTTGTAGATGTCGTTAAAGTTTTTCTTGAGCTTATATATAATTGGTATCTGGATACCATCGGTTGAATTCAAAACCTTTCTGATATAAGCGTAATTCTGTCTACCCAACTTGTTCTAGCTTTGTGTGCATTTATCCATATTTTCCACAAAATGTAATTTCATAAAATTATTTCTTTAATTTTAGTTCTCAAAGGCCCTTGCGCCCACAGTTGGTTGCTTACACGTATAGGCGACGCGACATTAGTTTAGCATTGATATAATGATTTGCAGGCCTGTGCTACATGCTCGTGCTATAGTAAACCAAAGTTTTCTTCTGTAACATTATTTGGGTTAGTGAGCTATTTGTACGTAACTTAATGAATCAATTGTGTGCAGCCAAGTGAAGTGTGATCCCCGCTCTGGAGCTTCTGCTGCTATTCCATCTATTCTAGGAGACTTGTTTTTAAGTGAATTAATAGTGGAGAGGAAACTGTAAGCAAAATCATCATCATCTATGGCGTGACAGCCCAAGTGGGGCCTTGTCTTCCAGGATCAATTTCCTTCAATCATCATGGTTCCGTGCCCTTGTCCGCCAGTAGTTTACCCCCAACAAAGATCTGCTGTCAGCTTCTATGATGTCTTCCCATCGAGGCCTCGGCCTCCTCTCTAGGCATCTACCTTGTGCTCTACCCGTCAATGTTCTCTTGGGAAGCCGGGTTTCTTCTTTTTTTTTCGACATGGCTCGCCCATTATGATTTACGTAACTTTACGCAAGAAGAAAAAGGTCGATCGTCAAATAGTTCATACAACTTATCGTTGTAACATAATCTCCAATCTGTTCCTTGTTTCACTGGGCCGTAGATTTTTCGGAGCACTTTGCGTTCAAATACGTCTCTGTTTCACTTCCATATAACAGCACAGGTTTGACTAGTGTTTTGTAAATACGAAGCTTATTTTCCCTGTGCACCACTCTGGACCTTAGAATGGGAAGTACGGAGTAATATTTTTTATTTGCGGTGTTTATGAGGTGTCCAACCTCATCCTTTTTGGCGCCTCTTCTATTCAGGTTGGCTCAAATATACACAAAGTTATCCACACTTTCAAGGTTGTAGTCACCTATGGTCAGGTTTTGTCAAACAGGAGTTTTCTTCCCTTGTTTGAGTCATTAATTTAGTTAGTTTTAGTTTCGATAACTCGTAGGCCGATTCGGTTTGCTTCAGATTCCAGGCTCAGAAATGCTCCTTTTGCATCTAAGATTGAACATACCATAATATTGATGTCATCAGTATATGCTACCAATTGTGTGAAATTGAACAACAGTGCACCCGAGATTTCAGCTGATGTCTTACTGATGACATGTTCCAACGCAATATTAAAGAGCATTGGAGCAACTCCATCTCCTAGTTCTAAGCCCGATTCCGTTATAAAGCTGTCCGTTAGTTCACCATTTACCTTTACATGCGGACTTGTCTGATTGGGACGCCAAAGTCAACCATTATTTCGTAGGGCACATTTCTGTCAACACTGTCGTATGCTGGCTTCAAGTCTGCAAAGAGCTGGTGCACATCAATGTTATTTTTCCAGCACTTTTCGAGCACCTACTTTACTGAGAATATTTGGTCTAGTGTATACCATCCACTTGGAAAGCTTCCCTGAAACTCTCCGATAATATTTTCATAGTGCGGCTTTAATTTTCTTTCTATGATTTTGGAGAGCACAGTAGACGTGAACAGTAGAGCAATGCCTCTTTAATTTTGACACCTTAATTTGTATTCCTTTTTGTATACACGATATATTATTTTTTCCGCCAGTCCTCTGGTAACTGCTCCTCTGACCATTTTATTAGTCGATGCAGAAGGTTATTTAGATGGAGACCCCCGCTCTGGAGCAGTTCTGCTGGTATTCCATCTATTCCAGGAGCCTTATTTTTAAGCGAATTAAAAGTGGAGAGACAAGTGTAAGCACGCAACGAATATTTTTGCATTCGTGTTTTTAAAAAGAGTAAAACCTTCCTTTTAATTTTGCGTGTTTAATTTTATTTTCGTTCATTTTTTTTTTCTTTTTTTTTTCTGAATTATTTTGCGAAAATGAAATCAAACATTGAAGTGGCGATGAGGTATGTAAAGTGTAAGAAAACGTTAGCTAGGGTTAGCGAAGATATCAACTCCTTAAAAACATGTCTTGAGCGAAGAGTTACCCCGAAGAGTCACATTGTAAAGTTGCATTGCTGCCTCAAACATTCGACGGGACAAGCGAAAATTGTGGAAAGGAATCTTATAAAGTTGAGCATCAAACAATTGTATAGCAAGCTGAATGAAGTAACGTTTAAATGTTTGTAATCGAATTCATTTTCGCCTTCACAAAATACTCCAACTGAAAATAGAAAAAGACAGCTTCCTTTTAATTTTGTGTATTTTATTTATTTTTATTCTCGAAATCGATTTTCGAACGTAATTGTTCGGTCTTCTTCAGTGATTAATTTATTTTTAGTCACATTCCTGCTTATATACTAGCTGTGTTTAAGGAAATTTACTCTAGATCATTAAAAAGTAATTAGGGAAATTTGCTTAAGCTAATAAAAGGTCGGAAAGGTAATTTACAAAAGGGGTAGTTATAAAAATATTATTTTTACATGATTCAGAAAAGATATTATTATTTAATTAATTTAAATAGCCATGATCTGCAGTTTCCGTCATCCTGATTCATCAACTTTTTCCTTTCCCGGGTAATTGCCAGGCTTACCATCACATCTCTAACTTATCACGAAGGCATCAGCAATCGGATCAAGCGGCGAATAAATCAGCTCAATTCTGTACGGTTAATCGACTCAAGCAGCAAGAACCAGCTCAAAAACGTTCTCGGATCAACGAAAGACAAGCGCGAACCACACGAGAAATCTGGTATCTATCGCATTGAATGTCCCACTTGTGAAGAAATGTACATAGGTCAAACGAGGAGGCTCATCGGCACGCGAATCAAGGAGCATCTAGGCGAAGCGGCAGCAAGAAAGAAAGAAAGAACTTCGAATTTTAAGTCAGCGGTAGCGGAACATATTATCACGAAGGGACACGAGATAACAATGGAGGACGCTGTAGTCATCAAGGAAGCTAGAGACACACGTGAATTGGATGTGATGGAAAGCCTGGCAATTACCCGGGAAAGGAAAAAGTTGATGAATCAGAATGACGGAAACTGCAGATCATGGCTATTTAAATTAATTAAATAATAATATCTTTTCTGAATCATGTAAAAATAATATTTTTATAACTACCCCTTTTGTAAATTACCTTTCCTACCTTTTATTAGCTTAAGCAAATTTTCCTAATTACTTTTTAATGATCTAGAGTAAAGTTCCTTAAACACAGCTAGTATATAAGCAGGAATGTGAGTAAAAATAAATTAATCACTGAAGAAGACCGAACGATTACGGTCGAAAATCGATTTCGAGAATAAAAATAAATAAAATACACAAAATTAAAAGGGAGCTGTCTTTTTCTATTTTCAGTAACGTTTAAAACTTGTGAAAGTCACCTAGAGTTAATGAGACAACCAGAGTATTGCGGCAAAGATCACATGGAAGATTTATTGGAGGAGAGTGATAGAGCGTTCCAATGTAAGAAAGAAAAGAAAAGAGCAACACATTTGCAGAAATTGAGTGAATTTGAAGAAGCTACCCCGAAGTTATCCAAAGTATTCGAAGCACAAGAGATTCCTGGACTAGTGGTCAACAAATCTACCGTGGAATTCAAGGAAGATGAAATGCGGCTACTGAACATTGGTCTCAACTATATGATAAGGCCAACAAAGGTCCCAAAGGAAGACATAACCGTGGAGATGCAAGCAGCCATTTACAAATTGCCGGAAGCACACAAAACGTTAACGAGGAAGGAGAAAGCAAAAGCAATAGCACGAGCCCAAAGGTCAACGACGAACCTAGAAGCAGCCAGCGCCCTCGAATTGAAGAAAAAATCGGTCTATTTCATCAAAGCGGACAAAGGAAATACAGGTGTCATCATGGATAAAGCCAAATATGAGGAAGCGGTTACCATAAAACTAAACAAAGGCAACTTTTTCGAACTTCGTCGAAACCCTCTGGAGGAATCTATCAAACGAGTTGGGAGGACGATCAAAAGCTGCGAGTCACTAATAGGTGAACTGACGAAAGTGAGAGTAATGAACCCAACTCTACCAAGGATCAAATGCTTGCCCAATATTCACAAGGAAAGAGATGAGATGCGAGAAATAATATCAGCTGTAAACGCTCCAACGCAAAAACTAGCAAGATGGTGGGCGGGGGAATTTAAAAATATACATCCAATTGAGAGCAGCTCAGACAAAAACACCAAGGAGTTCGTGGAAAAGCTGTTAAGATATGGCCCGCCAACAGAAGATGACGTGATGGTACATTTTATGCGAAAGCTCTCTTTCTCAGCATACCAGTGATGAAAGCACTTGGCTACATCGAGGATTGGTTACTAAAACAGGATAATTCTGTGGCATGGAAGACGAAAACGAGACAGTATGTCCAGTTATCGAAGCTGTGTATGACAGAGAACTACGTTACGTTCCAGGGTAAATTCTACAAAACTAAAGGAGGAGCAGCTTTTGGAAATGCTATGATGTGACGGGAGGATGGACTAAAAATTAAGAACCAATTACCGAGTTGCTGGATCAGGTATGTGGATATTGTTTTCGCTTACGTCAAGAAAGGAGACCTGCAAGAAATATTCATGGAACTGAACGATGCGCCCAAAAATATCAATTTCACGGTCGAGGAAGAAAAGGATGGAAAATTGGCTTTCCTGGACATATTGGTATCAAAAACGAGTGGCGACATCAGTTTCGAAATCTACAGGAAGGCAACACATACACAACAGACGATTCCGAATACATCTAACTACACGCAACAAGTGAAAGTTTCACCTTATCGAGCCATGATTCACAGGATGTATGATCTACCGCTCAATACGGCAGCCAGGGAAAAGGAAATGCAGTATATTCTCGACACTGCAAAGTTTAATGGATTCAAGCCCTCAACAATCAAGAGAATTGCCGACAAAATCAGAAAAAAATCGACAAAAAAAAGAATGGTCAACACTCCTCAACCCGGATCCTGAAAAGGTGTATTAAGAGGCAGTCACCTGCTATGAAGGTGCCACAGATCAATTAAAAAGGAGGCCAAAACATCATGAGTCTATACGAATAATCGAATCGAGTAGCAAAAATATGCTGAAAACATCTTCGAATCAACTAAGGATAAACGGCAACCACACGAGAAATCAAACATTTACCGGATCGAATACCTCGACTGTCACGAAGTTTACATTGGACAAACAAGAAGATTACACCAGGGTGCTAGAACATTTAAGAATAACTTTAGATTAGCAGTAGCGGAGCATATTATAACTCAAGGACATGAAATCGCAATGGATGACGCAACACCAATACGAGAGGCAAGAGATGCGAGAGAACTGGATGCAATGGAAAGTCTCTCCATTTCAAGAGAAAAGGCCATGCCAATGAACAGCGACGCAGGTAATTGTAAATCCTGGCTCTTCAAGCTAATTATTTAAGTAATTTTCAAATGTAACAAAAGGAATTTGAACGAAGTAAATTTTAATTATTCTCTTTAGGAATCATCCCTCAATGTAATTAAGGACTTAGTATATAAATAGGTTTTTTAGATTAAGTGGAACAATCGCTGAAGAAGATCGAACGATAACGGTCGGAAATCGATTACGAAAATAAAATTAACCACGCAAAAGAAAAAGTAAACTTTCTTTTTTTTGTTTTTCAGAACTATTTTGCAAAAATGAAATCGATTACGAACATTCGTGTTGTGTTTTTGTTCATGTTCCCTAATTGATTTTAACCTCCGGATTAAAGATTTCCACTCGTGGTTCCTTTCCTAGCTTTCTCAACTTAAACCACGATCAGCCGACAGCTTTTGAAGAAGAAATGTGTTGAATTTACTACAGAGCTTACAGATGTAAATATTTGAAATGCATTTCAAGGAAATTTAAGTCGATCAGGACGGCAGGCTAGTAAGAGTGCAAACACATTGGATCAAGATAAAGAGGTACTCTAACTATCTCTAAGCCAAGGCCCGAAAGGGGTTGTGCCGCTGAAGTAAAATAAAACAAAGTACTCATATGTTAGTTATTTCTTATGTAAAGTAAAGGCACCAGTTTAATCATATTAGTAGTAACAATTATTATCATGACTAGTCTTTCTAGCTTTAAATAAAACTGATTTTGCGAGTAATAATCGTAATGAATTTTTTACACCTAGTTTCTAGTCAGCGTATTATGATAGTTAGAGTGCTCGCCGCCTAACCCAAAGATCCCCTGTTTGAATTCCCGTTAGCGACAACGAGATTTATCAAGAGGCTTCTCGATAGAAGCTTTAAAAAATAGATGATGAGAGAGAATGACAAAGAGCAACTTTTATGAGCCAAACTCAATTGAAGGGTATACTTAACAACGTAACGACGCATAGAACAGACCAGGAGGACATAAATTCGTACATATATCAAACAGCTGAGGGACTACACATTGATAGTATTTTAGAATTTATGTAGAACGTCGAAGCGCGTAATTTACACTTTAGACGTTAAAAATTCATAGGAACAATCAAAACCTCAATTAACGGTTGTGAAAAGATCTAAAATATTTTTGTACGAGACTTTTTCAAATTTTCTAAATTTTTTTCAATAAAAACTCCCACGGGAATCAACATCAACAAATTCAGGAACCTTTAATAAATTGTTGGATGGTTGTATAGTGAGAGAGAAGGCGGGCAGACTTGTCCATTCAGCCATCTACCTAACCTCCGCTTCTCAATCAACTCATTGCACGCACAGTCGACAAATTTATTTAAAAACATTGGTTCAAGGCTATCCCAAGGGGTATGTTTCATATTTGTATGCCAAAGGATATGCTTCACACTTTGTATTTTGAATTTCTAGTTTATGTACATGCTTTCAAAAAAGTTTTCAATTAATCTCTGAAAAATCATACGAACACCGTAATCATAGTTCAAAGCTCCATCAAAACCACATTTCATCAAACAAGCTAGATTGAATAGCTTCATTAAAATCGTTTTCAATTTCCATGTCTTATATATATTTCGTTTGAAGAAAGCAATTATTCCGAGTTTTTTTTTTTTTTAATTTCTAGGAGCTGCACTTATCAATACCGCACTAAACCAAGCGACTAACAAAAAATTACGTAAATAAAATCAAATAAAAAGTCTTTACTTACTTCCTTTTGGTGATGAAAGCATGAAAAAACTGTCACTTTTCTTTACTTTTCGGGTTGGTTTTTCCAATCGAAACGAATGACTTTTCCCAATTAAACTTTTCACTTTTGGCGCATCGGTCGCGGTTAAATTTTCACACGATTTTACTTCGGGCGGTTTGAGACGCAATTGTAGTTCAGCTATCAACGTATCATGCAGATTGGGGCTTGATTTAGAATATCGATCAGTATCGAGATTTTTGCGTGACGGGGTAAGGCAATTCATTTTGGAGAAAAAAAATAGTTTCGTGTTTTCTATGCTAACATTGCTATCGTATATCACAATTATGGCACTTATCGAATTCTACACAATTCACATGCAAATCTAACACAAGACATAGACGCAGCTGTTTAACGATGAAAATGTTATCACAAGAGCTTGGTTTGTTATCAGTTAAGTTCCACATACGATAAGATATCTGTGAAAGGCTAACAATTTACTCTAAGGTGCGATTACAACCGTTGCGCAGCTTATAATTACACTTAATGCACTTGTGCTTGTTGTAATCCTATTATGACTAGATGTGAGCTGGAGAGAAATTGACTCAGTGGACCCCATCGTAAGATATCAACATTGCTTACTGAATTTTGTCGTCATCATCTTAAACTTAAGCAACTTTGAATGGATTTGAAGTTTAGATCCGCATTCGTCATTAAATGTGAATTCTTGGCTGGTTGATGTCATCGAATTTTCTCACAAACTTTCGATAAACACTCGCAGCTTTTAATGAATTCGCGCTCAATGAATGAATGACTCAGTCGTGTAAATTTACATTAATTTCCATTTTTAATTTGGCATTTTATACAAGTATACTAGCAATTGCTGGGTTTCTGGATTATATTACTGTTAATACGTTGAATTTTGGCAGCGAAACAAAAACTTCATTCTTAAATTTGAAAAGTTTGTGAAGGAGTGTTTATCTTAAGCCATTCTTAAATATTGAGTGTGCAAATTATATTAATTTACACAAAACAAACGCTGACCCCAATGTTAATCAATATCTAGCATTAAAATAAATTCATAATAAAAATGGTATTTCGCGCATTGGAAATGCGCCTGGAGCGTTCAAAACATGAAAAGCTTAGAATTGAGTCGGGATGATTTACATCATTTTATGAATATGACACATGGAATGGGTACTAAATAGTATATGCAAAAAATGTTAAAATTATGATTTGCATTTCGGCAGTAATAGCACCTGTAATGATACTGAAAAATAAAAAAATTATAAAATTTCCTTTAAAAGCGCTATTTATTCTTAATGTTCTTAACCAGATACCGGTATTTTGAGGACAAGTTATCCTCTTCATCAGTAGCGGTATTCTGAAGCTCTTCTTATAATCATCCGAATATTTAAACCTTTCAGATTTAATGGTAATAAACATAAATATCCTTAAGTACTACTACGAGAAATAACAAACAATTATAATGCAATTAAGGGTACAAAAATATACAAAGGGCTTAAAGGTAAATTTATTACAGGGAATTAAAAACATGGTTAAGTAATTACGGGTTAGCTATGGCAAGTAACATAATTGTGGAGATTTAATTACAAAAAAATAATTAGTTAATTGATGATTTTCATTAGGTCACTGTATCCATTCCCTCGATCCGTAATTAAACGTTGTTCAGTGGGGACTCTCGAGATCCATAAGGATTCGCAAGCATCCAACTTTATCTAGTCCCGGACTTCCTGTACTATGTCAAGATTAGCCTATTGAATAGTATGAGATTCCTCAATAATATGTCTGGCTAATGATGATCTTGCTGTATCTATTCCACTTCTTCTGATGATCTGTTCAGCCTCCTTAATATATTCTTGGAATCTAGTTTTTGCCAAGCGATTCGTCTGTCCAATATATACTTTATTACATTCTGGGCAACTGATCCTATAGATTCCACTCTTTTGCTCTTTTTTCTTGCCATCCTTAGTTGATCCAAGGATTGTTTCAATGCTGTATTTTCTGCTCGTGCTAGCCGTATTGCATCCTGTCTTTCTCAAAATGCGTTGCAATCTTTTGGTAGAAGATGAATGAGTGATTGGCATCCATTTTCGTACTTGTCGTCGTTCTTGTAGAAATAGTGAAGTGAGCCCATTTCTTCTATGTTGTTTCTCCATTTTTCGAATACGTTGCTCGATCAAACTTCTCCTATACCCATTTTTGCTAGCCGTGGCCACGATGTACTGTTTTTCTCGGTCCAGACGCTGGTTATTCAATGGTACTGTTAACATTCGGTGGATCATACAATTGTCTGCAGCCATTTTCTGTGCATAAGAATGGTTAGTAGAACAGGGGATTGTTCTCTGGGTACTTGTGCTCTTCCTGTAGGTATCAAATTCTAATCCACCTTTGGCCTTTATGATCAAAAGATCCAGGAACGGTAATTGGCCCTCACTCTCTTTTTCCATCGTGAATATTATTTTAGGGTGTATCCCATTGAGTACATGTAGTAACTCGTCCGCCTCATTTGCTTTAACCATCGTGAAAATGTCGTCCACATATGTGGCCCATATCTTAGGCATCATTCCTTTTTTCTCCACCTCGAACTCTAGCCAATCCATGAAAATATCATTCAAAAGAGGTGAAAGAGGGTTACCCATAGCTGCTCCTATCGTCCCTTTGAAGAAGTTGTCCCTGAAAATGAAATAGTATTCATTCATACATACAGCTGCTAATTTGCTATAGCATTTAACCCGTCTTCTCCCCTGCCTACCTAGAATTAAGTGTCTGCCCAAAATCCATAAGGAGGGGAATGAACTAAGCGAAATTATCGCAGGCACTAATGCACCTACTAGGAATATAGCCCAATGACTTTTAGAAGAATGCGCACAACTTCCTTACAAACCTAGCACGCGATCAGTGAAGAATAAGGACGAACTGGTGGAGAAGCTTCGAAATGTGAAAGTTGAGGAGGGCTATTTATTGATTTCCTATTATGTCAAATCACTGTTTCCTAGCTTACCAGTTAAGCAGTCCTTGGCACTATTTGAGGACTGGCTGTTGAAACACAGTGATTCAATGGAATGGAGAAGACGGGTTAAATGCTATAGCAAATTAGCAGCTGTATGTATGAATGAAAACTATTTCATTTTCAGGGACAACTTCTTCAAAGGGACGATAGGAGCAGCTATGGGTAACCCTCTTTCACCTCTTTTGAGTGATATTTTTATGGATTGGCTAGAGTTCGAAGTGGAGAAAAAAGGAATGATGCCTAAGATATGGGCCAGATATGTGGACGACATTTTCACGATGGTTAAAGCAAATGAGGCGGACGAGTTACTACATGTACTCAATGGGATACACCCTAAAATAATATTCACGATGGAAAAAGAGAGTGAGGGCCAATTACCGTTCCTGGATCTTTTGATCATAAAGGCCAAAGGTGGATTAGAATTTGATACCTACAGGAAGAGCACAAGTACCCAGAGAACAATCCCCTGTTCTACTAACCATTCTTATGCACAGAAAATGGCTGCAGACAATTGTATGATCCACCGAATGTTAACGGTACCATTGAATAACCAGCGTCTGGACCGAGAAAAACAGTACATCGTGGCCACGGCTAGCAAAAATGGGTATAGGAGGAGTTTGATCGAGCAACGTATTCGAAAAATGGAGAAACAACATAGAAGAAATGGGCTCACTTCACTATTTCTACAAGAACGACGACAAGTACGAAAATGGATGCCAATCACTCATTCATCTTCTACCAAAAGATTGCAACGCATTTTGAGAAAGACAGGATGCAATACGGCTAGCACGAGCAGAAAATACAGCATTGAAACAATCCTTGGATCAACTAAGGATGGCAAGAAAAAAGAGGAAAAGAGTGGAATCTATAGGATCAGTTGCCCAGAATGTAATAAAGTATATAATGGACAGACGAAATGCTTGGCAAAAACTAGATTCCAAGAACATATTAAGGAGGCTGAACAGATCATCAGAAGAGGTGGAATAGATACAGCAAGATCATCATTAGCCAGACATATTATTGAGGAATCTCATACTATTCAATAGGCCAATCTTGACATAGTACAGGAAGTCCGGGACTGGAAAAAGTTGGATGCTTGCGAATCCTTATGGATCTCGAGAGTCCCCACTGAACAACGTTTAATTACGGATCGAGGGAATGGATACAGTGACCTAATGAAAATCATCAATTAACTAATTATTTTTTTGTAATTAAATCTCCACAATTATGTTACTTGCCATAGCTAACCCGTAATTACTTAACCATTTTTTAATTCCCTGTAATAAATTTACCTTTAAGCCCTTTGTATATTTTTGTACCCTTAATTGCATTATAATTGGTTGTTATTTCTCGTAGTAGTACTTAAGGATATTTATGTTTATTACCATTAAATCTGAAAGGTTTAAATATTCGGATGATTATAAGAAGAGCTTCAGAATACCGCCACTGATGAAGAGGATAACTTGCCCTCGAAATACCGGTATCTGGTTAAGTACATTAAGAATAAATAGCGCTTTTAAAGGAAAATTATAATTTTTTTTTTATTTTTTCAGTATCGTTAAAATTATGTTTTTTATCATAAAAAAAACTAAATCAAAAATTTTATTAGGTACCACTCGATTGATTGGTTGAAAGGTTTTGAAAAGGACACCTATTAACCTGTACCCAAGTACGCCATTTTAATATTTTATTTTTTATATAAATACACGCAAAAGATTATTTTTAGCTGTCAACTAATTCTTTGTTCAGAAGCCATTTGAAGTTGACTTGTCTGTGAATTTTCGAACAATGGATAAAACCAAAATCGTGGAGTGATAAAATTTTTAATTTTAGAAGGTTTATCAGCAATATAAATTTATATTAAAAATGATGAAAGTGTTAAAGTGATCTGTTACTTCATTTCAAACAGACAGCGTTGAAGATGACCACGTACTGAACGTCCAAAAAGTGCAAAAACCATTGAGAAAGTCCTTGATATTGTTTGTAAAGATCCAAGGGTGACTAAGCGTCAAATTGCTGATACCATATGCATCTCGGACGAATGAGTAGTCTTTATTTCAAAAGAAGAACTACGTACGAAAAATTGTTCGGAAAGATAGTGCCGCATTTGTTAAAAGTTCAACAAAAACAGAATCCTAAACGAATTTGTAAGGGTAATTTGGAGTGTTTTAAACAGAATGAACCCGATTTTGTGCGTCTTTTTCTAACTGTGGAAAGTACTTGAATTTAACATCATTTACCATCATGATCCTAAGCTGAAACAAGAACGTTTACAGTGGACTGAAGGTGGTTGTTCAGCTTCAAAGCAGGTCAAATTAGAGCGATCAACAAAAAAGGTTATTGCATCCGTTTTTTGAGATTCAAAAGGGATTTTTTGATTGATTATCTTGAAAAAGGCAAAACAATTAACTCTGAGTATTATCGCAACGTTTAGTTGGATGACAAGTTTCGCGAAAAAAGAGCCAGCTTACACAAGAAAAAAATCATTTTTCATCAAGGCGATGCACCTCCTCACACAAGTGCTTTCACGATGGCTAAATCGAAAGAATTAAAGAACGAATGGCTTAGAAACCCACCGTTTTCATCAGATTTGGCTCCCTCTGACGATTACCTTTTCAGTAATTTGAAACAATTTCTTCGTGGAAAACGTTTTTCGTCCAATCCAGAAGTTATTGCAGCCGTGAAACAGTATTTTGCAGACTTTCCGGAAAATTATTACAAAGATGGTATAAAATTATTAGAAGATCATTCGAATAAGTGTGTTGAAGTTAAAGGGGATTATATTGAATAAAAGAACAGATTTTATTCAAAACTACAGATTCTTCCATTTTTGCTGTCAAGACTTTTCAACCAACCTATACTTATACCATTTCTTTAATTTCGCATATTTTTATAGCAGGCGATAAATTAAAGCAAATATTTCCACTGCGCCGTAAATATTTTATATTATTCTACAGTATAGGGTACTTTCCCGCTACCGACAGCTAGCTTCCACATCTTCTTTAGAGCCTTTGTTCCATAGAAAATTTGAATCTATAGCAGCTGCGATCACCAAAGTTTATCTGTATATCAGAAGTGGTTACCTGCCAAAAGTTAGTGTTTCGAATATTTTGATATATTTTAATGATTCTTTTCTTGCTGGTGTATCCTCAAAAACTTTTTTTTAACAAATATCGTCTTGTGGAGTATCAAATGAAAAACATTGATGAAACATTTTCAAAACAGGTCTTGAAACAGCTGTATTTTCACTGTAAGGTACAGCAGAAATATATGAAAAGTGTCTGCCCCCTTCGTGGATGGATAATAAAAAATATAAAAAAAACACCGAGGTAATTCTTTATGAACACAATATCCGCAAATACATTAAAAGTCAAAATTCAGTGAACTTCATGAATGATTTGGAAAATTCACATTTTCTCCCATAAAATATCATACGTCCCTTACATTCAATAAAATTTTGCTAGTAGTTACTACAATATGAAGTTATTTGCCCTTGTGAGTTTCAAAAAATCTAACTGTATTTAATAAAGCATTATTGCAAAAATAACAATTTTCGCGCGGTTATTCTACTGCATTGGCTTTTCATGGAACTAGGAGCCCTTTTTAGGGTTTTGTAAAATAATTTTACAAAACCCTATTAGTTTCGCGAGCTGTCTGTCCGTATGTCCATCTGTCGGTTCGTCCGTCCGTCCGTCTGTGTGTCACAGCACTTTTTCTTGCAAACTACTTAAGCTAGAAACATCAAATTTTGTATGCAGGTGTAAAGTGGTGCTCTTATAAGGTATTTAAGGGGGGGTCTCCCCATATAGGAGAGTGGTCCCGAAAAAAAATTGCATCAAAGGTAGCCGATATGGGTATCAAATGAAAGGTCTTGATGAGAACTTTTCAAAACAGGTCTTAATTTGACACTTTTTGCTTCAATGGATGCGCAAGGAGGGGAAATACACGAAAAAATTGTGTCCCCCCCCCCTCGCGATTGGACACCTGTGATCCGAAAATTCTGAAAAAAATTATGGAGGTGGGTGTTAATGAGTACAACAACAAATACCTTAGAAGTCGAAATGCGCTCAACTTTGTTAATAATAGTATGATATTCGAATTTCACATTTTCCCCAATAAAATCGCATCGGTAACCTTAAATTGAACGAAATTCGATATTTACGTAGTCCTACTAAGGGTTCTTAAGCTTTGTAAGTTTGATGAAAATCGAATAATATACACGGAAGTTATAGCCGGTTAAAATTTCTCACATGATAACACACACAACACATGATTTTGGCTTTTTATGGACTTTCCATCCAATCAGTCACTGCAGTTTTGACCTAATCTTCTTGAAATTTCCCAATAAGGTCAATAACATAAATATATTTGAGAATTCATGATTCGAGTGATTTTTGTCGGTTTGCTACAGAATGGCGACCGTTGAAAATAGAAAAACAATGGATTTTCTTTGAACGTGCACATCTCTTTGACATATTTCTTGACGTTATTCATTGCTGGTGACTGCATTTCTGAGAAGTTGGGTACAAAACCCTTCTGAAATGAGCGTAGGTCTGTTTACTTAACTTGTTTTATGTAATTTTCTTGAAGATCTCAGATCAATAACACAAATGTCTTCGAAATCCTATGCGCTAAATAACATACATTATATTGCACCAAAAGGGGCCGCTTAAAATGGATTGCAAGCTGTTTTTATGTAAACTGATTACACATGTATTTATTTAGGAATTTGTTATGATACATGTCCCAATTGAAATTATGATCACTTTGTCTGTATGCCGTTTTTCTTTCACCAGACATATTTAGTAAATGTAAAGTGATAGTCTCTTTAAGGTATGGACATCAAAAACAAAAGAAAAATTAAAATGGCAGTCATTGAGGAGTGTCGATATTAGTGAAATCTTAAAAAGGTGAAATAATTGTGTGTTTGAATGGCCAGTCCTCATGCGCCACGCACCATCCTCTCCTTGCCATCATCCGTTATATGTGATCATCCCTCATCTATCTTCATCCGGCATCATCCATTATCTTTCGGCATCATCTCTCTACAATCAGCCATCATTCACTCGATATACAGGTAATCCGCCGTCCACTATCATTCGTGGTCGCACATTATCCGCCATAAGTCATACACCTTGAACAGCCTTCACCCACTGTCATCATCCATCATCTTCAGTGATTATTAGCCATGATCAGAAATCATCTGCAACTATTCGCCTTAATCAGTCATCATTTGCAATTATCTCCAATTCTATGCCATCATCATACAACATACAGCCTCATACGACATCACCCACCATCATTTGCCGTCATTCTGCTTCATACGGCCCCAGCCACCCTCATCCATTGTTATCCGACATCATCAATTATCATTCGTCACTATACACAATCTTCAGCCATCTTTCACCAGAATTAGCCCCCATTTACTACCATCGGCAATCATCCGCCTTCATTAGCCATCATCTGCAATTATCAGCCATCAGCATCATTCAATTCAAACATCAAATAATTTGCTAATAGAAGAAGAACTGGAGGAGCTCCTGGACCGCATAGGGCATTATCGGCGGAGCTGGTTAAAGGCCGAAGAGAACCAGAAAGCCGAAGAATGGCAAACGGCTAAAGCAGCGCTGGGGCGAAATCTAAAGGGCAGTGTAGACAGCTCCACAATCAAAAATCAATAAAAGAATGGCGTCAAGTCTAATCGAAGGAGATTGAGATAAAAGAAGGAAGAAAGAGGCATCTGATGGGCGCGGAACACGAGATCAGGGGTTCCAGACAGTGCTTGTAAAAGGGGCGAGGAAAACCGCTAAGAAACTACTTCAAAAATTGCCAGAAAGTAAAGTTCACACGGACGCCCAATAATAAAAAAGATCTGATTCAAAACAGGAGGGAATAAAGCCCCAACGAAGCCCTCGCCAGCAGACACTGCCCGTAAAACCCCAAGATGGCCAAACCTACTCAGAGGCGCTGTGGGACATCAAGGAAAACGTAAGTCCCAAAGACACTAACGCTGCCATTAAAGCAGTATGACCAACGCGACCACATACTGGTCGAATTTTGAGCAGAGGCCAAGAATAGGGAAGCATTCTGTAATTCAGTAAAGAAAGCCCTCGGCAAAAGCGCAGCTATATCTTCGCTCGAGCCGATGACAACGATCAAAATAAGAGACATCGACTGCGTCACAGATCTCGCCAAGGTAGAACAGTCAATCAACAGGGAGTTTCCTAGCGTGGGCAGGATCAAAGCAAGGCTGACATCAGAAAACCATAGCGGACAACACAGTTGACTTTACCGTAAAGGGCGCTGAGCAATTTCTGGATAAGGGCAAAGTACGGATAGGGTGGGTTGTCTGTAGGATACAGTGAAGAGCAACGCATCTACAATGTTTCAAATGCCTTGGCTATGGTGACACCGTACAAGTATGCAAAGGACCCGATAGGAGTTCCCTATGTTACAAATGCGGTGAAATGGGACATAAAAGAAAAAAGTGTAGGAAGAGGGCGAAAGACATGAAAGCCGACTTTATGTTGCTGAGTGAGAAACACCATGATAAAAGTCCAGCATCATGGTATCCTGATGAAACTGGTACTGTCGGCATCTGGGTTCGAGGCGGAGAGGTGTGGACGTGGGGATGGTTTCGTGTCGGTTCGGTGTTCAGGGACCACATTCTTTAGTGTGTACCTAACGCTGAACGAATCGATATCATCTTTTCAAGCCAAGCTTAATGCTCTGTAGGGTGCTGTCTCGAACCCAGACAGATACGTGCTCGTTGAGGGAGATTTCAACGCTAAAACAATCGAATAGGGCATGCCTCAAACAGATCCACGGGGAAAGCGAATCCTAAAAATGGCGGCCAGGACGGCACTTGTCGTACTAAACATCGGAAATATGCTGACTTTGTACTGTATCGGCTATAAAGGAACCATACCGAATGTGATATTTGCCTCGGAGTCCTTAGTACGGAGGATACACAACTGCAGAGTATTAGAGGACTACTTAGCCAGTGATCATCAGTGCATTCTGCTTGAGATCAGTGATGTTGTCGCCCGACGTCCGTGCTCTCAGCTTTCTACAACTGGATGGAACTTTGGAAGGATGTATGCCAAGAGGTTTGTTGAGGTGCTCACAGCAGGGGAGTCGCTGCAGGGAGCTTCGGAGGGGACGGAAGAATTGGCTGCTCAAGACGTGGTGAACTCAACTATGAGCATCATTACGATTACTTGCTGTGCTTCCACGCCCGTCGAAAACCCCTGCACTACAAGCCTACTGGGGGCTTGCCGTGCAGGGGGTCAACTGAAATCACTGAAAAGCGAAGGGAGTGTCACAAGCTTCGGCGTGAAGCTCAACGGGCGCGGAACCGTGACGAGGCATGCAACCGGGTGGCAGTATATAAGTCAGCCGGGTAAAGCCTTCAAAAATTGATTAATAATAGCAAGGCTCACTGTTGACAAGATCTAGTGGGCAATTTGAACAAGGATCCGTGGGGCCTTGGCTACAAGCTAGTTATGCGGCAGCCCTGCATACATAATGCGGAAAAGATATATGAGATAGTGAGGGCACTCTTCTCCGCCCATCCCATCCATGTTGACGCCGTCCATGGTGAAACAGTAGTCGAGTGTCCACTCTTCACGCCGCCAGAACTGGAGGAGGCAGTCCTTTCATTGAAAGCAAGCAAGGCTCCAGATCCAGATGGTGTTCCGGTTGAGGTGTTGCGGCTCGTCTCTCACCATTGTCCTGGCTTGCTGCTCAGCACATTCAACGCTTGCCTACGGGACGGGGTTTCCCAGTACGATGGAAGGTGGCGAGGCTCGTGCTGATCAGCAAGGTGAAAGGAAATCCCGAATCGCCGTCTGCATACCGCCCGTTATGCATGCTAAGACACGGCTGGGAAAGTGCTAGAGAAACTCATCAAGGGAAGACTCACTGACGCGAATCGTGCTGCTGGGGACCTATCTCCTCGGCAGTACGGCTTTAGAGCAGGTCGTTCTACCATTGATGCGATTGCAGAGGTGGAGAGCGTCGTCCAAAAGGCAGAGGCATATACTCGCACCAAGCGACGGATCGTCCTGTTGATGACACTCAACACCAGGAACGCCTTCAACTCCGCTAGGTGGGTGGATATTCTGGATACGCTGGAAAACTCTCTTCAAGTTCCATAAGATCTAATGAAGCTTTTGAGGGACTACCTAAAGGCCTGAAGCCTGCTCTACGGCACGACACAGGACAAACGAAAGATGGCAGTT
The DNA here is from genome assembly GCA_963969285.1 of Odontomyia ornata. NCBI lineage: Eukaryota > Metazoa > Arthropoda > Insecta > Diptera > Stratiomyidae > Odontomyia > Odontomyia ornata. The sequence continues at coordinate 238,697,919 of OZ017742.1, forward strand.
ACATCGGGTGTTACCCAGGTATCTTTCCTTGGTGCGGACCTGTGGAACGTGTCTTACGACGGGCTACTACTACTGGAGATGCCAGATGAGTCGCGCTTGATTAGCTATGCGGATGATATTGCAGCTCCAGTCGCTGGACGCATGGTTGAACAAGCGCAACTTAGGTTAGGTATGCTAATGCGCCGAGTGAGAGGCTGGATGTCTGCTCGCGGGTTCAGATTAGCACTGAAGAAAACCGAAGTGATCATCTTGACAAATAAGAGAATCCCTAGAGTAAGGATGATCAGTATTGGAGACATACAAATCGAATCGGACCCAGCGGCGAAGTACCTGGGGCTACTGGTCGACTCAAAGATTTTCTCTAAACAAATCAGGGCAACGGCTGAGAAGGCTGCTTCGGGAGTATCGGCCAACGTATGGGGACCCAGTCCATCAAGAAGACGCCTCTTGATGAGTGCTGTAGGATCAGTGCTACTGAACGGAGCAGAGGTATGGGGCGACGCCCTCAGTAAGGAGGTTTACCGAAAACGCCTGGCACAGGTACAGAGAAGAGGAGCGCTGAAGATTGCATTTTCGTACACGACAGTCTCTGATTCAGCGGTGAAAGTCATTGCAGGCGTGATACTTGTTGCCCTCCTTGCCAGAGAGTGCCGTTCTATTTATCTGCGCCGAAACGAGGATGTGAGGGAGATGGTTATCCGCAAGGAAAGATCGCTTACTCAACGATTGGCAGTAGTCTTGGATGAATTGCACGAAGGGAAGGTGGGCAGTGCGCCTTATCCTGGATGTGAGAACGTGGCTAAATCGAAGGCATGGTGAGATTGACTTCTATTTGACCCAGCTTTTGAGAGGGCATGGGTGTTTTCAGTCTTACCTACATCAGATTGGTAAGTCACGGTCCCCCGATTGTCAGTATTGCCCAGGAGAGGCATACAATGCCTGCCACACATTTATTGCGTGCATAAAATGGGACAGGCTGTGAAGGGCCCTCTATAGGGAGACGGGAGAGCTCACCCCGGATAAAATAGTCGCGGTGGTGCTGGAATCGGTTGACAAAGGAACCGGGTGGCACATTATGTTCGGGCAGTCCTAAAAGATAAAAGGAACTCGCAGCAGCCGGGAACGTTGGGGCTGGGGGATCGCTTGTCATGCGCTTCCTCTTCCCCTCTCCCCTCCCGCTAGGAAAGGGACTCCCCCAGGTTGAAGGCGCCTCACAGTCTAACAAAATGAGGTTCCAGGCTGGGTTCTCAGGTTGATAGGGGAGGTGTTTAGTGGGTAGTCCAGTCGCCTTCTTGTGAGCATGGGAGTCAGTATTTAAATGGCATTCACCTCCCTACCACAAAAAAAAAACAGCTCTTGACTTTTAAAGTTGGAGCTAATTAAATGATTATTTGTTTTTAAAAATATGGTTATCTACGAGAAATTTGCCTTCCCGGCTGGCGGGGCCGACTGATTTTTTTTATATATTTCTTTATTTGAGTTTTGCGTTAACTCTATCAATTAAGAGCCAAACATGAATATTTAAACTTCAATTTCAGTTGTGGTAATGAATAAATTCAAACTGTTATAGTCAATTATTTGGTTTGTTTTTGGTGATTGAATGTAAATAACAGTTATTTTATGAATAACCTATAAGAATTGGCTGGAATCCCATTAAAAAACTGCGGGCAGTCCCACCTTGAGACTTGGCAGTTATTCATTTTAATACAGAATTGGTTGACTATTTGTTTCGTAACTATAATGTGCTTTTAAATGAAAAACATTAGATCGAGTGAAAGAGACTTATATTGCATATTTTATTATTATCGGTATCATTCATAATAATAATTATTATTTTCAGATAAATCAACATGATTTTTCGAATTTTATTCCCATATCATTATTCGTCCTATGTTTTGCTGCTTTGTCGGCGTTTTATTTTTATTTATTTCAAATACTATTCGTATAGTTCTTATTGAATATGCTTTTCTATTTTCATTTAGACGTTTTTTTGTTATCTGCAATATCTTTTATTATTTTGCGTTTATCGTTGAAATGAGAGATTTAAAATCAATCGAATGTTAAAATCATACTTAAAAAATGTTGTTTTTATGTAAAATTTGGTAGCGAAATACTTTTCAAATGTTTATTTTTTTGTTTGTTTTCTAACTTTTATTTATTTTTCTTGCTTTGCAGCTATTCATTTAAGATACACTAAATATTATTGGACATTGTTTTCTTTGTTACTTCTCATTTCGATTTTGCTCATGCTTACAATAGTAATTAAAGTCTGATGCTCAACAATTGAGCGCGTAAAATTTACTTAGAAAAAAAAGTAAATTGTGTTAAATATTAACTTAATGTTGGCATGCCGTATGGTTTTCTTATTTTTTCTTTCTTTTGCTTAAATTTATTATTAATGATTTGGATGTTATGAAAAATCATAACATAAGGATAAATGGAGGTATAATTCGCCTTAACTAATAGAATTTATAATAAAAAACGGTAACAATATTTACAATGGTTTTCATTTTTGTCTTCTTCTGCATAAGATTTAATCACATTATTTTCATTACTTTTTTTATGTTTTTTTTTGTTTTTGTTTACATCTTTTAGTTAAATTTAATATCATTTTATTTTGCTTACGCTTATTTCACCTTCGCCACGATAATTCTTATTGAATACCAGGTATATAAACTTCAAAAGGTAATTGCTGTTTTTTTCTGTAAGTTTCATTTTTATTTTGTTTTTTTTTTTTTGTATTTTGTTTGTCTTGGTAATGTAGATTAGTTCACTACAAAAGCGAAAAGTGTGCAGTAAATGTTGTTGGTTTTTTTCTGGATTCTCCTTTGTTCTTGTATTTATATTGATAATTTAAAAAAATATTTTGAAATGTATATTTGATAGTGTTTACAATTTTTTTATTTTCTTCATTTTTTCTTTAATATTCATCGACTTGAGATTGAATGTTGTTGTGTGTGTAGCTATTATTTACATAAGTTAAAGTCCATTGGCTTCTCATTATTTGTTGGCTCATATTTACTTCTTTATTATTTTTTTGTGTATTTTTCATTGTCTGTAGAGATATATTGATTTATTTTATTGCACGCATTCTGATGAGCTTTGATAATTTGTTTATCCTTTTTTCGTTATTATATTTTTAATCTATTTGATATTTAATTTATTGCAATTGATTTAAATTTAATACACTATTTATATTTTACATCGTATCAATAGTAGCATCGATCAATACTTTCGTTCGTTCGTTTTGGCCGTAATTAAATATAGTAATGAATGAAAATTCAGCTGGTATTTATATTAAACTTTGTTTTAAGTGTCAATTTTTAGTACTTATGGTATATGAAATTCAGTATGGCAAATTATTGGTGGTTATAATTTATTGGCTTGCAACAATAAATAGCAGAACGCATAGTTGTGATTAATAGCAATGGGACTTTTGCGAAAATATTGGACAAAATGCAGTTTTTAGGCCTTTCCAAAACAACTTTTACAAAGAACCACTAGTTTTGCATCTTGTCTACCGTTCGTCTGTCTGCCCGTGCGTCACAGCCAGTTTTCTCAGAAACTATAGAAGATATAAAGCTCAAACTTTATGAAAATGGACAAAAGTGGTGGGATTTCAAAATTTATGTCTTACTAAAAATTTTTTTAGGGAGCGGAGTCCCCCTTATACGGGAGAGACCCGCAAACAATTTTTTTTATCAAAGGTAGTCGAGCTGGGTGTAGAAGAAGGATTGTGCATCAGACGCGCTAGAGGGAGGTATTGGATACCTATGACCCGAAAAATAAGAAAATCACACAAGTAGGTCTTTCTGAATACAGGGTAACAAATGCCTTACGAGTAGAAATGAAAATTGATTCACAATAATTGTATGATTTGTTTGAGGATATATTAAATAAAAATAGTGGACTCAAAATTTCATAATTATGTAAGTTGAAATTAGGTCTTTGCGTTTGTGGAAATCGGATCATAACCAAGTGAGATAATGGTTTTAATTCTATAGAATGAAAAAGGCGAAAATACGTTTTGGATATATATATATATATATATATATATATATATATATATATATATATATATATATATATATATATATATATATATATATATATAATTTAAATCGACCTAGATGCTACAGTTTTCCTGGGATTTTCATGGAAATCTCAGTAAAAGGTAATAAATTTGAATATGTTCAATGGGTTAAGCATTCAAAAAACTTATTTAAGTTGAAAAAAATGGCAGCTTTCTCCACTTTATGATGTTTTTGAACGGATTCTTCTTTTCTAATGGCATGGGCCGATGACTTGAATTACGCATCCTACAAGAGGAGTGCTGGTTGAAAAGAGTATTCTTGGATGCTAGCATTCTTTGAAGGTGCCCAGTAACTGCTGATGCCAACCCTTGCATGGCCTCCTGCTCTGCAAAGCTAACTATGGGACCAAAAAAGCGACTACACATACGAATGGAGATAGTGATTCCGAGGAGAGAACCAGAAATAGGGCATCTCTGAACTCAACAAAAAGAATTAAAACATTAAGAACTTCAGTAGACACTAAAGGCTCAAAAAATGGGGACAAACGGGGAAGTGAATGAAAAGGCTAAGAAAGTACATGTGAGCCAGATTTAATGATGCTGTTCAGGTGCAGTAAAAAACTGCACGCGCTCCAGAAAGCTCTATAAAAGGAGAGCGCATAATGAACCATCAGGAGGTCGAAGAGCATATCGTGGCAGGAAAAGAAAAGACCGAGGAGACCAACAAAGTGCCGTTGTACGATGTCGCTGGTTTTGCCAAAAATGTCATTAAAGCACTGTAGCCAAAAATTGAACCAGTGTACCTCTCTCCAGAGAGAAACTCGGAAAATACAATACCCATTAAGCACTATTAGGTAAATACAATGCAGTTGAGCACCATCAGGAAGAAATGCTAGTTCGAAACACATTTCCAATTGCTTTTCGTAAGCATTCTGTAGACAATTAAATCTGAATGTGGCTTGGAAAAAAATATAACTTGGTTGAAGGCGTAAAAAGAGCGGGAAACTTTAGACGAGTAGAGTCCTAAGTCTGTCAAGGAAGTGCAGATAGCTTCATCACCAAACACCATGAGAAGAATAGCTATTAGTCCAATCGAGGGAGACTAGGATAAAAGGAGAAAGTGGAGAAATTTAGTGGGCACGGAATGTTAGATTAGCGGTTCTAGACGTTGCTAATAAAATCAGCCAAGAAAGCCGCAAAATAATACTTATAAAATGTTTGACAAAAGATATTTCTCATAAATGAGCAACAAAAAGAATTATCCAATGCAATGTAAAAGAAAAGAAAGTACAGCAAAGACCCCGGCTACAGGCATTCCTCGTAAAATCCAAGGATGGTCGAATCTGCGAAGAAACATCGCGGTAGATCAGTGGAGGTATAAAGCCCCAAGAAACGAAAATTGTCATTTAATCAGTACAACCAACCTGTTTTAGCCATACGCTGGAAGGATTTGGAGCAGATGCCAATAATAAAGAAGCGGTCTGTGATGAAGTCACGAAGGGTCTCAGCCAAAGATCAACTGTTACCTCGCTCAAGTCTATGGCAATGATCGAAATCAGGGACATTGACTGCATCACCAACCTAGCCAAGATAGATAAGGCAATCAAAAGGGAGCTCTTCTGCAGTATTAAAGTGAGGCCGATACCAGAAAATAATTGGGGACAACGCGTGGCCATTATCAACCTGACAGATTGTGACGCCTACGCCCGGGAATCGAAGTGATTCCGATCCCGAACCCTGGCAACCGGCCAGATGGATATGTCCTCGAAGTGCCAGCGGACTTCATCTGTCGTGCGGATATCGTTGTGCAGAAAATATTTTTTTCTGTCCAAATATTTAGATCCGTGGATATAAATATTCGAAATATAGAATTAATCCCAAACCCCGGCACATTTCGAGACATAGCCATCTGGAAATGCCCCTCCACCGTGGCCATCGATAAAACTATGCCACTCCACACCCAGATGTTTTGTCCGAGGTGACAACCTGGGATTTTGACAGCCATATGGCGTGCCATTCCACACACAGATGTTTTGTCCGAGGTGACAACCGGGATTTTTGACAGCCACATGGCGGCGAGGAAAAAGAGAAATTAACGTTTTGTGGTGATCGGTGGTTCGTGATCTTGACGATCGTTTGTGTGTAGGATTTGGTCGGAGCGAGGCGTACCCAAGGAAACAAAAGGGAACTCTGTCAAACTCAGCAAGAGGATCGGCGGGCTCCAATCATGAAAGAGGTTAGTTTAGTTAAGAAAACTTAGAAATTATTAGAATGTTTTGTCTAGGTGAGCGGAAAGGCATCAGAAGACCATCGCGAGCTATGAGAAGGAATCCTGAACGAAAATTGTTGCGTTCGTATGATAATGTAAACAATTTTCTTGAATGGTCTGATGTCTTTTTTGAAAAGTGGTGACAATTGTGACAATGAACTGACTCGGTATTGTGATCCACTAGAGCTTTGCTGCTATTATTGCGAAGCTATGCAGCGGCTGATCACCTCATCAAATTTAACGTTGCGTGAACTGCGGACTAAGTGGGAATATACCTTCGATAAAACAATTTCTCTTAATGAATCCAGTAGGAGAATTATGACCATAAAACAAGCAAGTGATTGTACAGACAAAAGTGCGTGGCTGCATAACTACCTTGTACGCTGTTATAAAAATGAAGTCATATAAATGGTTGCAAAGCTGAACTCCAAATTATAGCTGGAGAAAATCAGTAAAAAGCGTCCGTTGTAAGAACAGCATTCGCTTGATTGCGATTAAATATTGACGATCTGAAGCAAAACCCAAGCTTCTAAGTTCAAACGTGGTGAGCTGGGTATCACAAGGCCCAACCATGGACGTGGTCCCTGTAAATCAAAGAACAATGGAAGCAACATTTGAACTTTTTGTACTGCAAATCTACTGCATTTTTTATAGAACATCATACAAAGCAACTGTTGTTGTAGCTGACATATGATCCCTTGATATTCTTGCAGATTAAGTATGCTGGCTTCAAAATCTGAAGAGATAATGAGAAAAAGAGTAATTAAAAAAATTGTAAGGAGGCACAAGATTAGCAATGTTCCTATAAATTAATCCATGGTGTAGTGTGATCGACTGTATGTAGTTACAGATAGAAGAGCTATGATTTAACACAATTCTTAAGAGGACATAAAAGATTGCCCAAAGTGTTTGCATATACTAAATTATGCTGAGTATGTAATATTTTTCTGTCCATTGTTGAAAGCCTGCATTGCTTGTCATTATAACATTTACCAAACTCAACGTTGGTAAAAAGGATAATATTTCAACTTTTATCGTTAAGATAAAGACACAATAGAAGCACTGGGTCACCTACGTGACTAGAAAGTGTCAGAAACATCCAGCCGGTCGAGTCACAAGTGGAAATTGAAACAGAAAAACCTTACTGGTCATGCACAATCCAAGAAAAGTAGATTGGAACTAATTTACCGATATCACTAAACAGATTCATTGCGAAATCGTAAGCTTTAGTGGAGAGTGTCCAAGAACTTAAACCAAACACAACTGGGTAAGTTGGTGGAACCAGTATCAAAATGCAGCTTAAAAATAATACTTAAAGCTTATTCAGACATTTGTAACTCCCTAACCGTGATACAGATTGGAAGGACTACAAAAGGAATATAAAGACCTTTAAGACAGCTGTAAGGAGAAAGAAAAGAACGGTATGAAGTTTTTTTATAGCAATATCGAGGAAATTAGCGTGGCCATGAAAAGGAAAACACATCACGGCAAAGATAAAATGAGTCCAAAGTTATAGGTTTAATCCATATTTGACAAGATGGCTGGTAGAACTACAGGGTTTTCGTGGTAGGAAAGTATAACCCTGCCATTTGACATCTGTCAGAATCAAATGTCATCCAAAGCGTGTCTTTTTTTAGTTGAAGGTTTGCCATTTAGAAATATGGATCATTTAACAGTCAAAGAACGCGTTAAAATCATTAAATTTTATTATAAAAATGGTGATTCTGCTGTATCAACATTTAGGGCTTTACGAGCCAATTACGGACAACATAATCGACCTACACAGCAAACAATTTCGAACACAGTGAGAAAATTTGAAGAGACTGGATCGGTTATTGATATTGCAAGGTCTGTGCATCTGTTCCGGCTGAGGTGTTGCGGCTCGTCTGTCACCATTGTCCTGACTCGCTACTCAGCACATTCATCGATTGCCTACGGGACGGGGTTTTCCCGGTACGATGGAAGGTGTCGAGGCTCGTGCTGATCAGCAATGGGAAGGGAAATCCCGAATCGCCGTCTGCATACCGCCCCTTATGCATGCTAGACACGGCTGGGAAAGTGCTAGAGAAACTCATGAAGGGAAGACTCACTGACGCTATTCATGCTGCTGGGGTCCTATCTCCTAGGCAGTACGGCTTTAGAGCAGGTCGTTCTACCATTGATGCGATTGCAGAGGTGGTGAACGCGGTCCAAAGGGGAGAGGCATATAGTCGCACCAAGCAACGGATCGTCCAGTTGGTGACACTCGATGTCAGGAATGCCTTCAACTCCGCTAGATGGGTCGATATTCTAGATACGCTGGAAAACTCTTTCCAAGTTCCAGAATATCCAAGGCGGCTTTTGAGGAACTACCTAAAGGACCGAAGCCTGCTCTACGACACAACACAGGGCAAACGAAGGATGGAAATTACATCGGGTGTTGCCCAGGGATCTATCCTTGGTCCGGACCTATGGAACGTGTCTTACGACGGGCTACTGAGACTTGAGATGCCAGATGAGTCGTGCTTGGTCGGCTATGCGGATGATGTTGCGGCTCTGGTCGCTGGACGCGCCGTTGAATAAGCGCAACTTAGGCTAGGTATACTAATGCGCCGAGTGAGGGACTGGATGACTGCTCACGGGCTCAGTTTAGCACTGGAGAAAACCGAAGTGGTCATCTTGACAAAAAAAGAGAATCCCTAGAGTAAGGATGATCAGTATTGGCGACATACAAATTGAATCGGACCCAGCGGTGAAGTACGTGTGGCTACTGATCGACTCAAAGATGAGTTTCTCTGAACAAATCAGGACAACGGCTGAGAAGGCTTCTTCGGTAATATCGGCTCTGAGTCGACTTATGGCCAACATAGGGGGACCCAGCCCATCAAGAAGATGCCTCTTGATGAGTGCTGTAGGGTCAGTGCTACTGTACGGAGCAGATGTATGGGGCGACGCTCTTAGCAAGGAGGTATACCGAAAACGTTTGGTACAGGTACAGAGAAGAGGAGCAGGGAGAATTGCATCTTCGTATCCAACAGCCTCTATTTCGGCGGGGAGAGTTATTGCAGGCGTTATACCTGTCGCCCTCCTTGCTAGAGAGCGCCGCGCTATTTACCTGCGCTGAAACGAGGATGCAAGGGAGATGGTTGACTGCGAGGAGAACCAGCGCTCACTCAACGATTGGCAGCAGTCTTGGGTGAATTGCACGAAGGGAAGGTGGACTGCGCGCCTCATCCCGGATGTGAGACCGTGGCTGAATCGAAGGCATGGTGAGACTGACTTCTATTTGACCCAGCTTTTGAGCGGGCTTGGGTATTTTCAGTCTTACCTGCATAAGATCGGTAACTCACGGTCCCCCGATTGTCGGTTTTGCCCAGGAGAGGAGGACAATGCCTGTCACACAATTTTCGCGTGTACAAAATGGGTCAGGCTGCGAAGGGAGCTCTACAGGGAGACGGGAGAGCTCACCCCGGATAATATAGTTGCGGTGATGCTCGAATCGGTTGACAAATGGAACCAGGTGGCACATTATGCTTGGGCAGTCCTAAAATATAAAAGGGACTCACAGCAGCTGGGGGCGCTGTGGCTGGGGGATCGCTCTTCTAGCATTTCCTCTTCCCCTCTCCCCTCCTACTAGGAAAGGGGCTCCCCAGCTTGAAGGTGCCCTACGGCGTAACAAAACGAGACCTGGCCCGAAGTAATGCGTCAAACGGTTCCAGGCTGGGTTCTCAGGTTGACAGAGGAGGTGTTTAGTGGGTAGTCCAGTCGCGCATGGGAGTCCCACACTCTCTGCATAAATAACATTCACCTTCCTACCACAAAAAAAGGCCTGTGCATCATCGCAACATTCGTTTTGCTGAAAATATCGCTGTCGTTGCTCAAAGTGCGGAGGAAGACCCGAATTTGTCGATTCCTCGACGTGCTCAACATTTGGGCTTGTCTTACGGCTCATTGTGGCGGATTTTGCATTTGGGTTAGCATCTCCATCCATACAAAATCCAACTCACTCAAGAATTTAAGTCTCAAGACCATACACAACGCAGAATGTATGCGAATTGGGTGATCGAACAACAAGCCATTGATAACGATTTTTCGAACAAAATTTTCTTCAGTGATGAGGCTCATTTTTCGCTCAGTGGCTACGTAAATAAACAGAATTGTCGCATATGGGGCTCTCAAAATCCTTAAGTGATCGCAGAAAGGCCTTTGCATCCGGAAAAAGTGACGATTTGGGGTGCATTATGGTCTGGCGGTGTTATTGGCCCGTATTTTTTGAAAACGATCAAGGAAGAGCCATTACAGTCTATTCTGACCGCTATGGACGGATGTTAACCGATTATTTTTGGAGAGAAATTGAAGATTATGATCTGGAGAACATGTGGTTCCAACAGGACGGAGCCACAAGCCACACAACACAGGGTAATCGAGCACTTTTGCAAGAGAAATTTCCAGGACGCGTAGTTTCGAGACGACCTAACAACTTTAGATTTCTTTCTATGGGGCTTTGCGAAAGATCGTGTTTATGCAAACAATCCTTAAAATCTTGAGCAATTGAAAACCAATATTCGTGAAGTTGTAGCCGAGATATTGCCGGAAATGTACCGAAAAGTCATTGAAAATTACCTCAAAAGGATTGAGGCCTGTAAGAGGTCCCGTGGAGGACATTTGAATGATGTTGTGTTTCACGTATAATGGCAATCTTCATATTGAATAAAAAATTTTGTTTCCATTGAAATATTTTGTGCGTTTTCTTCAGCTTTACTTTCCCAAGCGTAAAATGGATAACCCTATACTAACATAATTGGTTATAAATGAGCAAAGTGGATAAACGTAAGTTTACGACAAGATGTCATAGTATCAACACTAGCGTAAGTACTGACAGTCAACCAGATATTTTGAGATCCATACATAAAGAGTTTCAGAATGATTGTGTATAACAACGATAAAGTAATAGCAGTTAGTTGGAAATTCTTAGAGATGATGGTTGATCTAGACCCTACACTATTACATAAAAGTATGGAAACCAACAAAAAATGAACGCTCATAAAATGGAGCTTATGCTTTGCATGAAGCATTAGTAGCAAGATAAAAAACTTGAAATTAACCCCGAATAACAAACTGACGTGGAATCCTTACTTATGAGAAATGATAATGAGACAGATGGCGGCAATATTTCTAATTAGCAGTCTGGTTAGGACATCGGGAATAAAACCCAAAATCGGTCGTGGGATTTATATTACAACGGCAAATGTCTAGCGGCCAGTAACTACCCATGGAGCGGTGGTGTGGTAGCTGGCACCAGAAAAGATAATCTTAAAAAAGGAGCTGGATACGATTCGGCGAGACTGAATACAACTAAGGCTCTACTAGCGCGGTGAACAAGAAATTAAATGACGCATGGCTTCGAATTACAGGTATTATTGCGGTATAAGCTGAAATAGCAGGCCTGATCCTAATAAAATGGAAACCAAAGGATTCCTAGGAAAAACAGGAATGGTGTCAGATCCCTTATGGTATTGTTAATGGGCCACGACCTTCTGGATCAATACACCAAATAAACTGACATTTAAATGCATGACACCTGCCGAGCTTACAGCGAGAAAAATCAAAGCTTAGAACACTTTCGTTTGGGTTATACGAGCCTGATGCATAAGCACCTTAAACGGCCGGAGTGGAATCACGTAACAAAGTTCGAATACCTGTTGACTACGGAGTCAGGAGCATTCCATGGTTTTTTTAGAGCAACCATCTGCAAAATTTACGTCACATGCGGGGAGCTAAGAACCAATGCTGGTATATGCTGTATCCAATAGTTCGCCCCTAAAACTAAAAAAAAAACTGACGCATGAATTTGGATAAACATTATAACTCATGGGGATTAGCTTGACTAAAAAACATTTAGTTATTTAATTATCTATGAGTACAGGAACCGTCAATCGTAAAACAAATTAATTTTAATGAGATTAAATGATATGAAATGCACGGTAATCACCACAAATACGAGGGTCATTTGAAAAGTTTCCGGTCTTACCGGCAAAAAGTCATGGTACTTTCAAGTTCTCTTGCCTAACAAAAGATACCTTTTACATATGCATACCATAAAAATTACGTGTCATTCTAACCAGTACAAAACACATGGTACCATTCCAAAGTTGACAGATGACGTTTGTTAAGAACAATCGACAAAATTGAGTATCGCGCGGTGATAAAGTACCCCTCCTCTAAAGGGAAAAAAACTCGGAAAATAAGAGAAGAGTTGTACTCCGTGTATGGTAAATCATCGCCCTCATTTACAACCGTGAAACATTTAGTGGCTAGGTTCAAACGCGGTCGCATAAGCATTTTTGATGATGAACGTTCTGGACGTCCAAAAACTGTTTCAACGGAAGATATCGTCAGTTTAGTGCACATAACCATGATGAAAGCTGGTGAGGCTTGAATGGAGGCATAAGATCTTACATGAAGATTTATGCATAAGAAAATTATCCTTGCGATGGGTGCCGCATTTGTTGACGATCGACCAAAAGCGCGTATGGATGGACATGTCACGCGAGATTCTTCAGAAAGAATACTATCGAGTTTTTCCGCTGATTAATTACTGTTGACAAACCATACATCTATCACCATACTCTAGAGAGAAACCAAGAGTCAATACAGTGGATTGTGGCAGAGGAACCAACTCCGAAGAAGTCGAACTTTGTTCTTTCTGCCGAAAAAGTGATGGCGACAGTTTTTAGGGACAGCCGTGGAGTGATTATGGTTGATTACCTTCAATAAGGTAAAACCATTAACTGGTCATATTACGCTGCGTTGCTAGACCAATTGAAGACGGAAATCAAGAAGAAGCGACCACATTTGGCATAGAAGAAGATGCTGTTTCATCAAAACAACGCGCGAGTCCACACATGCATGGTCGCAATGGCGGAACTGGACGGATTGAAGTTCGAATTGCTTCAACACCCACCCTTTTTACCAGACCTAGCTCCGAGTGACTTTTTTGTTCCCCGACTTGAAATAATTTCTGGGTGGGAAAAAATATGGGTCAAATACCAAACTTGAAGAGGCAGTAAACCTGTATTTTTCGGGCTTACCTAAAGAATTTTTTCCTGAGGGGTTGGGAAAAGTGTTTGACCAAATGTATTGACTTGCGTAGAGACTATATTGAGAAATAAATTGTTGTTGGGCTTGAATTATGTGTTTTTCTTTAAAAGGCCGGAAACTTTTCAAATTACCCTCTATAACGTTTTCTATACTGTAGGAGCGATTTCCATCTGCTATGAAAATTATTCCTTCAATATAGAAAACTTTTGGTTTTAGTTGTTCTTCTTTATCCGATATTCTTACCATTTTATTCTAAATAAATGTTTTTATGTGAATCATTTTAAAATTCATGGCAATAGGATAGGGATAAAAAGTCTAGTTTTAATAAAGTTTTTGCCAACATTCATTCAGCATATCCATTGAGACCATCCACAATAATTTATTGTACATACCCCTGAAGTTTTAAACTATCTTTCAATAGAAAATGTGGATATAAATAATTGTTTTCAAATAATAATCATTAATTAGGTTTGAATTAAATATTTCTTATTCTGAATGCTTATCTTAATCAATTTAGAAGTCCATATTGTAACTGAATTCAGCAAAACATTTGAAAATCGAATGATGACGATGATAAATTACCCAAAACCTAACGTTTACATTGTATTTAAATGTCTACTTTTCAATCGAAGCGTATGAGTGAATTTTTTTTTTCAATGATTTAGATTCATATAATGTGCTTCTATTTGTTGTAAGTGCACTGTTTTCAAATGAAAGTTTTTAGGTTTTTTTGTTCTTAAAGGTTCATAGAGGTCAATTTGAATTTGGATTATATTTTATTTAAAGTATTCATATATTATAGTCTCTAAAGCTCCTTATTATTTGTCTATTTAGAAAATGAACACTAAGTTGGAGATGCATTAGATTAATTCCATTAAAGTACAATAGAAAAACTAATTAGCGTTTATGCATCTATGACATGATATGGCTAGTTTGCACTACGAGATTTATGATTTAAAATTTATGAAATAGGAAATATCACTATGATCAAAAAATAAATATTTGCTAGAGTGGTAGTTGTTTACAGATTGCTGAAGTTTTGAACTATTTAAATTATTTTTTTAATTGTCAAGTTTCGATTTTCAAATGATCGCATACCAGGATTTACCAGAAAGCCAAGTGACATTCTATTTAGATTAGTCTTGAATGTTTTGTTTCCATCGAAATATGATGCAATGAAATGATTTTAAGTACCTATGTAATTATGATGATGTTTCGGAAATTCGGACTGGTAGCAATGCTTGCATAAATTTCTTAAATTAAAAGTTTTATTTGCATATTTACAATTTATATTTCCAAGTCAATTATCGTTACACATGTAACTTTTTTTGTATTTTATGCACGGGTAAATTTACAATTTCCACATTTTTGAATAGGTACTAAATTTAATTTTCACACTATTTACAATAATTTCGTAGTATTCGCGCAAATTTATATATTTATATTTATATTGTGAAATCACAGTCCGTATGTGAGAATGAAATAAAAATAAATTTTTATTGATTCACATTGATTTTCTTCTAATTGTCGTTTCAATTGAGGACGCTTTCATCCCCAGACTACTTTGATTGTGAATGAAATTTAAACATAATTTCTAATGTTTTGACTTTATACACCCCACATAAATACACACCATATGAATCTGGCTATTTGAATTATGAACGAGTTAAGCCCGTTAAGGCAATTGGAAATAATTTTTTTTTCGTTTATTTTATTTTATCTTCTTTTCCACATAGTATTTTGTATACTAGAATTATATATTCTTGTTCTTTCTTTTAGTCATAGATTCTATTAAATTGAGTATTAATCATTTAATTTTTTTTATTACTAAGAAGTTTTCATTATGTTTGTCTCATTCGATATATTTAGCATTAAAGGATATTGCCTTTACATTTTTGGATTTTTTCATATGTTTTATTGTTTCATATTTAATTATTTGTTGAATTGAAAGGTTGAATAAGTTTGACTAATATTTTATTCAGTTGGATTCGAATTGAAATTTAAAATAGCTATTGATTTTTTTCGCGTTATTAGAGTTTTTTATCGACTATTTGATTCATTTTTATTTTTCAAAGTACATATTTTATTGGTCGAAATGGGACTGTAAGTTATTTGGTTTCGATATAAATATGGTGAGCAGCTAACATTTTCAAAAATTTAAGTAAGAAGTCAAATATATTTTCAATTATTTGTTAAACGCAAAAGAAAGATACAAACTTAATAAATTTCAACAAACAATATATTTTAAACGTTAAAGTTATATCAGATTTAATGTACCATGTAGTTTTAGGGTTTTGTACTTCTTACAAAACTTTATTGAAATTGCGACCTGTCTGTGGTTCTTTGCATCTCAAGTTTTTTTTATATTTTAAAATAAGTTATCAATTGTTGAACACATTAATTTTTGAATTCCTTTATGATTTATGTTCGAAGAGCTATTATTTATTTAATTTTTTATTCAGAACGTTGAAAAATGGGAAAAATGATCATAACGAAAAATTTAATTCTCATAAGCAAACATTTACTCCTTTTTCCCGACAATGGCTGGGTAATGCATGTTGTAGTTTTGGTATAAAAGTAAAGTTACTAAATACCGACTTCACACAAAGTTTCAGTTCCATTCGCATACCTCATACCGTTGCCGTCTCTTTCATGATGTCTTTGGCAATCGAGAAACCAAAAATAGGCAAAATGTTTGAGAAAATTGTGTAAATTAAAAAACAACCAAGGCAATTAACTTTATGCAATGAGTAAGTGGTGCAAGGGTGCGCATGCAATAAGAGTGCGTAACTCTAACCACCACCCAGTGTAATGAAGCTGTGGAGATAGTGGACAAAAATCATAAATCACAAATCATTTTGAAATACATATTTTTTTCAATGAATTTTAACTCAAAATAATGCAACAAATGTTTGGTAATAAAGATTCAGAAAACTAGTATCTGAATTTTTTTTTTTTTTAATTGTGGATGAATCTCGTCAAATAAATATATAAATCATTCAGTTTTTATAATGCAAGAAATGTTTCCACTTTCAAGTTGAATGCTTTGAACTTTTTTGAAAACTGGAACGAAAATAAATATAAAATATTACCTTATATTTCCTTAGAGGTATTATAGGGATCGATTAGCACAATATTGTTTCTACATTTGATTGTATTTTTTAAAATTTTGAAAATCTTATATGGCTCCTTGATCCTCCACACAGCTTCAGAACATCGGAGCCCATAGATGTCGGCGGAGAGCTTCCATTGGTCCCACCAACTCTGGATGAAGTTTGTTCCATCATCAAGGCCCAAAAGAATAAGAAAGCGCCGGGCATCGATGAGATTCCAGTGGAGCTCATCAAATATGGTGGCAATAGTGTTCATAAAGCTATTCACAAAGTCATCCAGCTTATTTGGCAACAAGAACATATGCCGAACGAGTGGAGCCGATCAATTATATTCCCTATCCACGAAAAGGGTGACAAGCAACAGTGCGAAAATTATAGAGGTATATCATTACATTGTATGGCGTACAAAATATATAGGTGCCGAAATAACGAGAACCAGTAATGAAAGAGACGAAATATGTCGAAGAATACTGCTCGCAAATAAAATATTTTTTTCGGTTTTGACGATCTTGAAGACCAGCTGCATACACAAGAAAATAGAAATCCAAGTATACAAATCTGTGATAAGACTTGTGTTATGCTATGGGTGTAAAACATGGACCCTAACCCAAGCATCCACAAATATATTGAACGCCTTTGAGTGACGGATGCCGAGGCGAATAATTGGAGCGAGTCCAATGGAGACCAATGGTGAATTCGATACAACCTTGAGCTGTATGAACCGGAGATCCCAACGATTGTAAGACCGTGAAAGCTGCAATGGGCTGGCCATGTGAATTGTAAGGACAAACAATGGATACCCAAAAAGGTATTCATTGGGAGATCTGAAGGGCAGAGACCAGTGGGGTAACCAAGGAAACACTTATCTAACTCGGTCAACGAAGACAGTTCATCGCTGCTCGGATTTCGAAGACAGTTGGAGGCGCTATTTGCAGGAAGCGAAGGCCCAAGAGGCGCTGTAGCGCTACAAAGAAGAAAAGATATGGCCCGCAATACATTGTTCATGAGATGAGTGTTGTTGTTGCTGTTTTTTGTTAAGATCCATAAAATATATGATCTTAAAAATATTAGACTCAATATACATATTACCAGATGAGAAAGCGACATTTGTTAGGTTATATTCTTTAGTATGTTCAATAAAAGCACAATTATATTTTCAATACAATCAAATTAAAATTATTGTTGGCATAAATTTACTCTCGAGGACACTACGTTTTTTACAAATACATCAACTTCGTGTATAGAATATAACATTCATGTTTTCTTATGTTTTTATTCATTAATAATTTCTTGAATAGTTCTTAAATGAAATAAGAATGCTAAAATAGAAATAATAATAAACAAAAATTATGGATTTTTGTCCATTGTTCGATACATTGTGTGCCACAATGCTGTTGACGGTATGCATATATGTACAGTGTTATTTGGAAGTGCAAGCTGAAAGAAAGTGCTGCGAGGAAAAGAAAACTATAAATAACCTATAAACATACATAAATTATAATCGTTTCAGCATTTTAACGAATTTTCTTGAATATTGATTGTATTTTGGAATTATGTTTGTGATAAAACCGTAAATATTAAAAAAATTTATACGCTTCGATCTGCTAGAAGCTATGGCCTGCCCTGCCCTTTATGGTCTGCAATTTTACGCAGGAGAGGAACACAATACTGCCATACATTTTTTGCATAGAGAAAATGGGACGGGCTGTAACAAGCCCTCTACAAGCAAATAAGAGATTTTACCGCGGACAGTATAGTCACAGTGATGTTTGGACTGGTTGACAAATGGTACCATGTAGCAGATTATGTTCGGGCAGTCCAAAAAGATAACAAGGACTCACAGCAGCTGGGGATGTCGGAGCTGGGGGATCGCTTGCCTGGCAATTCCTCTCCCCTCCCAGAGCAGAGACTCCCAGCTTGAAGGTGCTCACGGCTTAGCAAAACGAGATCTGGACCGAAGTCATGTGTACGGTTCCAGGCTAGATTGGTAAGTTAACCGGAGACTTCAAAAATGGCGATTTTAATGAAGGAGAAATGCTGTGTAACAAGATTTCTAATGCTAAACGTGGTAAATACTGTCAATGGCTTTTGAAATTTTATTCCACTACCATTCATATCTCCTTGCAAGCATATAATGGCTGTACTTTTAGATGAAGCGGTCTGCCTTTTTTATATCAACAGTGTTAAGTTTATAGACAAGTTATCTCATTTCAATCGCACAAGGCCTAGTAAAGACAATCCAGTACTATTGATATGAGATAATACGTCGCAGAGCACCTTAGAGGCAATCAATTTTTTACAAGCTAACCTCATCTTCTTAAAACAACACCTAACTGCAGCCATAACAACTAGCTGCATCTACAAGTATAGCGAGTTTAAATCTTTCACGCGTTTAAATGTGAAAAATGGATGCGCAATCATCTTGATCAAGTGATAATAGTCTATCAAATTTCTTAATTTTGCACTCCAGCTTATCTCAAAGCTGTTATTTCCGCAATTCTACACATTTTCAAGCCACCAGGATATTTTCAGAGAAAATTTCAAAGCCAGATAGTGACAGAAAGCCCTTAGTTTCAAACTTGTGCGAAATTGTCCCCGCTATATTTCTATTTTTCCATTGAAGATGATGAATGTGGTGAGCTATGACCGTTGTGCTTGAGTTCTATTGCTTAAGTTTCTATCATTGAAGATGATGAATGTGGTGAGCTATGACCGTTGTGCTTGAGTTCTATTGCTTAAGTTTCTATGATAATTATTGTTAAGTACATTTATTTATGAATTAAATATTGTTTACATATATATATATATATATATATATATATATATATATATATATATATATATATATATATATATATATATATATATATATATATATATATATATATATATATATATATATATATACTCGTATATATATACATATATATATTTATATATATACATGTATATATATAATTATATATATGTATGTATGTATATATATATATATATATATATATATATATATATATATATATATATATATATATATATAATGGAATGTCAGATCACTCAACTACCCTGGAACTATTAAGGAACTTTTACAACAGGCCAGAGAAAATAAATTAAAAATAATGGAAATCCAGGAAACGAGCTGGACTGGAAATTATATTCAAGACATGAGATTCCACACAATATTCAAAAGTGGGAAGCCTGTTGGAAAACGAGAAATCAAAATGTCATTTAATGAGGATAGAGAGTTCAAGTCGCACGCTGTTTATTTTAAGGCAGTTAATGAACGTTTTTGTGCAATCCGTATAAATGTGAATTTCTTCAAAATCTGGCTAATAAATGTATACGCCCCGATCGAAGAAAAAGACAAATAAACGAAGGAAACATTCTACAATCTCCTGGAAAGACTAGTCGACTTATTGCCTACAAACGACACAAAAATATTTCTGGGTGATTCCAACGCTATGGCTGGCAATGAGAAATCTCATCAGGGAACTACTGGAGGATATAGCCTACACAATGAAACAAATGACAACAGCCAGCGCCTGATTGACCTTGCATGTAGCAGAAACCTAGTTCTACGTTCGACATGCTTCCCACATCGACGCATTCATAAATTGACCTGGGTATCACTGGATTGTACACAAAACCTCGACAACCTGCTGGCTCCCATCCTATCAGAGCATCGCTAAAGACAAGCAACGAGCTCTGGATGGAAGTGAAAGCAGCTATTAAGACTATTGGAGAACAGACGATCAGACATCAAGCCCGGTGCAAGAGAATTCATTAGTTCGATGATGAATGTCAGAATGCGTTAGATAAAAAGAATCAGGCATACTCGTACAAAGAATACGTAGATAGGAAAACCAGTGCGAAGAAATGTTTTTAATGGCTCAATATTTTTAATGGCTTAACTTGGTAGTACTTATGCGCCAAACCATTTGTAGGGTTTTGTAAAATCTTTTTGCAATACCCTATTAAAATCGCAACCTATCTGTCCGTCTGTTCGTCCGTGCGTCACAGCAAGTTTTCTTGCAAACCACATGAGCTGAAGTGATCAAATTTTGTACGTAGGACAAAGGTGGTGCCCTCTCAAAAGCTGCAGTTCAAAAAATATTTTAAGGTGTTTAAAGAGGTCTTTCTTAAAAGCGGGGGTGACTCTTAAAAGTGTTATTTGTGTTATGTGTCAAATCAAAGGTTTTGTTGAGAACTTCACAAAACTGGTCCTAAGCCAGAAGCATTTGCAAGGGGGGATCCAGGGTAAGGGAAATGTGCAAAAAGTTAATGTCGCACCCCCTCGAGATTGGACATCTTTGGACGAAATTAGTTCTTTGTAAGTACAATATCAACAAATATCTCAGAAGTATTTTATAAATTTTACGTTTACATCTATAAACTTAAAGGATGACACTTAAATTTACCAAAAATAAACGTGTGAATTTTCTTATGTAAAACGCATGTTTTCTGAAGGTTTTATAAAAATCGAGCTGTAAACAGCTAAGTTATAGACGATTGAAATTTATCTATACTAACTGCAATTACACGTGATACTGTGTAAATTCACGATCACATAGGACCCGAACACTATAGAGGTGTACGGGTTTCGATGAAAATTTTAAAAAAATTTCAAAAGATTGATATGTTATAATGACAACTCAAACATTGAGGTCAACAGACTGAAAATAAAATGGGGGCAAATTAAAACACATAATAACCTTATATTATTTTTTGAGCTCTATCCATGGAATATACGAGTATGTGTGAGCCAAGTTTTGATATTTAGAAGATGTTGTTTGGTTTACTAATTATTTTGGAATACCCTACTGGTAGGAGGACTCTCCTGCTACTTTTATTTGTCCTTAAATAGGGTTTGATTTTCAAAGTGGGGCCAATAAAATGATCATTTGCTCAGAAATCTGCCTTTCCGGCTAGTGGTGCCCACGGGATTTTTTTTGGAATTATAATGGCTTATGGATATTTTCATGAATATCTTCAGGGGATTGGACACACCGTGCGGTGAATCATTCGTGAAAGCTTCGTTGTGATCGGAAGATGCATGATATGTGCCAGCTTATGTTATTTGGGGAGTCCTGAGATATAAACGAGATAATCGCGGTCTGTTGGAGGGATACGCTTGTAAGGCGATGCCTGGATACCGGTTGATTGAGGTTGCCTAAAATCACAAAAAAGGGACTCCATCCTGAAGTAATGTGCAAACGGTTCCAGGAAGGGGCTTAGTCTTGACTAGCTATGCAGAAAATGCAGTTACTGACACCGACTCTGAGATGCAAAAGAACCGCAAATAAATGTGTATGCACTTTATTTTCAATTTAAGGCTGGTATCACAATTGGCTGTCTATTTTTGTCATTTCAAGGCAAAGCAAATCGTGACTAAATCATCAAGACTATTAGATGATAAATATATCTTTGTGTCTACTTTTTACTGGATATAAGCTTAATAAAAAAGATACCTGTATTAAAAATGTAATTACTTGTAGCAAACCATTTGAAATTTTTGTGCTATGAGAGGTATCGACAGCTCTTTTGGATCGATACAGTTGGCATCAACCAAACCTTCTTAGTTGGCTTATTGTATAACTTAAATAAGAGCATCAGAATTATAATTGTTTTTCTTAGATCCAAACAGGTGTGAATTGAAAATGATTCATTTTATAGGATGGACGTTATCTGCATTTTAATGATTTTTCCCGGAATATTGACCCTATCTCGTCAGTCACTTAAGTTAAGAATTATTTCAGTCCGAATGAATTCCTTCGCTTAAAATTGGATTAATTTTGGCATGTTTCGCCTTCCCAAGAGACTCATGAAGGGAAGACTCACTGACGCGATTCGTGCTGCTGGGGACCTATCTCCTAGGCAGTACGGCTTTAGAGCAGGTCGTTCTACCATTGGTGCGAATGCAGAGGTGGTGAACGTGGTCTAAAAGCCAGAGGCATATAGTCGCACCAAGCGACGGATCGTCCCGTTGGTGACACTCGACGTCAGGAATGCCTTCAACTCCGCTAGATGGGTCGATATTCTGGACACGATTGAAAACTCTTTTCAAGTTTCAGAATATCTAATGCGGCTTTTGAGGAACTGCCTAAAGCACCGAAGCCTGCTCTACGATACAACACAGGGCTAACGAAGGATGGAAATTACATCGGGTGTTGCCCAGGGATCTATCCTTGATCCGGACCTGTGGAACGTGTCTTACGACGGGCTACTGAGACTTGAGATGCCAGATGAGTCGCGCTTGGTCGGCTATGCGGATGATGTTGCGGCTTTAGTCGCTGGACGCATCATTGAACAAGCGCAACTTAGGTTAGGTATGCTAATGCGCCGAGTGAGGGACTGTATGACTGCTCGCGGGCTGAGTTTAGCACTGGAGAAAACCGAAGTGGTCATCTTGACAAAAAAGAGAATCCCTAGAGTAAGGATGATCAGTATTGGAGACATACGAATCGAATTGAAGCCAGCGGCGAAGTACCTGGGGCTACTGATCGACTCGAAGATGAGTTTCTCTGAGCAAATCAGGGACACGGCTGAGAAGGCTGCTTCGGGAATATCGGCCCTGAGTCGACTTATGGCCAACATAAGGGGACCCAGCCCATCAAGAAGACGCCTCTTGATGAGTGCTGTAGGGTCAGTGCTACTGTACGGAGCAGAGGTATAGGGCGACGCTCTCAGCAAGGAGGTATACCGAAAACGATTGGCACAGGTACAGAGAAGAGGAGCACTGAGAATTGCATCCTCGTATCCAACAGTCTCTAATTCGGCAGAGAGAGTTATTGCAGGCGTGATACCTGTCACCCTCCTTGCTAGAGAGCGCCGAGCTATTTACCTGTGCCGAAACGAGGATGCGAGGGAGATAGTTGTCCGCGAGGAGAGACAGCGCTCGCTCAACGATTGGCAGCAGTCTTGGGTGAATTGCACGAAGGGAAGGTGGACTGCGCGCCTCATCCCGGATGTGAGGCCGTGGCTGAATCGAAGGCATGGTGAGACTGACTTCTATCTGACCCAGTTTTTGAGCGGGCACGGGTGTTTTCAGTCTTACCTGCATAAGATCGGTAAGTCACGGTCCCCCGATTGTCGGTTTTGCCAAGGAGAGGAGGAGAATGCCTGTCACACATTTTTTGCGTGTACAAAATGGGCCAGGCTGCGAAGGGAACTCTACAGGGAGACGGGAGAGCTCACCCCGGATAATATAGTTGCAGTGATGCTCGAATCGGTTGACAAATGGAACCAGGTGGCACATTATGCTCGGGCAGTCCTAAAATATAAAAGGAACTCACAGCAGCGGGGGGCACTGGGGCTTGGGGATCACTCTTCTGGCATTTCCTCTTCCCCTCTCCCCTCCCGCTAGGAAACGGACTCCCCAGCTTAAAGGCGCCCCACGGCGTAACAAAACGAGACCTGGCCCGAAGTAATGTGTCAAACGGTTCCAGGCTGGGTTCTCAGGTTGACAGGGGAGGTGTTTAGTGGGTAGTCCAGTCGCGCATGGGAGTCCCACACTCTGTGCATAAATAGCATTCACCTCCCTACCACAAAAAAAGAGACTCTATTCCGAATGTGAAAATAATCGCTGCAAACTAATCTGTTTTATCTTTGACAAGCTCAGTTTTTTCCACCATGTTATTGGTATTTGCCACTGTGTCTTATTAACTTCCTTGATTACTTTTAAAACACATTAATTTTGTTTCTTGATCGAGCATCAGACATGAGCTTTAGTGATCGATTTTTGAGATTTATTTACATTTGGTTACCTATTGTTGAAACTCCATTAATAAGTATGGCAAATTATTCAAAATTTTAAGGGTGAATTGAGAACTCAGTTGTAAAGAACGGCGTGAAAACTGATTCCTTGCTACCCATGCTTTCAACAATGCGGAGAAATCTCAATAATTCGACAAGACGTTGCGCCTCACTTCTCATTTGGATAAAAGTAAATACTTAAGTAGCTTATCTTTCATGTTACCACAGTTGTCCCTTACAACTAGTTTCAAATTCTATTGTGTTATCCATGTATGTCGGCCACATCTAAGTTTTGACTAAAGAGTGGAATAAAATTGAATTCTGATACAACCTATGGTTGAATTGCAGCCTTACGCGTGAATTGTTGCTCAGTTTACTATACGCTTGCTTGTGGGAAGGGTTCTTTCCAGAATGTTGGAAGGTAGCGAGGCTTGTATTAATCAGCAAGAGCAAGGGGAATTATAGGTCGTCGTCTAGATACTGCCAATTATGCATGCTAGATACAGCTGCGAAAGCGCTTTAGAGACTCATTGACTTGATTTGTGCAGCTGGCGACACATTTTTTGGCACCATCGCTTTAGAGCAGGACGCTTCACCTGTTGATACGATTGAAGAGGTGGTGAGCACAGTCCAAAAGGTGGAAGCACACTGCTATACCAAGCAAAGGTAGCTCTATTGGCAACTTTGCTAGAAGGAGGGATATTCTAGAAATGCTGAGACCTCGTTTTTAGGTTCCAAAATACCTTATGCGGCTCTTGAGGGACTACCTGAAGGAATAAATCCTGCTTAATGACCTGATGCAGGACCGACCAAGGATAGAAATAACATCTGGTATTCCTCAAAGATCTATTCTTGGTCCAGACCTTTGGAGCATATTGGAAGACTGGCTCCTGAGAATAGAGCTGCCGGATAAGTCACGCCAGATCAGCTGTGTGGATGATATTGCAACGCTAATCAGTGGACGCAAGTTGACTTATGGCAAACGTACAGAGCAGAAATATGGAGTCACTCTCTCAATAAGGAGTTGTACCAAAAACAGTTGGCACATTTCAGAGAAGAAGAGCACTGAGGATTGCATCCGCATATTTAACAGTTTCTGATTTGAGTTTGCTAGTTTTCAGGTGTGATACTCATCTCTTACCTTGCTAAAGAGCACGACACTTTCTACCTCTACTTTCTTTCTAGTTGGCCTTGAGGAGAGACAACACTTACTCAGTGATTGGCAGCAGTCCAGGGTGACAGCAAAATGAGAAGATGTGCGCCTCACACCTGACCTAAGACTTTGGCTCAATTGAATGCACCATGAAACTGACTTCTACCTGAGCCAGATCTTGAGCGGGCATGGGTCTTTTCAGTCTTACTTGCATGAGATTGATGGTCTTCCGACTATAGGTTTTGCGTAGACGCGAAAGGCAATGCTTTCTGACCACTTGTTGCATGCAAAGGATGGGATATTCTGCGCTTGGAGCAGGGAGAGTAACAGGAGCGCTCTCTCTAAATCAGTTGAGAGATGGAACCATATGGCACATTATCTATGGGCAGTCCTAAAAGAGAAAAAGGACTCACATGGACAGTCATCACTTTTCTAGCAATCCCTTTTACTCCCCTTCCAACCACTAGAGGAGGAACCCCCAACTGAAAGGTGCCTTACGGTGTGCCAAAACGAAGCTAAGTTCGAGGTTATGTGTCAAGCGGTCCCAGTCTAGGTTCTGAGGATGACAAGGGAGGTATTTAGTGCGTAATTCAAATGTGTTGCACACCTGCGAGCCCCACTTTCAGAGCGTAAATAGCCTTCATATCCCAATCATAAAAGTAAAGTCTCACGCGTACAAGTGGATGGGGTTATAGAATGTTTTATATTATAACGTGAATACAAAATTTCAGAAAAAAAATCCTTGATTGCGAGCTTTGATGGTAATTAGGGAAAGAAAAAATGGAGTTTTTTACGACCTTTTAGGTTCATTTCCTCTACGTAGTTTCTGTTGGCTATTTTTTTAAAGACTTCCGTAGTAGAGTACAAATTAACTCAATCCATTTGAAAAAGAAACACCATTAACAATAAAACTAAGTCTCTCAAACAAATTTGAAAATATATAGTAGAAGTGATTTTGTAATAGAATAATGAAACATCGCTTTGTTGAAATCAAACCAACCATTCGCGAATAAGAGAAACCTTCCCAAAGATAAGATATCATTCTACAATCTCCTGTGGGGGACATTTCAAATATTTTTAGTTTCAACGTAATTTCAACTCCGGTTTCCAGAATCAGTAAGCCAATTCAGGAACGCATTCTAAAATAATATCAGTGAAAAAGGACAGTGACTTTGTTGTATGGTTAAAATTTAGTCATTTGACATGTTTTCTACTTGAGCGCATTATTCTTCAAAAGTCTTGGATGTCACTGTTGGCAAATTCCTTCTAACTGAAATACAAAATCAGGACTTCATTCAAAGTAGGTCTCTTTAGTATTGAGCGAGACTGGAAAAACATAATGTACTACGAGCTCCTTTTTTAATGTAAAGCAGTCCATCCTAGTGAACATTGAAATAGGCAAAATCAATTGAAAGCCACCGTTGCATAAAAGCCGTCAGAATTTTTCAACCAATGAGGCATCGTTTTCCATCATGACAACGCAAAACTAATTACCTATTACAGTATGATAAGGCCGTTCTACCTCATACTCCGTACTCGCATTTAATTATTATTGGTTTCTTCCGTGAAAAAAAGCTCTGTTTCATGTCCCAAATTCGTGAGCGAAATAAAAACGTACGTTGATGAATATGTTTCAACTCAGCACCAACGATTTCATAAAGAGGGCATGATGAGATTTCTTGAGAGATACAAGAAGGTAATAATATAGAATGGTCCATGCTTAACAGAATTAATCAATCTTAAACAACCCATATTGTGTATATTCATTTTGCATAAAATAATAAAGTTTATCATCATTTGTTTCCATTTGAGATAAAACGTGAAAGCGCTATCTACTTGAGACTAAGCTTTCATACGGAAAATCGATTTACTGTTGTGTTTGTATGTACGTACACTTAATGAAAGGGAAATCTTTTGCGCATCTGATTAAAATGATAGCTCATCGTCTTGCATTCCATTCAAGCACCTAGGCTGGGCAATATTTGCCGATTCAATCTCTTTCTTACATTTCGATCTTTGAAGGTTGAATGCCGTTAAGTTGGGAGTTTGTTTTAGACGAACTCGCTTGTTGGTTCATACACTCCGACCTAGCTTCTCATATTCCTCTCTTTTTTATCTCACACCAATAATAGGTATAAAAGTTAAGTAAGCAGAAGATTGTGATCATAGTACATTCATATACTATCCGCACCATCCATTGACTCCGTGTTGCACACTTTCTGAACTTTCTCAGAGTAGGTCAAATTTGCAGAAAAACAAATTCGCTCCATGCTACCTTTTAGTTTTTTTATTAGGATCTGGCAACACTCCTATGTTCTGAAATGCGTAAAAGAACACGTGCATTGGAAATTTTATTTGGTTTTTGTTTTGTTTTTTTTGAATACAGCAGGCCTCGGCTCAGCTGAACGGCCCCTGGGAAAATTCAGAAAGTTTGCAACACAGGATGAATGGAAGGGGTGGATACTATGTGAATGTACTATGTTCTGCAGTACAAAGGAAACGTCATAGCCAAAGCTTTACTACCGCTTAGCAAGCCATGTCCCAGAAAGCCCTACTACACCATTCATAACCATACTCGTATGCAGGATGACTTTGCTTCCTAGTTTATACGGCGGTATATGGAGAAATGTGGAAGTGCCGACGGAAAATCGAGGTTTTATCCAGTTTCGAGACGGACTTCAATTATGAAATCCAGATGGTCCACGGAGATTCAGTTTATGCATCAGTTCGTGTTTTATTGATATTTAAAGTTAAAAGAATAGGAATTTGTTTACATCCTCAAGCTAGCTGTCAGTGAAAGGCGTTGAACGTGTGTTTCATTTGGTTGATCTAATTGGTGTAGGTTAACAATGCAAGGTGAATTTTTAGCGTGCAAGGAATGTGATTTGTACCTTTTTCATGTGAAACACTGAAAATATTTGCATCTTGCCGAAGGAGGCTGACAGCTTATGCCAGCTAGCTACAAGTAGGCTGATTACTACAAATGCAAATTTCTACTGGAAGGCTTGTTACACTTACTATATGTTGGTGTTGGTCATAGCCGAAATAAATATTCAGAGCGGTATTTCGGGAGCCTAATAGTTAACGAAAAGAGTGTATAAAGTGCTAACTATTTGATGGAGACACACAAAGAGGATTATTATAATAAATTTGGGAAAATGTCACACACGAGCAAGCTTTTGCCGCACTTAAACAAACAATAGATAAAGTGACACTTGCAGTTGGTAAGGCGAAGCATATACATAGTTAATCAATCTCTAGCGTACGTCAATTCACACTCAACTGGAGCGTAAATACAATTGAATAAATCGTTTATAATTTTTGGCGATTCGGATCTCCAATACCTGCTATATGGAGATGGCCATGGCATCTATGTATGAATCCAATCGATCTCAAGCTTGAATTTGAAATTTGGCCCTAGAACCTTTTTACGTGCATCACAAAAGTGATCGCTGTACGTTCGTGTCCCATTCGACTATGATCTGAATCGTGGCGATGGACCATTGAGTAATTAAATAATACTGGAGTGGACAGCCATGTGGTTGCAACAACCCCTGCGGCCACTATTCCTACTACTATGCTCATGTTTTCAACGTACCAGAGGGCCCAATTTCACAAGCAAATATGGCTGCTGCTCAATGAAAACAAATTTTCATACAACACTAAACATTTTTTTTTCTATTTGATAAACCTTCACCATTACGAGGAAAACATACAAAACATTAACATATTAACTACTTATCTGTGAAAGAAAGCACCTACAGATTCTTTTCGACTACAATTTTTACACAAAGGCAATACACATTTCATTTTGAAATTGTACATTTATTTCACTGTGTCGCATTATAAAGTTATTCGAATCACAAAGCACAATCGAATGTTGGAAGACTTAGAATGAAATCAAATCGTGAACACTCTTCTTTAATATCAGATAAAATTCGCGACGAAACTTGCAATTTGGCCAATTTTGCGTTCAATATGCATCAGTCAACTTGACAGACAGATCTAATCCAGTGAGCTTCTGGAATAAGTAAGTGAGCGGCAAAAGGCAGACGGAGAGGAAATGACAGACAAATCCCTTGGAAGAGAGCACAAACCGGTCGCATGCTCTCCCATGCATTTTATATGGGCTTAGCCTATCCAGTTCTTATTCATCTGAGCGATGGGCTGATCACGAGGATTGCTATTCAGGCATTGTGATATGTGGCATGTAACAATTGCATCGGATGGTAAGTGGTAGCAAGCCAGGCGAGTCCTTGGTGATAGTGTAAAATAAAAAAAATACTACAAAGAGTATGAATTGGCTGCAAACGTCAGAAAAAACATTACCGTGGCGTATGTAATTTTAGTCAAAGTGAGCAGCTTATTCCAGCGGATGGCTTGTCATTACAACGTGCGTCGGCGTGTTACGTTAACCTTCATCTGGGGGGCTCAACCACCGGCTGGCAAATGCCAAACAGTAGCTGGAACAATTCAAACTCACAAAGGGAGGGTGAATCTAATGGGACACCTTCTTTCAATTTCCAAAACCCGGGACAATAGGTAAGTGGAACGCTTCGGAGGGGGTAGCTTACTTTAGCGCTGGAATTTACTTTGTTTATCTTAATCCATGTATTTCAATCTTCAAAATACCGGACTACAGCTTATGACAGATTCCGGAAAATCGGTTTGCGTGTTCAACCCGGTCACCGTAGCCAGGAGGAATGATGCGTACCATAAGATAGGAGCGACGGTATTTCCCATGCAATCTGACATGTAGCGCAACGAATTACACGCATCGAGTGCGGCCGTGCACGCTTCGTAACAAGTTGACGCTGATGACAGCCCAGCACCCGCAAGAAAATTAAAACTAGCGCATCATCTCGTCCATCGTCGACATAGCTCCGTAACAAGCTGCCGCCGGCAGCTCAGGATTGTCGACATCGCCATCTCACCATTGCCATGTAAGTAGAGTTACGTGAATATCATTTTAGTGGGACTCGTGTGCTTGGTGGTATTTAAGGAAGTAATAAGAATATATGGTTAACGAAGAAGAGAAACATGCGAGAGAATTTACTTACCCACGTGAAGTGGTTAGGAGAAAAGTTATCAGGAACCTTTAACGATATCGTGCTATGTGCATCTTCTTTAGCGAGTGCCACCTAATCCTCGCCGATCGTCTTGTTCCGGCCGGTGGTATACTCTAACTCGAGTGGATCCCTGCACGTTTCCATAGTTGCCTGCATGGGTCACCATTGTGGAATAATCAGCGCGAGAGTTGTACGTAAGAAGGTTCAAGTAAGGTCTAAGATAATTATTGTCGTTATTAGAGAAAATATTTAGTAAGTGAAAGATTTAAATGTTCCTTAACAAGCACTATTTTTATTTTTCATTTCTGCCATATACCGATATTTCGAGGACTAATTGTCTCCTTCCTTAGTGGCAATATTCTGAAGCTATATCCTCATTACATTGACTTTTATATCAACAATTAAATTCAGATCTACATAGTAATGGTTACTTCAAGGGTAATTAAGGTGGCTATCCTAAGGATTTAACAGACAACTAACTCATTCCAATTGCAAGATTATCTTATGGCAATCACACTAACTTCATTAAGTCACTGTAGCCGTTGCCAATGTCCGTGTTCATCCATTTTTTTCTTCCGGGATTCGTAATATCAATAAACTTTCTCATGAATACAGTTTCCTCTAACCTCCTACTTCCTGCGCTATTTCCAGATTCTCCAACGTAATTTAATGTTTTTCTTCAATCATATCCCTCGCTTCCGCAGATCTTGCTGTTTGACATTAAGTCTCTGTTTCTGAGCCTACCA
This sequence comes from Odontomyia ornata, assembly GCA_963969285.1. Lineage (NCBI taxonomy): Eukaryota > Metazoa > Arthropoda > Insecta > Diptera > Stratiomyidae > Odontomyia > Odontomyia ornata. The sequence continues at coordinate 238,729,131 of OZ017742.1, forward strand.
GTAAGGCAACCCCAGGTATTGTTTGAACACTGGTTGCTTAAGCACGATAAAGCCCCGGAATGGAAAAAATGAGCAAGATGCTACAGAAAACTAGCCACCTCATTCATGAGCGAAAATTATGTTGTGTTTAGAGGGAGATACCCCAAAACGACAGCAGGTGCAGCAATTGGTAACCGTCTCTCCCCTATCTTAAGTGACATACTCATGGACTGGCCGGAGTTGGAGCTTGAAAACAAGGGGATAATGCCCACTATTTGGATCAGATACGTGCACGACATCATTACGGTAATCAAAAAAGAGGAAGCGGAAAAGCTTTTGGAGGAACTTAACAACATACACCCACAGATAGGCTTTACAATGGAGAAGGAGAAGAAGGGCCAACAATCTTTCCTGGACATCAAAATAATTAAAGGCTCGAGAAAACTTGAATTCGACATACTATACATAAGAAGGAAAATACTACGCAAAGGACGATACCAATCGAGTCAAACACACGTATGGGCATAAAATGGCGGCGTATAGTACGATAATTCACCGAATGGTTACGATACCAATGACGAACGAGCGGTAACAATTGGAGAATAAATATATCATTGATACAGCGATCAAGAATGGGTATAGCAGGAAAATAATCGAACAACGGATACGAACAAAGGAGCAGGAGCAACGAAAAAACCAGCTGACGACATTCTTCAAATAGGCAACAAGGATTCTCATTACGCATACATCAATCTCGAAAAAGCTCGGACGGTTAATAGGGAAGACTGGAAAAAGTCCGGCCTACACCAGCAGAAGATATAGCCTAGAAGCAGCGTTAGGATCAGCATATAATACGAGGAACAAGGAAGAAAAAGGCGGCATCTATAAGATCACTTGCCAAGAGCGAGACATGATTTATATCGGCCAAACAAAACGAAAATCAAGTGGCAAGAACACATCAAAGAAAATGAGGTTCAACGGAAACAGCAAAATCTACGGTAGCGAGGGATATGATTGAAGAAAAAGATTAAATTACGTGGGAGAATCTGGAAATAGCGCAGGAAGTAGGAGATTGGAGGAAACCAGATCCATGCGAAGGTTTATGGATATTGCGATTCTCGGAAGAAAAAAGGATGAACACGGACATTGACAACGGGGCCAGTGACTTAATGAAGTTAGTGTGATTGTTATAAGATAATCTTCTAACTGTAATAAGTTAGTTGTCAGTTAAATCCTTTAGGCTAGTCACCTTAATTAACCTTGAAATAACCGTTACTATGAAAGTCCTTTAATTACCTTATGTAGACCTGAATAAAACCTTGGCTATAAAAGCCAATGCAATGAGGATGAGAATATTGCCACTAAGGAAGGAGACAATTAGTCCCTGAAATATCGGTATCCGGCAAGAACGAAAAATAAAAATAGTGCTTGTTAAGGAACTTTTTAATCTTTCATATATTTTAGGCACTATTCCAAAAAATGTGTATTGTAACGTAACGTGTTAAAATAGTATCGGCGAATTAAGTTGTGGTCAATACAAGGAATGAATGAGCGATATTTAAAGTAATCATTTGCATATGAAACACCTGTACATGAGAATGGTTTCAAAAATTCTCACTGCGTTGGACAAGCTATAACGAATCATCGCTTGGCTAGAGTTTTACGACACATGTGGTGAAAAATCTGACGATGTTTTTTACCAAATTTTCACTGCTTTAAAGTCTGAATTCAGAAATATGACGAAGATTCAAAATAAATTTCAAAGTTATAAGCCAAAAACGGAGAAGAGACGCCGCAGAAATTGAAAGTGGCAATTGGCATTTGAGCTTGTTGCCATTGTTTTTCGGAATTGTGAAGCAGTTATGTTCCTAAACATGGGTCTTCCTTAATAGCATTGCTAACTGAAGCTCGTTGAGTGGTTGTTGAGAATAAAATAGTCTAACTGAAAATAAGAGACACACTAACATATTGAAAGTACAGCTAGTGATTATTTTTCATTGGTTGGGAAAAAAAATGTAAGCATTTTTCATACTTTAACTTTTCAGGGGGTTACCCCGTGCAGTTGCTGTATGTATACAAACATATAGGCTTAAACTTCTTGTTCTGAATTTTTTTTAAATTAGCGTATGTGTATGCTAAAAGTGCTAGTAGTTAAATTTCCAGTATGGTAGGTTTGTAGGCTTCGAAGCTTATACAATCCTTGAAATGTTTACCTCCTAATTAAAAATTAAAAATGCTGCACATGATTTCCACAGCGTAAATATAGCTATTATTTCATGAATATTTCACATTTCGAAATTAAATAAAATCAGCAAAATTATTTTTAACTTGTCGTTGAGCTTTCATGAGCCTTAACAGGTCTACAACGTACATCTCAGCATTCAAACTACGAATTCCCGTTGATGTTGAAAATTTATTTTAAAACTCAAAATCACTAAGTAAATTAAAAATGATCGAACAAGCAAATTGACCGAAGGTACGGATAAAACACTGAATTTTGGGCTCTATATCATCAGTGTTATCCTTGAAAATAGATCGTAAATCCTACTAATCACCGAAATAACCAACAACCCATTAACAACCTTTTTTCTATTCACAAAACGTATTTAGTATCTACGAGGGATTTAAAATTTCTCTAATGAAATTAGCAATTTGTTAAATTTACTATTTGTCATTATTTTGACTACTAGCTACAGTTAATTTATTCTCATTTAAATCGTTCATATTTACTCTTTATTTTAACTATATTACGTTAAGTTATTACAAAAATAATTTTGATGCAAAATTAGCGGACGCAATGATATTAATTTCTTTTTTTCACTTGTAATTTTGGTGTACTTAAACGCCTTATACCTGTCTTTATATGTCGTATAGCCTTATTCCTTTATTATTTTTTTCCAGGATCTCCGGTCTTAAACAATTTATATAATTATTGCACTTAACTTTGTCAGTATTCTTAAAAAGCCATGCTCGTTCGACGTCCACCACGAAATCCACCGCGAGGCAAACCACCATGTGATGAACTCCGACCCATCCTGCCTCCATCACTGTCCTTGCGTTCGCGGGCTCTTCGCAGCAAATCCGAAGTACTCGGACGTCGACTGTCATTCGAACTGGTTGCTCCACTCGATTTCTTACACATAATATCGGAAGTCGATGATCGTCGAATATTTCCCGATCCTGGCGATAAAAAAGGAGAACTGGCTTGTGATCGTGACATATCATATTGGGAGATATTTAAAAGTTGTGTTGAGGATTTATCGAAGCTGCCACGTTGCTGATACGGCGACTGAGGGTAGTTAATGAGCAGCGTATTTTGGGACTCGTCCGTGTCAACCGTCTCGACACGCAGATATGGCAGTTTCCGGGCACTGTTACTATCCCCGGTCGAGGATGTGGCATCGCTGCGGGGTATCTCCGATTGACTTTTCTTGCGCAGGCCTGAATAGATAGATTTGATATGGAAGTCAAATGGTTTGAAGTTCATAAGGCTGGAATTACGTTTGATCGATTTCTTTTTGGAGGTTGGTGATTGGTCCTTGTCATCTTCTTCCCCCTGACTAGATTCTCCAGGTGCGACAGCGGCAGCAGCAGCATTTGCAACGGCACTAGCATTATTATTATTAATTGAATCTATTTGAATCGTTGAACTATCTAATCGCGAATTGTTTGCATTAAAATTGGTATTTGTATTAATAAGATTACTACAATTTGAATTAGGAGATTTGATTAGTGAACGTTGTTGTTGTTGTTTTTGTTGTGGTAGTGAATCGTGTTTGCTAACGGTTGTCGTTATTGTTGTATTACTAAAGCTATGTCTATTGTTAATTGGTTTCAAAAATTTATTAGATGTATCTAAGGACTCCTTTCGTCACTGAATTTCGCACATGCCTGGCTTCGAAGCATCCTTCGAATCGATATCCAGACTGACATCGTCCCGCTTTGGTGACTCTGGCCCACAGAAGCCACTCCCACTGGGGGGCCTCTGAAGGCCAGCTGATTGTCACCGAAGTTCGAGTGTGGATATGGGAGGCGGTCGAACCGGACGGTTTTCTAGTATGCGTTCCAATTCGAGCATAACACTAGTGGTGAGTCGCGGTAGAAGCTGCAAATAAATTTGAAGATTAGTGCTGTTAAGTGCGTTTTAACACCACAGTGTAAACAAACTTGGAGCGCTTGTAAGCTAGAATGAAGCTGTTCAGGCGTGGTAGCACCAAGAAGTAAACATTGAACTGATTCGTGTTTTAGCGACCATGCTATTGATAACTGGGTTGGACTGCAACCGAGTTTTTCTGACAACGATGCCAAATCTTTCAGTTTATCACAATGCTTTTTCGCCTCCTCTGGTATTCGATCCTTGTTTGCAACAAGTCCCTATAAATAGATAATAGGATTGATAAAACTCTAAATGCTATAGACAATTTACATCTTCTTCTGTCCACGAATAGCTACGACTTTTCGTTTTAAATGATCCTTTTGAAAACAAAATTTTTTCTCCGTGTGTATCGCTTAAGGCCATCGAAAGTGGACCCCATGCCATAAGTCCAACACCAATTTTATTATATATTTCGGGCAGGTAGAGCTCAGCTTTCTCACGGCAAAACATATGATACTCAGCTTGCTCTACAATAGGCGTAACACAGTTGAATTGGCGGCAGTTTGAATAGGCTTCCATGATTTCCACTGGAGACCAACGGGCTGTACCCCAGTACATAGCCCAACCTTGCTGTATCACATAGTTCATGGCACGGACAACCTCTGTAAAAGAGAAACAAATTTCGTAAAATTTTTAAGTTTTAAAATACAATGAAAGAATAACTCACCTTCCATAGGGCACATCGGATCTGCCTTATAAATAATTACAATATCAATATAACTAAGCTGTAAACGTTGAAGACTGGCTTTCACACTTTCAATTATATGCTTCCGCGATAGTCCTCGTTCTTCCGATCTAGGAAAGTATTTGAGAATAAGAGCTTTAAATCAATTCTATAAAATTTAAACTTACTTTAAACTCCAATATATTTTCGTTGTCACAATATAGCTAGACCGCTTCCAAGCCCATTTCGATAGAATTTTACCCAATTCTGTTTCGGAATGTGCTTCGGAAATATCAAACAAGTTGATCCCGCTCTCCACAGCCAGTTTTAGAATTCCTTCGTATTGTTCTTCGGTAACACCTGGTGAGAAAACGGGCCACGTTCCAAGACCGACATTGGATACACGTAGCCCGCTTTTCCCCAAGTTTTTGTACCGTAAGCCTGGCGTTGGAGTTGTACCATGTCTTAGCTGTAAAGCAGCATTTGATCCCAGACTTATCGATCGTCCTGTAAGATTGGAAAAAGGAAAACTATTCAACAGTTTTCAGAAATTGTATTGCTGTTATTGAACCTAAATTTTTCCTATGTATCACTTCACGAAGCTGGCAACACTGTTTTAAGATCTGTTTTGGAAAGTCCTCGTCAAGACCTTTGATTTGATACCCAGCATGACTAGCTTCAGTAAACAAAATATTGTGGCTGCCTTTCAGATATGGGCGGAAATATATGCATATATATATATATATATATATATATATATATATATATATATATATATATATATATTGCATATGGGATATAACGAAATCTGTGACCACACCAGGGGTTGCAATTTTCCTCCGATTTTCACCAAATTTTCAGGAAAGTAAAATATCTCGGTCAGATTTGTGAACCAGCGACATCCGCCGGGAGAAAACAAAATGGCGGCCATTTTGGACGAAAAATCGTGATTTCTGTTATGACCAAAGTGTAGCTTCCGATATGGATGAAATTTGGTACAAAGAATTCATTGATGTGTGTGTGATGAATCTCACAATAAAATATTCAAAGTCAGTCCATCTGAAACAAAATGGTGGCGGCTCTAAGGTCGAAAACCGTACAAAATTTTCTTGTTGTAGTTGTGACCAAAGTCTTCAACCGATACTTATGAAACTCGGTAGTGCGATAACGACTATAAGCATCTAAAGAATTATATAAAAAAAAATGGGGGTTAGGACGCAAAAAACAATATGGCGGATAGTTGAAACTCAATTATGATCTAATGTATATGAAACTTGATTTTAAGATAGAAATTAATCAGATCTAGAGACTTTGTCATTTTGGTGATCATGCATGTCAAGTTTCAAAATGGCGGTGGATTAAAGTTGCGTTTTTTTTCAGATTTTTGTGGCCCTCTCGCCGCCACATTTTCCAACGGAGTTTGATAAAACTTGGGATGATGTATGTTTGTACTAAGTTCCTGTACTTTGCACAAAATTATCAAAACCGAATGAAAAATAAAAAAAAGTCGAAAATTTAAAACTTAATATTTTTAGCTGCCGTTTTCACTACAAATTAAATACTTTTGCTTTATCTAGAGTGAAACGCCCATTTGAACAAGATTTGGGACATTGATTGATGAGACTCGAACACACAAAGATTTCAAATAACCCAAAATCAAACACATGCATTCAAAATGGCGGCCCCCCAAAAATCAGAAGGTAGCCGCAAGTCGCTATTTTAGAAGCAACTGAAATAATGAATATGTTTACTGGAAACGTTTTAAATGGCTTAACTTAGAAATATTTATAGAGCAAATCATTTTTAAGTATATTGTAAAATATTTTTACAATGACCTAAAAATTTATAAAATCACGACCTGTCTGTCCGTCCGTCCGTATGTCCGTCGATTCGTTCGTGCGTCACAGCAAGTTTTCTCGCAAACCACATGAGATAGAATGATGAAATTTTCCACGTAGGTCTAAGGTGGTGCCCCTCAAATTTGCAGTGCAGGAAAAAATTTTTTTTAATTTTTGTAGCCCTCTAGTAGCCAAGTTTCTCCACAGACTCCGATGAAATTAAAAGTTATTAAGGCAAGTTAATTCAACCTGCAAAAACTTATGCAAATCGGATGACTAATGGAAAATGTCAAAAATTTACAGCTTGGTATTTTTAGCAGCCGTTTTTAATAAAAATCGGCAATGTTTGGGCTGTTCAGAGTGAAAGTCCAATTCGAATACTATTCAGCAAAACAGTTGACACTAAAAGACTGATATCTGTGAAAATAATCAAAAAGCAAACACTCAAGCTCAAAATGGCGGCCCCTGATGGTTCAGAAAAGAATTAAAAATGTATACATTAATCGCAACGCAAGTGCTGACTAAACTTTTATGGAAATCTTTTAAAATTAACTATTTAAGCCAACAAGTTATCACTTTTGTGTGGTAAGCACTGAGTAATGTGTAAGCCAACAAGTTATCACTTTTGTGTGGTAAGCACTGAGTAATGTGTAAACAGCAATTTCGAGAAGGACGAAACCTATGTTTATAACAATTTATTATCTGCAGATTTTCAATTATTTATTAGCAAAATACTTGCGCCTCTAAAGAGGGTCTCTAAATACGAACGTCAGTAGATTCTTTTTATGTTAATAAATACCAATGTGGTGCAACGAAAATCGCAGTAAGAACTCTAGTAGCAGGCGAGCCAAATTCTTTTTCGAAATCTTACGCTACATATGAAAAATTACAAAGAAGAAGAAGATATGTTATACGGTATAACTCTTCCACTCTGAGGCTGTTTTGGCGCTTTTACGTCGCACTCCTGAGAATTTTCCACATTATTATGCGAGTATAACTGCAGATGAGACATGGATATACCACTATGCTTCAGATACAAAAGATCTGTTAAAACTGTGGGTATTTGAAGGCAAACTGGTCCCATATAACGCAAAGACTGTGATATCGATCGAAAAGGTTATGGCAACGGTCTTTTGGAATGCATGCGGAGTCATCTACATTGATTACTTGAAAAAGGAAAAATGATAACAGAGTATTATGCATTCTTACTAGACCAGCTGAGCGAATAAATTAAGGAAAAACATCCTCATTTGAAAGATTTACGTCTGACGAGGAGTTTATTGCCAAAAAATACCTATTTCGAGGAGCTTCCAATGTCCTACTTTTTAGATGGCGTAAAAAATTTGGATAAACACCTAGAAAAAGTTTAAAAATGTTTAGTAAGACCTAAACTTTTGAGAGACCACCACTTCTGACAAAGTTTGAGCTTTCTAGAATCTATAGTTTCTGAGGGAGCTTGTTGTGACGCACTGACAGGCGGATAGACGGATGGACAGACAGGTCATGAAATTAGTATGTCTTCGTAAAAAAAATTTTTTTTATTGAAAAAAGCTTTAATATTATTTTAAGAAGGTCTCCCTTTATAAGGGTATGATCCCTTAAAAAAATTTTCCCCTAACATAGTAAATCAAATTAAAGGTATATCAAATGAAAGGTCTTGATGAGATTATTATTATTGATGAGAATATTGATAACGGGGTACGCAGAGAAAGGGAAAAAATACAAAAAAAAAATGAGCCGCCCCCCATGATTGGAAACCTGTGCACCGGGAAATCTGAAAACGATCACTCAGGTAGTTTCTTATGAGTACATCAACAACAGATACCTCAGAAGTCAAAATTCGTGAAGCATTGTTAGTAACAGTATGATTTATCGATTTTATAATTTTTTAAATCAAATCGCGAGAGGATTCTTAAATTAAATGAAGTTCAGCGTTTAGATAACCACTTATAAGTCTAATGAGCTTTGAAAATTTCTAAATGCTGAAACAGTATTTAGCAATGCATGGGTATGTAACTAAACGCGCTTCCAGTCGACTCAGATACTACAAGCTTGATGGGATTCACATGAAAAATCCAGGCAGGTTAAAGATCAAGAATATCCTTGAGAACTCGGTCGATGAGTGACATCAGAAATCGCAAAACAAATTGGCGGCCGTATTAAATGGGAATATTCAGTAAATTTTTGTAATTTTTCTCCATTTTCAACATTTGAAGTACAGGCAGGCTATTAACTCTTAGTGAAAGCGTACATTTTAAAGGTGGCAAAATTACGTTAGAAGGTTCTTATGAATACAAGCAAATACAGGCCGGTTTTTTAAGAGGCATAGAGCTTTGAAATGAAAGAAAATACAGGTAAATTGTTTTGATTGCCAGAAATTTGGTTTTATTGGAAAGATAATTCTCTATTATTTTAATTTGAATATGATTTTGGGCATGTTGGTGCTACGACTGGCGCGGAGGAATTTCAACCGAAAGGTCCAATTCTTGACTACTCAAACCAATAATTGGGACGTATGTCACCTATCATGTGGCAAATGTTCCCTTCCATTCTATCCTACTTGTTCTTTGTAACACTACAGCCCCTTTCCGGCCTTTGCTTCCTGTAAAAATACCCTCCAACTGTCTCGGTCCATTGACCGCGTCCTCCAATTTTGAAATCCGAGCAGCGATGAACTGTCCTCGTCGACCGAGTCAGACCAGCATTTCCTCGGTTTCTCCGCTGGTCTCCGGCCTTCAGTTCTCCCAATGAATACTTTTTTGGGCATCCGTTGTTCGTCCATACTGTTCATGTGGCCAGCTCATTGCAGCTTCCGCAGTTTTACAATCGTTGAGAACTCAGGGCATCAAAAATTTCATACTGCTCATGTTTGTATCGAATTCACCATTGGTCGTTATATAGTTTCTCTCCAATCATCTACGTCAGGAGCCGTCGCTGAAAGACGTTCAATATCCGTGTCTTATCACAGATTTGTATTCTTGGAGCTTTGTTTTCATGTGTATGCAGCTGGTCTTCAAGATCGTCAAAACTGAATAAAATATTTTATTTGCGAGCTATATTCTTCGGAGTATCTCGACTCTTTTATTACTGGTTCTCGTTATTTTGGCACCTAAATACACAAATTTGCTCACTTTTTCGATATTATATTCGCCAAACGTGGTATTTTGAGTATTAAGGTATTTTTCTTCGACTGCGCCATGTAATTAGTTTTATTCTAGTTATTTTGTAGTCCAGAAAAGTTCTTAGGTGGTTGTTGTGCTACCACTTGGTTTTACTTGCATAGTAATACAACTCTTGTATCGACAGGTAGCTTTCCAATGATGTGTTCTAGAGCCAAATTGATTGCAATGGGGCCAGCCCATCTCCTTCTTTTGTTCAATATTGTGTTAAAGGCGTCGGTGAGTTGGTTATTGATGCGGACTTGGGAAGTTGTTGACGATATTGTCATTTTGGTAAGACGGACTCATTTGGCTGGGATATCAAAACAAAGCATTATTTGGTGCAGTAAGTTACGATCAATACTGTCGTATGCTTGCTTAAAGTCAATGAATATTTAGTATACATCAATATTGAACTCTCAGCATTTCTCAAGTACCTACTTGACTGTGAACAATTGGTCTACCGTCGATCTGCCTGCTCCAAAACCACGTTGATACTCCTCAATAATACTATTGGTGAATGATCTGATTTTATTTTCTAAGATTTTTGAAAAGATTTTGTACGCCGTTAAAAGTAGTGATATGCCCCTATCGTGTTCGCCCTGTACTTTGCCACCATTTTTTTTGGAAAGGGGGTATAGTTGATTGGCTCCACACTTTTGGCATATATTCTTGTTGGCAATTGTGCTGGATGACTTTGTGGAAGGCTTTCTGAACACCGCTGCCACCATATTTTATTAGCTCCACTGGAATCTCATCGTTGCCCAGCGCTTTATTATTCTTTTGGGGTTTGATGGTGAATCAGGAACGAAAGTTCTCCAGGAATATCTATAGGCTCCGATGTTATGGAACTGAGCGGAGAATTAAGGAGGTTCTTGAAATATTATGCCCGTCTTTTCGTAATCTTGTTTTTATCAGCGATGATGTTGACAATGTCATCATGGCTGTGCGTAGTCTTGGGCTGATAACCTCGTTTCAAGCTTTTTACTACTTTGTATGTTATGCTTGTCCTATATTGTTGCTCACTAGACTTTATGTTATTCGCTACTCTTCGGAGATTTCCATAATGTTCTCTCTTTGTCGTAGTTTTCTTATCTATATATTGCTTGTACGCCTGATTCTTCTTTTCTAGCGCATCCTGGCATTCATCATCGAGCCAATCATTTCTCTTGCACCGGGCTTGATGTCCGATCTTCTACTCTGTCACGGTCTCAACCGCCGCTTTCACTTCTACCCACAGCACGTTGCTTGTTTTCAGCGATGTGTGAAAAAGGATGGCAGCTAGCTAGTTGTCGAGGGTCTCCGTGAAATTTTTGGGGACAAACGCCGTTTTGAGCCCTTCAATGTCAAATTTTAGAAGAGAACTGGACTTTGCCGAATACTTCTTTGACATACGACATGATACGACATCGATAGGTTAGTTTGATCATGTAATGATCTAAATTACAATTAGCTCCTCGGTATGTACGGACGTCGAGTATGCTAGAAGCTCATCTTTGTTGGATTGGAGCAGGGTTGATTTGGTTTTGTGTGTTGCCATTCGGTGATGCCCAGGTCATTTTATGTATGCGTCGATGAGGGAAACAAGACGAATGTATAACTAGATTTCTGTTGCATGCATAGTCAATCAGGCACTGGATGTTATCATTGGTTTCATCATAGAGGCTATATTCTCTAGTCATTCCCCGGTGAGATATTTCATTGCCAACCTTAGCGTTGAAATCACCCAGAAATATTTTGGTGTCGTTTGCAGGCAATGAGTTGACTAGTCTTTCCAGGTGATTGTAGAACGTTTTCTTCGCTTCTTCGGCGAGCGCGTGAACATTTATCAGCAAAATTTTGAAAAATTTCGCTTTAACATAGATCATTGACTGCTTTCAAATCAATAACATACGATTTGAACCCTCTATCTACAATGAAGACCACCCCGAATCCTCATTTTCCGGCAGGTTTCCCACTTTTGAATATTTTGTACGATCTCATATCTTGAATATCACGTCCAATCCTGTTTGTTTCTTGGATCGCCAGTATGTTTAATTTATTTTGGCTGGCCTGTTGTAAAAGCTCCTTATCAGCACCAGGTTGATTGAGTGATCTGACATTCCAGGATCCAATGCCAGAGTCTTTTTTTCGGTAACAAGGTCATTGCCGTAGGTCCAATCCATTTCAAGGCGTTCTTGCAGGTTTCAAAACAATGTTGACTTATACAGGGGCGAGGAGTTAGCCCGTCGTTTAACCTCCATTCCGATGGCATGGTTATTACTTTCGATTGTGTTATCAGGCGCGGAATACTCGCCTTCACCCTCTTACGTCACCATAAAGGAGGTGTATAGTAAGTAGGATTTAGTAGCGGAGCTTCTAGTGTCTGTGCAGTTATTGGCCTTTTTCAGCATTTAGTGTCCCATCATTGGGGAATCAGTAAACCTAATGTTTGACCCCAAGAATATTTACAACAATTTGATCACAGGTTTTAGGATAAGGAATCATGCAAGCTGTGGGTTGGGGAAGCAAGGGGTTCCTTCTTCCTTTCTCAAACGGGCTAGGCACCGTTTATGGCAGAGTTTCTATTCCATCCTACTCATGATGGCGAACCAAACTAACCAAAAACACATGACAGCTGTTACACCATATGTAGTATTAAAAAATTTTACCAACTTAAGGTTTTGTACCTCTAAAAGAACACCCTGTGCCTTAGGAATCGAAATTCTTTCAACTTTGTTAATAATAATAGTAGGATAGGTAAATGAAACATTTTTTGTAATAAATTCAATACGTACCCTTAAATTCGCCAAGATTTGTTACTTTCTAGAGAGAGGGAGTACAACAACTATCGTGTACTCCACCATGCGATTGGATATCTTTTGAACAAAACATCTGTTTTGAGCATAACTAAAATAAACACCTAAAATATTGAAATTCACTCCATTTCGATAATAGAATAGTATTGTACGTAGTATGATTTTTCAATTTTACACGTTCATGATTAATACCGTGAGAGCATCCTTAAATTTTTTGTCAGAATTTTCATAAAATTTCTGAAAGGATATAGATTATGATAGTTTTACGGATTTCAGCAATCATTGTTGTCGGTGATGGGAAATAAAAATTATATCTGTTTTAAATTGGTTTTTTTCTTGAGCGGCTTAAGATGAAAGTCTCTTTCAGCGGTTACATACAAAAACTTTTTGGTAGGAGCATATAACATACTACTATTAATAGAAATTCTTTATAAACAAACCTGAACCTGGGTTAAAATTATTTCAATTCTTTATTTCTGTGTGCTACAGCAGCTTTTCCAAGGAATTCAAAAGCTTAGAAGTTTTAGCGACTTATAAGTAGTGTTTCAATGAAGCTTTTAAATGAAGTTAAAGTAATGTCACCGCCTACATGAAGGTGACCTTTCAGGAAAAATTTCTTCTAACCCTTATTGAGCGAGGTGCCAAATGAACATTGTTGATGGTATCGTTTCAAACCAATTCTTGTAAATATGTTTCAATACCAAAGTAAAGGTAAAATGGAGAACAAAAACTGGTGAAGATATGAATTCTCTATTGAAGATTGCTTTGACCAAAAAAATTTTTTTGAAAATCATCAGAAAGGCTAGTGGAACAACCAATAGTACTGAAGTCAAAAGCCCCTCAATATAATTCTCAGAATTGGATTTGCAGTGCTATACTCATTCGAATAATTTTCTGTATTTGTCATTATATTCCATGAGGTCTTATGTAGAAAGTGTACTACAAAATTTGATAAACGGCAAAATATTCCGAGAAACTAACAGCTTTTAACAAAATTTTAGTTATTAAAATTTTCTACACTAGCAGTACGCACAAGCGAGCATTTATGAATTGTTAAGTTTTCTAAGATTGGTGATATATTAAGGTTATTATTACTCAATCAAATTATCACTTCAGAAAAAGGGACACCAACTCCGCAGTGCTTAAATAATTTATTTTGATATATGGGTTTATGAAATTTAGCATGAACTGCTATTTGTCTTTAAAAGTTACATACCAAAATCAATCTGTCCACCTGTACCGCTAAACTCCTCCATACAATCCAAGGACGCTATCGGTGCCCGGCATCTGTAAAAAATGAAAATATTCCCGAAATAAGACTCTGTCTCAATATTTGGAAGTAATAAAAGAATTTTATTTCCTCGCAAAAAATGTGTTTCATAAATAACCCTCCTAATCATTGTTAAAAAGCACTAATCTTCTATTCAATGCAAGAAACGAATTGTCATAAAGAAAAATTTTGAACTGGAAGATACAATGATTGCAAAATGTTTTCTGAACTAGCCATTCAATCCAAATTTATTATCTCTGTCTTTCTATAAAAAATCAACTAGAAAATATATCAGCAAAGATATAATGGTATGAAACTATTTCAAAAGCACTAATGTTATCAAATGAGAGATTGCCATATAAAAAATAATACTTAAAATTCAAATTCAGCTTTAAAACGTCACCTCTGATTATTAAAAATAGAATTAAGTAAGTCCCAGAGATCTTGCGATCTTGAAAGTGTTTTGTAACTGAAACCCACTTGCATATTTATTCAAACTTTTATAGCGTAATTGCTGTTAATCTCCAGCTACACAAAACGATTTTTCCAACACTTTTCCAATTCTAAAATATAAATGCAACTTCACTTAACACTATCTACTATCAAAACGCTTGTCTACTTTTTTAAGTCGAACAAAAATCCAGTTTCACCTTCGTTTGACTCCTTTCACAATAACCATTTGCACTAGTTCGCGATATACACGTGGACTTGATGTTTCCACGAAAGTAAAGCGAAAAATCCTTATTTAAGTATAGGTAAACTTGATATTGATGAAAATGTTATTAGCCCACTCCACTCGTGCTAGTTTATTCACTGTTTCACCTTCAAAACGCTATGGCTTAACGACTATTGCGTGTATAAAGTGTACTGATTACTCGTTTCAGTTGCAAGTTTCAAACTGGGCCTAGGAAACAAGAAATGTCCTTCTATCCTTCCACACAACAATCTAAAACTTTCATCGTTGAACCAAGGAATCAACAAACACTTGGGTCCTACATAAGCATATGCATATTTGGAGAAATATGGCGGAGGCGGGAGATTTTTCGGATTCTTGTGTATGTTCTTTTTTGGCGAACAAATAGAGAAAAACTAACAGGAAGCTTACTTACATCGCTTCATACTTCATTATAACTCCAGTCTCTGCTATACATAAATGTATTTTATACACTGAGAATTGGAGCCAATTTGGCTCTTTCATGTCTCACTGGTAGACTTGAGTCCTAATGAATACTGCTTGGTATAGGGTTGCAGGCTTTTGTGATAGGATATTCGAAGGTGGAGAGGGGCTTATGAGCTATTACCATTGACCGCGATATGTATATATATTTGTCGAGGCTTACGACAAAAGTCCTTGAGTAGTGATAGTGAAGTGAAAGAAGAAAGGATAAGGCTGATAAGAATGCCAAAATTGAAGTCAGTAATTATCTTGGCAACGCTTTTGGCGAGCAAGCTTTATGGAGAAGATTAGTCGAATTTGAAGTCTTATCGAAAAACAAATTAATTTCCAAATCAAAACGTACTGTAAAAACTGATAGGGGTAAGTTTGAACGCCTCTGTTTTATGATTTGCGTTTGACTTGGTAATGCTTTAATTTCCAAACAGTTTTATAGTAATGTTATAATATACAACTATATCAAAAAACTTAATTTATTATTGTGATATCATTGGACATGAATCTTTGACTGGGTAATTTTTCCTAAGCAAGAAATTAATGTGAAGCAAAAAAGAAGCTTGTTTGACTCTCCTCACGCATAAATTAGAAAATACGATTGATTTGATTCGGGAACCTCTAGAGATGGTGCAAAACTAGAGATGGGAGCTGCCCAGTAGAATACCAGGAGGTGCGGTTACCCAATGTTGGATATTGTAAGGCTTTGGACAACGTGCATTACAAATTGCATGAATAACTTAGTACTAAAATTTTCTTGGTCTTATTCTTAGAGCAGGTATAAGCAGGAGAGGAAGACCATCATGAAAACATCGTGAGGCATGAATTCGCTGGCATCACCACTATAAGGGTATATTTTCTTGGTGGAAAACATTACAAGAGCAGATTCCACGCCCATGAAGCTAATTCTTTTTGTATTAACAATGAGCAGAGAGTGGTGCAACCATCTTGCAAAAGTGATCTTCCTCAATTTTCTTTTTCTTGAAAAGCCTTCGGGCCACAAAAAAAACCGCGCTTAATACTTCATCATGAAGATGACTCAAAGGATTCGAAACGTGTCTGCTCGCACAACAAAGCAAGGCCCGACGGCTTTTCAAGGAAAAAGAGAATTGGCCTGGGGATATCAAATAAACAAAATAATTTACGCATGAAAATGGAAGGCCAGTTTTTACGCATCTGATAATATATAACTTAATATATTAACCATGCTAGGCGATGTGTTAACTTCTCATATATATATATATATATATATATATATATATATATATATATATATATATATATATATATATATATACATATGTATATATATATATATATATATATATATATATATATACATATATATATATATATATATATATATATGTATGTATATATATATATATATATATATATACACACACACACATATATATATATATATATATATATATATATATATATATATATGTATTGTTACATGTAGAAAGAATTCTGCGAGCTACTGTCGCAATAGTTTTCACAACCATTAAGAACATCAACAAAATGAATTTATTCGAAACCACGAGAACCCACCAAGCATGATCATGATTGTGCATTTTTAAGCAATTTAATAAACTCTTTTAATTTAATTTAAAACACATTGCGTTTTCACTTTCCCGGAACATTAAAATTATTGGCCGCAAACCATAACACGCGACAGTGGTGTCGAGAAGTGAGAAAAAAAACCTTGAAAGTGAAAACTTTTAAACATTTTTAAAGTGCACAATAGTGAAATGTAAAGTGGAAGCTGGTGACAAAAAAAAATAAAAGCCGAAAAAATAAAAATACCGCGAAGCTAACATCAATGCAGAAGGTGGAGAAGTAGAAACACCAAAAGCAAAGAAACCAGAAAAGCGCTGATGCAAATGCTGATGCTGATGCAGGAAGAGCAGCGACAACAGTCATCCAATTTAACTGCAAAGCTCAATGAACAGTCATCCAATTTAACTGCGAAGCTAAGTGAACAGTCATCCAGTTTAGATAAACAATCAGTGAAGTTAAATGAAAAATCAGCGAAGCTGGACCAACAAGCGATCGAAATCAAGGAAGTGCGAAAACAGTGAACCGAAATAAAAGCGGAGCTCGGTAGCCTGGACAATCAAATTAAAGGCGTCGAGGAAAAGGTTTACCAGGTCGAGGAGAAGGTCAGCGAGGTTGAGGAGAGAATCAACTATGAGAATTGGAAGCAGCGAAGGCAGTAGTAACCACTTCACCAGCCCCGCTTAAAACCGCAGCGCAAAGCACATTTAGAAACGTGCAAGCACCAATATTCGACGGGCGAATGGTCTGGAGTGTTTACAAAACACAGTTTGAAGCTGCCACAAGGGAAAATTACTGGAATGAGCAGGAACGAGCAACTGCATTAATTCTTGCTATAAGAAGCCCAGCTGGCGAGCTTTTTGCAGACTATACCCGCTGAGTTACACTCAAACCTGGCTGCTATACTGAATGCGCTCGAGATGCGTTATGGAGGCGATCATCTGAAGCAAATTTATCGGGCACAGCTACGGTATCGGATGCAGAAGTCTGGCGAAACCTTACAGCAGCTAGCCCAGGACATTGAGCGACTGCCACTTTTGGCTTACCCAGCTTACTTACGACCCAGAACATCGAGATGACGCAGCAACAGAAGCGTTCATTAGCGCATTAAGGGACCCGGAATTGCAACAAGCTGTGCGTTTAGCTCAAAAGCAAACAGTCAAGGATGCATTGGCGTATAGTCTGAACTTTGAGCCAGTGAAAAATGTGACTCGTACCACTGCCCGGGTTTGCAAGCTAGTGGTAGACAAGTGCAGGTATGAGCGCGTGGAAAATGAGCGAGAGCCGCAGGTGAATGGTGCGCCTAGATGCTGGGATTGCGGTGAGAAGGGGCACTTGCAAAGAGACTCCAAGAAGCGAAGAAAACGGAGCTATTATCTAGAATGTCGGAGATCCAGACCGTGTCAGGAGGCTAGAATAGAAGCCCATCAAACTGAAAGGGCCAACTTCATGCAACGCACGTCAGCTAGGAGGATCGACATCCCCAGCACCCCCATCACCGTGTGAAGGCAACATCGTGGAGAAGCAGATAGATGCCTTCCTGGTCAAGTTGATGAAGAACATTGCACCATAACAAACGACACTGGTGCAACCCGATCGACGATCCAACCAGACCTAGTGAGGCTCCAACAACTTCACAAGGGCGGAGTTCATGGAAATGCTGACGCCCTATCTCGTCATCCATGTCCAGCTAACTGCACGTATTGCCGACAGATTGAAGAAAAGGAACCGCCCGTTGATCTGCGATTGATAACGGCCGAATGCGATGAAGGTTGGTCATCGGAGGAGATTCGAAATGCCCAGTTAGACATCGGGCCATTGCTTGTGTGGAAGGAGACAACTGGGCGACCTGAGTGGAAAGACGTTTCAATGCATGGCGCAACCTTGAAAAGCTATTGGGCATAATGGAACTCCCTTTAGGTGGAGGGTGGCGTTATCAAGCGGAAATGGGAAACGGCGCATGGCAGCTCCTATAAAATGCAAACTATACAACCCAAAAGCCGAATCCACGATGTGGTTAAGGAAATGCATGAAGGATCCTCGGGAGGCCAACTTGATGTTAACAAGACCTTAGCGAAATCGCGGGAAAGATTTTACTGGCTCCACGCTCGAGAAGACGTAGAGGACTGGTGTCGCAGATGCACAATTTGCGCTTCCGTCAAAGGTCTAAAGTGACGACTGAGAGGACAAATGCACACCTATAACGTGGGGGTACCGTTTGAAAGGATTGCTGTTGACATCGCAGGACCCTTTCCTGAATCTGAATGGGGAAATCGATACACACTGGTAGTAGCCGATTATTTCAGCAAGTGGCCCGAGGTCTACCCCATTCCCAACCAGGAAGCAACTACTGTAGCCGAACTGCAAGTGTTAAATTGGGTCAGTAGGTACGACGTACCTTGCGAACTACATTCAGGTCAAGGCTGAAACTTCGGGTCACTAGTTTTTAGCGAGATGTGCGAGCTGCTGGGAATACGGAAAACGAGGACAACACCGCTGCATCCCCAATCCGATGGAATGGTCAAACGTTTCAACGGCACTCTCAATAAACACCTGGCCAAGATGGTTGACGAGAACCAAAGGGACTGGGACCGACACATCCCACTATTTTTGATGGCGTACAGAGCTGCCGAACATGCAACGACGGGCCAAGCCCCAGCAAAAGCCATTTTTGGAAAGACTATTCGTCTGCCAGCTGATATAAATCTTTGGGAAGTGCCGCCCCCACGGACTCGAGAATAC